>CM059429.1:91161500-91354170 GCA_030390025.1 Squalus acanthias | reverse complement strand
GGGGGGGAGTGTCCTCGAGATGAGGGGGAGGGGGGGAGTGTCCTCGAGATTGAGGGGAGGGGGAGTGTCCTCGAGATGAGTGGGGGGGGAGTGTCCTCGAGATGAGGGGGGTGGGAGTGTCCTCGAGATGAGGGGGAGGGGGGGAGTGTCCTCGAGATGAGGGTGGGGGGGAGTGTCCTCGAGATGAGGGTGGGGGGGGAGTATCCTCGAGATGAGGGTGGGGGGGGAGTGTCCTCGAGATGAGGGTGGGGGGGGAGTGTCCTCGAGATGAGGGGGGGAGGGTGTCCTCGAGATGAGGGGGAGGGGGGAGTGTCCTCGAGATGAGGGGGAGGGGGGGAGTGTCCTCGAGATGAGGGGGAGGGGGGGAGTGTCCTCGAGATGAGGGGGAGGGGGGGAGTGTCCTCGAGATTGAGGGGGGGGGGAGTGACCTCGAGATGAGGGGGGGGGCGAGTGTCCTCGAGATGAGGGGGGTGGGAGTGTCCTCGAGATGAGGGGGAGGGGGGGGGAGTGTCCTCGAGATGAGGGTGGGGGGGGAGTGTCTTCGAGATGATTGTGGGGGGGGAGTGTCCTCGAGATGAGGGGGGGTGGGAGTGTCCTCGAGATGAGGGGGTGGCGGGGAGTGTCCTCGAGATGAGGGGGGGGGGGGAGTGTCCTCGAGATGAGGCCGGGGGGTGGGGGGGGTGTCCGTTACCCAGGATGTGAGTGCCAGAGACCCAATGGGTGGGGACCCCGAATGTCCCGGCTCCAGGGGTGAGGACCCCCGATTCACCACCTTGCGGGTCTCAGGCCTCAGACTGGTCCCTGAGGCCGCGGAGCCTGTTGATGTGCTGCTGGCCGGGGGCCCCGTACAGATGGAAAGGAGCTGCCGGTCATGTTAAGGGCTCGCTGGCCTCTCGCAGTTTGCCAGGGTCGCTGTGTACTCTTCTGGTTGGATGTTTAAACAAATTGACTGTAACTTAATAAAACTTAACAAATTAAATTAAAATTTGATTGGCCGGGGTGATGATGCTCTCCAGTTCCCGCGGCACCACCAGTCGCGGAAGGCCGCAAGTGTGCCGGCGGACACTGCGTGCTCCATCTCCAGGGCCACCCGGGCGCGAACATTTGCCGCGGAAGAGAGGCAGGCAATCGGGCCGAACGACCCCCTCGACTGCCCGCTGCCTTGACCAGTTAATGGCCACCTTGGCCAGGCCCAGGAGCAGTCCTACGAGGAGGTCCTCCGATCTGCCCGTTCTCCTCCGCACCGGGTGACCAAAGATCAGGAGCGTGGGACTGAAGTGCAGCCAAAAATCGAGGAGCAGCCCCTTCAAATAATGGAAGAAGGGCTGCAACCTCTCACATTCCGTGTATACGTGGAACACGGACTCCTCCAGGCCGCAGAAAAGGCAGGCGGCCTGGGAGTCCGTGAACCGACTTAAAACCATATTGCACGGGACTGCTCCATGCAACACCCTCCAGGCCAAGTCTCCAATAGAAAAAGGGAGGACTCCCGCGTAGAGAGCCCTCCATTGGGGACCTCCGCCTCCGCCGGACGGCAAGATGGCACGCCAAGGCGTGTCTGGATGGCAGACGAAGATGGCAAAGTGGAGAGTGTGCAGGAGCAGCCCGTACAGGAAACCCCTCCATGCAGAATGAAAAGGCACGGAGGGCATTTCCCCGAGATGGCTCAAGTTGTGAGGCGCCAGTTCCCAAGAGGGGTTTCGGGGCCGGGCGCCGATGCGGAATTCCGTCTGAACGGGGGTCAGCTCGGACGGGATCGGCCCACGTGCCTGAGCCTCCTCGATACACCTAGTGGAGTCGGGGCCCAGTGCCACTTTCAGCGACTCGATGGCTTTGGCCGCAAGCCAGACGTTGGCCCAGGACAGGCACCATCCAGCCCGCTCCTCCACCATCGAGCAGGTCCCCGACTCTAGTCACCTTGCCAGGCACAGCCCTGCCCTTCACCAGCCACCCGAACCCGCGGTCGTGGAGGTGCGGATTCCTGAGCAGCGGCTCCCGAAGGACAGCCACCACTCCTGACGGGGGGAGAACTCCGCCTGGAGGCGACGTTGTTCCAGACCCATAGCAGTTTCTGGTAGAAGACAGGCAGCTCCCGCAGGTAGGCACATGTACCGCCCAGTGTCACAAACAGGAGCTGCGTGTCGTAATTGAGGCCATGCAGCTGGCGGAAGAAATATGTCGCCAGCGCTCTCCATCTAGGAGCATTCTCAACGTACAGGTATCTCTGCAGCGTCTGAAGACGGAAAGTCGCAGCCTGGGTGCGAAGGCACACCAGCGCTGTGTAACGTGTTGTTTTGCTGCCTCTGACTGTATAATCCCTCAGCTGCAGCACCGTGGGCAGTTTTGGGTTCCGCACCATAGGAATGAAATTGAAGCAATAGCTGAAGGAAAAGGGGTTGAGGGGATATTGGAACAGGGTGGGTAAATGTCATTCGAACTGTTTGCTCATGTGGAGGGTTAACAGCAACGACGTGCATTTATATAATTCCTTCACGAGCGTAGTCAGACACCAAGCCTGACATGAGATATTAGGGCAGATGACCAAAAGCTTGGTTGAAGAGGTAGGTTTTATGGAGCGTCTTAAAGGAGGTAGAGGTGTTTCGGAAGGGAATTTCAAGGCCAAGGCAGCGGAAGGCGCAACAATTGGAGAAACGCAGAGTTCTCCGAGAGATGTGTCGAGCTGGAGGAGGTTACAGCGATAGGGAGGCCGAGGCCATGGAGGGATTTGAACACAAGAATGAAAATGATTAATTTGAGCCGTTGCTGGACCGGGAGTCAGTGTAGGTCAGCGAGCACAGAGGTGATGGGTGAACGGGACTTGGTGCGAGTTAGGACACGGGCAGCAGAGTTTTGGATGAGCTCAAGTTTACAGAGGGTGGGAGGCCAGTCAGGAGTGTGTTGGAATAGTCAAGTCTAGAAGTAACAAAATCATAGATGAGGGTTTCAGCAGTAAATGAGCTGAGGCAGTGGCAGAGTCGCGATGTTCGAGGTGGAAGGAGGCGGGCTTGGTGATGGAGAGGATATGGGGTCGGAAGCTCAGCTCAGGGTCAGATAGGATGCCACGGTTGCGAACAGACTGGTTCAGCCTCAGACAGTGGCCTGGGCAAGGGATGGGGTTGGTGGCTAGGGATTGGAGTTTGTGGCACGGACCCAAGGCAATGACTGTCGCCAACACGGACTGATTGAGCGCACTGGCCTGTTTCCATGTTGTAACTTCTATGTATTGAATTGCTACCCGTCTCCTGCGTGTATTTTACTGTATTTTGCAGTGGGTGTTGAATGTTATTTGCTGTCTCTGTTGTATTATTCCATACTTACTAGTTAATCTCCTGTGGAGTGGCACACAAGGAGTCAAGACTCAAGTGTAGTCTTCAGGTGTAGCTGGGTTTGAAGGTGGGAGATAAGTGGGTATAGAATATTATAGTGGAAATCTAAATAGGACAGAATGCATGTCTTTACAATAGGGACTGAATATTGTCTGTGTGCCCTGGTCTAAGAATACCTCGCCCTCTAACTCCGCTTCACCCGAAGATTGCACTTGCTCTTGAATCCCTGTGACTTGTATATTATTAACTAAGTGCCTTCGTAAACTCAAAGGCCCATTTTAGCAAAAGAGCCTTTTAGTTTTTTACCTTTCTGGTGTAATCATTCATACCACTTTGAAAAGTAAATTGGTGGTTAAAAGAGTGAAAGTCAATTAGTAGCCGGAAGCAGTAGCAGTATAGCTCAGAAGCAAGTATTAATTCACTGGTGTCTGTTGCTCTATTAATTCATTGATGTATTAGTATGCCTGCTGTTCTATGAACTTATTCAGTGCTACTTGGTGCTTCATTAACCTGTTAGTTCGTTGGTGGGTTTACTTCTCTATGTATTTATTAATTCACGGGTATCTGCTGCTTTATTAATTTATTGAATTGTCGGTGTGCACCTTATTGATTTGGTTTGCCCAATGTTCTGTGAATTTATTGATTTACTCCTGCCTGTTGCTTCATTAATTCAAAGACGCCTGCTGTTTCAATATATTATTGATTTGGTGTGCCTGCTGCTCTGTGAATTTATTAATTCACTGCTGCTTCTTCACGCATTGGTGCCATTTTCTCTATCAATTGTTTGAATTGGTGCTCATTGTGGTCTCAGTTTATTAATTTGCTGCTGCACTATGCTTATTGATTCAGTGGTACCCCCTGCCCCATTAATTTAGTAACTCACTGATGCCTACTTTGCTTTGCTATAATGTTCATCAGTATCTTTTTGTTGTCACTTAGTTATGATGCATGTTTGTGTTGGTTTATGTGCATGCTGTTTTCCTGTTATGATTGTACGGTGTTTAATACACTAAGCTCCCAGTTTATTCATGATTGTTTTTGAATCTCCACGTTATTGTGTGTAGAAGCTTGTGTTCACTGTTTTACGGTGCACTGTCATCACATTCTTTGGGAGCATTGAGATAAATCTCTTCAACTCTGTACAGGGTGGTCTTGACTCTCCATGTACCATGCCATAGGAGATCTAGTAACTGTATAAAATGAGCATAACGTTGTTTGTGAATAGAAAGTCTGTACACTTCCATTTTTCCATAAACATGATATAGGTCAAAGACCAGAAAAGGTCATTTGTTTGTTATCCTAACTTGAGTCCTACTTATTTTGAAGTAAAGTGACAAGCCTGGGGTCAGCTTCGTACCTGCCCCAGTTTGAAGAATTTTTATTTATTTGAGAAAGCAAGATGAAAGACCTAGGCTCGCAATGCAAGACACCACCAAGGTTAAAAAGAGAAGGCTAGGGTGACACGAAGCTAAGTTTAAAACCTGACATTGTAGCAGGAAGGAAAGGCCGAGGGATGAAGAGTTCTATAGCTTTGAGATCCTGGGAGAGAACGGGTTAGAAAGAAGAACAAACTAGCGTTTATATAGCTTCTTACAAAGCACATCACAGCCAATTAAATACTTTTTAAGTGCAGTCATTATTTTGTAGGCGCAAACAGCAGCCAATTTGCACATAGCAAGGACTCACAAACAGCAATGTGATAATGACCAGATAATCTGTTAGGAACATAGGAAAGTTTTGATGATGTTGGTTGAGGGATAAATATTGACCAGAACACTGGGGAGAACTCCCCTGCTCCTCTTCGAATAGTGCCATGAGATCTTTTACGTCCACCTGAGAGAGCAGACAGGGCCTCGGTTTAACGTCACATCCAAAAGACGGCACCTCTGACAGTGTATCACTCCCTCGGTACTGCACTGCAGTGTCAGCCTAGATTATGTGCTCAAGCCTCTGGAGTGGGGTTTGAACCACGACCTTCTGACTCTGAGGCAAGAGGGCTACTGAGCTAAACTGGGTTAGAGACTACAATGAGTTTGATTTCAGTACAGTCGGAAGGAGGAAGAGTGTGTACGATGGTGTATTTAAAATTTGTAGTGTGATATAATAGATAAGAAAGGTTGCATTAGCAAGAGGAGGGTGGAGGTGAGAGAGATTATTTATCAGAAGACTAGCTTTTCCTTGTATGTCTCAAGAGTGTAAGAGTGATACCAGAACAACCTTTCCAGATATGGATATTAAAGTCTTGCACATACTTGAAACAGAAAAAGGAGGCTTATGGCAAATGTAAGGTTCATAATACCGTAGAGAACCAAGCTTAATACAGAAAGTACAGAGGCGATCTAAAAAAGGGAATAAGAGGGGTAAAAAGAGAGTATGGGAATAGATTAGCGGGTAACATAAAAGAGAACTCAAAAGTCTTTCATAAACACAAATAGTAAAGGGGTAGTCAAAGGAAGGGTGAGGCTGATTAGGGAGAAAAAAGGAGATTTTCTTGTGGAGGCAGAGGGTATATCTGAGGTTCTAAATGAGGACTTTGCATCTGTCTTCACTCGAGAAGAGGATGCTGCCAATGTAGCAATAAAGGAGGAGGTAGTAGCGATATTGAATCGGATAAAAATAGATAAAGAGGATGTACCTAAAAGTCTGGCAGTCCTCAAAGTAGAAAAGTCACCCGGTCCGGATGGGATGCATCCTAGGTTACTGAGGGAAGTAAGGGTGGAAATTGCAGAGGCTCTGGCCTCAATCTTCCAATCCTCCCTGGATATGGGGGTGGTGCCAGAGGACTGGAGGATTGCAAAAGAGTACACCCCTTGTTTAAAAAAGGGGAGAGGGATAAACCCGGCAACTACAGGCCAGTCAGTGGTGGGAAAATTTGAAACAATAATTCGGGACAAAATTAATTGGCACTTGGAAAGGTATAGGCTAATAAATGAAAGCCAGCATGGATTTGTTAAAGGCAATTTGTGTTTGACGAACGATTGAGTTCTTTGATGCAGTAACGGAGAGGGTTGATGAGGGTAGCACGGTTGATGTATATATGGACTTTCAAAAGAAATTTGACAAAGCACCACATAATAGACTTGTTAGCAACATTAAAGCCCATGGGATTAAAGGGACAGTGACAGCATGGATACAGAATTGGCTAAAGGACAGAAAGCAGAGAGTAGTGGTGAATGGTTGTTTTTCAGACTGGAGGGAAGTATACAGTGGTGTTCCCCAGGGGTCGGTATTAGGACCACTGCTCTTTTTGATGTATATTAATGACCTGGACTTGGGTATACAGAGCATAAAGTTTGCAGATGACACGAAACTTGGAAATATAGTAAAACAATGAGGAGGATAGTAACAGACTTCAGGACATAGACAGACTGGTGAAATGGGCAGACACATGGCAGATGAAATTTAATGCAGAGAAGTGTGAAGTGATATATTTTGGTAGGAAGAATGAGAGGCAATATAAACTAAATGATACAATTTTAAAGGGAGTGCAGGAACAGAGAGACCTGGGTGGGTATGTACACAAGTCTTTGAAGGCGGCAGGACAAGTTGAGAAGACTGTTAAAAAAGTATATGGGATCCTTGGTTTTATTAATAGAGGAATAGAGTATAAAAGCAAGGAAGTTATGCTAAACATTTATAAATCACTGGCTAGGCCTCAGCTAGAGTGTTCAATTCTGGGCACCACACTTTAGGAAGGACGTTCAGTCCTTAGAGAGGGTGTAGAAGAGTAGAACTTCACAAGAAAATCATCGCCACAATTTTGGTAGCAAGCCAAAGGAGGAGATGACGAGGCCAAGAATGGTGATAGGTGCAGAAAGGGCAAGGGTGGAACCATTGATGGTAAGAGGTGGTAGCTGTTGGTTAGACTTGCAAGAGACATGAAGAAACTGTTTGAATCATCGCATCTAGACTAGAATGGTATCTGGTATGAGAGACATGGAGAGACTGGAGAAGCTGGGATTGTTCTTCTTAGAGTAGAGAAGGTTAAGAGAAGATTTGATAGAGGTGTTTAAAATCATGAACAGTTTTGATAGAGTCAATAATAAGAAACAGTTTCCAATGGCTGAAGGGTCGATAACCAGAGGGCACAGATTTAAGGTGATTGGCAAAAGAACCCGAGACGACATGAGGAAAAACTTTTTTACGCAACGAGTGGTTAGGATTTGGAATGCACTGCCTGATAGGGTGATGGAAACAGATTCAATCGTAGCCTTCAAAAGGGAATTGTAGATAAATACTTGAAGAAGAAAAAAATTCAGGGATATGGGGAAAGTGCGGGAGAGTGGGACTAACTGGATTGCTCTTCGAAAGAGCCAGTGCAGACTCGATGGGCCGAATGGCCTCCTGTGTTATACTATTCTATGATTCTAATCTATGACATGAAGAAAAATGTTTTTACACAGAGAGTTGTAACGATCTGGACTACATTGCCTGAATGGTTGGTGGAAGCTGATTCAATAGTAACTTTGAACGGGAATTGTGGATTAATACTTGAAGGGGAAAAAAAATACAGGGCTATGGAAAAAGAGCAGGAGAGTGGGACTAATTGGATAGCTCTACCAAAGAGCCGGCACAGGCACGATGGGCCGAATGGCCTCCTTCTGTGCTGTATTATACTATGATTCTATCTGCTTAACTATCTTTCTCTCTTCCTCCACTCTTGGGAATCTTACCATTTAGGGCATATTTCCTTTCACTGTTCTTTTCCCAAAACGTACTACTTCACACGTTTCTGCATTAAAGTGAATCTGTCGCTCTTTGTCCTGGATATAAACAAAGCTGAAATACATTTATATGTTAGAACAATAACAGTCACAACCAATTATTTCCTGTGAAACCGATGATGTCACGGTGAGTTTCCGAAAATGCAGTGTTCCAGTTTGGTGGTAAATCTCCGTAACATTAATTGATGGTATTTGGTTGCGGACGCGGTTTTCTCTTAGACTAATTCTGTCACAGTAGCTGTTCCATCTTTCCCACGGGCCTATTTTTGTAGTGTTAGTAGGACCCCTCCGGGACACGGGAGAAAGGGGCAGCGTGCAGAGAAAAACGGGAAATAAGCCAAGACCAGTGAGTTGACTTGTATGCAGCCAATCAGCTTAAAATCGTGGCGGTGATTTTCTTGTGAAGTTGTCCTTGTTGGATTGGGATCCAGTGTCACGTTCTCTCTCTCTGCCAACTGTAGATACTCAATGAGCACTTTGCTTTCTACACCAATTTGTTGCATCGAGGGCATTTGCAGGCAGTGTCTGTGCCCCACTCCTGCCCTGCATTGTCAACCAGCTGCAGACTCTACATTCTCATACCGCAGAATTTAATTAGGCTTGCTGCAGCGATTGATCTGGAGCTACCACTGGTTAAAGGGTTGTTGGGATGGCAGAGCTGCTTGGTGGGAAAGAGGGCCTTGAACTTCTTGGAGCAGCTGTGGCAGTGGAGAAGAATTGGGAGCTCCGTTTTAGATCAGAGGAGATGATGAGGCCAAGAATGGTGATAGGTGCAGAAAGGGCAAGGGTGGAACCATTGATGGTAAGAGGTGGTAGCTGTTGGTTAGACTTGCAAGAGACATGAAGAAACTATTTGAAGAATTGAAAGCAAAAAGATTTTCATTTCCTGGTTATAGGGCATGGAGGACATCAAGATTATTGAAGACCAGAAATTGGATGATATAGGGAAGGAATCAGTGCTGGCATTTACAGCATTCATATATGGCAAGGCAGAAATCATGGAGATAATGGTTTTAATGATTTTATATAGGAGCATAATTGCTAGACGAAAAAAGACCAACGTCCATCTACTTCGCCTTCTACCATCCTGTCGTCACATGATACAACGATAATGGAGTTGTTGTTGACTACAGGAAACTCTTTATTAACCGGCACCGACGGGACCGGCGTGGTGCCGGTTAATCAAAAAGTCCGGATAATGGAGAGTTATATCTACCAACGTACGAGAGCCCCGTACACATTGACATGCGCCTGCATTCGGAGCTCCGTCTCCCCGGGGACCGCCAGCTGACCATCTGTCGTGTCCGCTGCCTACCCAGGCTGCACATTCCCCTCCCAATCTACATGCTCCGATACAAGGCAAACGCCTCGGGGTTTTTTTTAAAGTTAATTTTAAACGAGAGATGAAGGAAAACCCCGGTTACCTACTCAAGAATTTTGCCGGTTAAGAGAGATTTCCGGATATTTGGGTGCCGGTTAATAAAGAGTTTCCTGTATATGTTGCAGGTTGCACTTTGAGTTAGGTCAGTGCGTGTGTTGAGCTTCTGTCCTGGAAGGAGCAGGTTCTAGGGTTTAGTGAGTGAAGCAAATCAACATTTGCCCCCTTAGCAGCAGCGAGGCTTGATGGGTAGAGAGTCTGGATGAAGAGCTCTGCTTCTTTCGATGCTACATTCTTTTATTTGTGACTACAGTAAAAAAGAAAATGCTAAAGTCCCTAATGCCCCCATATAAAACCGTGGGTGGGGTCTACCATGAAGGAGCTTGTCGGGTTCACAATATTCAAAAAGGTTGCACCATAAATCCCTACAAATGGGTTCTTGCCCTTCAACTGCAACAGTTGCTCGTTTATCTGGTAATTTAAAAATTTCACTGTGGGCACTTTTGATTGGAAAAGTGTATAAGTAATGATTGGCAACAGGCTGGAATGGAGGGAATATATAAAAACAGAATGTGTGTATATATACTCATATTTGGAGAAAAAACTTTCTCTTTGGATGATGAGGCAGATAGCAACAGATAGTTACCAAAAGGCAGGCTGTTTTGCAGGGTACAACCAGTACAGTGCATAACATCCCCAAAGTCCACTATACTGTCCCTTGGCTTGGCAATTGTATCTGATCCACACAGGGACAAACCTAGCTGGTAGAAAGTGGAGAGCTTGGTCCTTCTCTGATGCCCTGAATCTAACCAGTGATGGAATGTCTGAGACCATCAGATCTTGCTCCTGTACTGGGCACAGCCCAAAATCATGTGTCTGACATTCAGTCCTCTGCAGGATCAAGGCTGGATCAGTGAGGCAAGGTCTATCAGTGGGAAAACCTTCTTCTGCACTCTCTAGTGTGCTTTCTCTGTTTCTTTTTTGAGAAAAAGTAAGCGAACACTAAGGAGGCAGCATGATCCTGGCAGTGTAATTGAAAACCCACCCACTGAACTACAGGGACACAGAACAGACACACACGGCTGGATTTTGTCTTGGGGTCGGGTTGGGGTCGTGTCATCCGCATTTCGTGTTTCCCCCCCGACTCCAGTTGAATGTGGAAGAATGATGCAATTTTCAGTTAATTGGTCAATTGAGTTCCAGCATGTGGGAACCCATGAACTAATTAGTGGTTTGAGTCTGAAAGTCGCCTCTAATGATGTCATCATTGCTGACTGCCTAGTCTGAGAGACTGTTGGTGAGAGAGGACCTGCCTGGCTTGCTTTTGATGTGAGTGGGAGAGAGAGAGAAAGACAGACAGACTTTCACACCAAATGCCATGCAGTCTCTGAACACATTCAATGCAGCAGCATCAGAATCAGACGCGACTGTCACACCACCTAATACTACTACTACCTTCATCACATCTCCGTTGTAATAGTGGACCTGCAGCTGATAGTCAGCTATCCACTTGTGCTCCCGCCAGGTTTCACTCGAGTGTTTCACACCAGGCGTGCTTCACATCAGAAAAGGGTTAAACTAGCTAAAACGTTTGAAAATCGCATTACAGAGCCAATTTAGAGCTTGTTAAGGGCTTTAATGGCCTCTCCCGCCTCTTGGAGGCGGGACGGAGTCGGGAACCCCGCGACTGATTTTGTCAAAATTGCATGGAGTCGGGATGGGGTCAGAACCCCCGACCCCGCAAATTTAACCCCCCACACGCCTCCAAACCCAACTCCATGGGTCATTCAAAATCCAGCCCACTGACTAGCAGCAGCACAATCAGTAGAGTGAGGAGGCACATGGCGATAGATAGGACAGAAAATGATTAAGTTAATGCAGTTTCTATATCACACTAAGGAGACACCAGGGCCTCTGTTTTCAGTGTCCCTATCGTTGTGAGACTGGGTAACGCAGAGCTGCACACATGTACTCGGATGAACACACTGAATTCCGCTCAGTGCCCCCCCTCCCCCCCAATACCAGTGATCTTCCTGTGGTTACCAGGAGACCCAAATCATCACCCACATAATAACATCAGTAACTTGGAGTGGCCTCTATACTAGTAACTGGATAGCAAACTCGGGAATACAAATGGTTTCCAAGTATTTTATGATTTTTTAAAAAGTGACGCATATTATTCTATCAATATAACAAATACTGTATATGTGATAGAAGTTTGGCATTCCAGAATTTTAACGGCAATCCCTTTAATTCACTTTTTGTTCTCTACATCTCCTCAGGTGATCTCATGCTCCTTTGCTTCGGGGCTGTCGGAACCGTTAACCATCACACTCCACACTGCCACAAATGGCACACATCACGGTGAATCAATATTTACAGCAGGTAATTCTATGACTAGCTTTTGACAAAGATAAATACCACCAAATTTACAGGTTTTAAGTGGAGCAGATGTCACAGAGCTAAGAAATTAAAACAGAAAATGCTGGAAATACTCAGCAGGTCAAGCAGCATCTGTGGAGAGAGAAACTGAGTTAAGGTTTCAGGTTGATGTTAGAGATGTAACAGATTTTAAACAAGTGCAGGGGCAGGGAAAGGGGGAAGCGGAGGAAAGAATAAAAGGGAAGGTCTGTGATAGGATGGAAGGCAGGAGTGATTACAAGACAAAAGGTATGATTGTACAAAGCAAAAGGAGATGGTAATGGGACAAGTAAAGAAACAAAAGATGGGTCTAGTCACAGCTAAGGCTGCACAGACTTCACTTTTGTGGGAAATTAAATGAGCATATGCATGTACTGTTAGCATTTTAACATCTGTCTTTAATTGTGTACACTTCCTATATACATGTACTGTTAGTATTCTAACACGTTTCATTACTTTTGCTTTAATAGGTTTTGGAGTTCATCGACAGCAGAGATGGTGATTCCTGTGCTGAATTTGTGTCATTTAAACATCCTCATATTGCAAACCGTAGGTTACAGGTAAGATATAGTGTTTCCCCAGTGAACATGGTTGTAGTGGAGATAGGATATTTGAGAGAATGGAGAAGTTACAATTGTTATAGTATGTTAAATGTATTAAATAATCTATAAAAAGTGCATTATTTGTATCATAATTAGTAGCTTTGCCATGGAATTACTTGGGATTACATGGAAACCCTTATCCATGCCTTTGTTACCTCTAGACTTGACTATTCCAATGCACTCCTGGCCGACTCCCATCTTCCACCCTCCATAAACTTGAGCTCATCCAAAACTCTGCTGCCCGTATCCTCACTCGCACCAAGTCCCGTTCACCCATCACCCCTGTGCTCGCTGACCTACATTGGATCGCGGTTGAGCAACCCTTCGATTTTAAAATTCTCATCCTTGTTTCCAAATCCCTCCATGGCCTCGCCCCTCCCGATCTCTGTAACCTCCTCCAGCCCCACAATCCTCCAAGAAATCTGTGCTCCTCCAACTCTGGCCCCTTGCATTTCCCCGCTTTTAATCGCTCCAGCATTGGCGGCCGTACCTTCAGCTACCGAGGCCCTAAGCTCTGGAATTCCCTCCCTAAACCTCTCTGCCTCTCTACTGTGCTTTCCTCCTTTAAGACACCCCTTAAAACTACTTCTTTGACCAAGCTTTCGGTCATCTGCCTGAATATCTCCTTATGTGGCATGGTATCAAATTTTGTTTGCTAACGCTCCTGTGAAGCGCCATGGGGCATTTTACTACATTCTATATGACAAAGCAAACTACGTAGGTATGAGAGGCGAGTTGGCTAAGGTAGATTGGGAAACTACATTAAAAGACATGACAGTAGAAAGGCTGGCAAACATTTAAAGAAATAATTCATAATTCGCAACGAATGACATGCCCTTAAGGAATAAAAACACCACGGGAAAAATGGTCCACCCATGGCTAACGAGAAATTAAAGATAGTATTAGATTAAATGAAGAGGCCTATAATGTTGCCAAAAAGAATAGTAAGCCTGAAGATTGGGAGGATTTTAGAATTCAGCAAAGGAGGACCAAGAAGTTGATAAAGAAAGGGGAAATAGAATATGAGAGTAAACTAGCGAGAGACATAAAAACAGACTGTAAAAACTTCTTTCGGTATGTAAAAAGGAAAAGATTAGCGAAAGTAAACGTGGGTCCCTTACAGGCTAAGACTGGAGAAATTATAATGGGGAATAAGGAAATGGCAGAGAAATTAAACAAATACTTTGGGTCTGTCTTCACGGAAGAAGATGCAAAAAACATTCTGGAAATAGTGGAGAACCAAGGGCCCAGTGAGAATGAGGAACTCAAAGAAATTAGTATTAGTAAGGAAATAGTACTCGAGAAATTATTGGGACTGAAAGCCGATAAATCCCCTGATGACCTACATCCTAGGGTTTTGAAATAGGTGGCTATAGAAATAGTGGATGCATTGGCTGTCATTTTCCAAAATTCCATAGATTCTGGAATGGTTCCCGCAGATTGGAAGCTAGCAAATGTAACCCCACTATTTAAGAAAGGAGGGAGAGAGAAAATGGGGAACTACAGAGCAGTTAGCCTGACCTCAGTAGTAGGAAAAATGCTAGAGTCTATTATTAAGGACGTGGTAACAGGGCACTTAGAAAGTAATAATAGGATTGGGCAGAGTCAACACGGATTTATGAAAGGGAAATCGTGTTTGACAAATCTGTTAGAGTTTTTTAACGTTGTAACTAGCAGAATAGATAAGGGGGAACCAGTGGATGTGGTGTATTTTGGATTTTCAGAAGGCAATCGATAAGGTGCCAGACAAGAGGTGGTTAAACAAAATTAGGGCTCATGGGATTGGGGGTAATATACTAGCATGGATTAAGGATTGGTTAACAGACAGAAAACAGAGAGTAGAAATAAACAGGTCATTTTCGGGTTGGTAGGCTGTAACCAATTACAATCTATATCAATGATTTGGATGAGGGGACCAAATGTAATATATCCAAGTTTGCTGATGATACAAAGCTAGGTGGGAATGTAAGTTGTGAGGAGGATGCAAAGATATAGACCGGTTAAGCGAGTGGGCAAGAACATGACAAATGGAATATAATGTGGAGAAATGTGAAGTTATCCACTTTGGTAGGAAAAATAGAAAAGCAGAGTATTTTTTAAACAGTGAGAGATTGGGAAATGTTGGTGTTCAGAGGGACCTGGGTGTCCTTGTACACAAATCGCTGAAAGTTAATATGCAGGTACAGCAAGCAATTAGGAAAGCAAATGGTATGTTGGCCTTTATTACAAAAGGATTTGAGTATAAGAGTAAAGACGTCTTACTGCAATTATACAGGGCCCTGGTGAGACCACACCTGGAGTATTGTGTACAGTTTTAGTCTCCTTACCTAAGGAAGGATATACTTGCCATAGAGGGAGTGCAATGAAGGTTCACCAGATTGATTCCTGGGATGGGGGAATTGTCCTATGAGGAGAGATTGAGTAGACTAGGCCTATATTCTCTAGAGTTTAGAAGAATGAGAGGTGATCTTATTGAAACATACAAAATTATTAAAGGGCTTGACAGGGTAGATGCAGGGAGGATGTTTCCCCTGGCTGGGGAGTCTAGAACCAGGGGTCACTGTCTCAGAATAAGGGGTCGGCCATTTAGGACTGAGATGAGGAGAAATTTCTTCACTCAGAGGGTGGTGAATCTTTGGAATTCTCGACCCCAGAGGGCGGTGGAGGCTCAGTCGTTGAGTATATTTAGGACAGAGATCGATAGATTTTTGAATATTAAGGAATATGGGGATAGTGCAGGAAAGTGGAGATGAGGTAGAAGATCAGCCATGATCTTATTGAATGGCGGAGCAGGCTCGAGGGCCGAATGGCCGACTCCTGCTCCTATTTCTTATGTTCTTATAAATGCAAGTTGTTGTTGTTGTTGATTAAACTAAAACTACTTCCCCTGTTCAAAGTGATGAAAGGTGTTGATGAGGTAGAAGTAAATAATGAACAAGGGAGCAGAGGGCACAGATACAAAATGCACACACCTTGAGCAAGTTCAGGGAACAGAAAAAGCTTTTTACCCCCCACAGGATCGTGAATGTGGAACAGGCTCCTTAGGATAACAACAGAAAATGCTGGAAACATTCAGCAGATCAGGCAGCATCCGTTGAGAGAGAAAAGCAGAGTTAACGTTTCAGGTCTGAGACCCTTGGAAGTTATTTCATGGCCAGTTGGCACCTTTAAAAAGAGCTGGATCAACATCTGTTGAGAAGGGGCATTGGGCGTTACGGAGAGATTAACAGCACCATTTTTGTTTCAGGTACAGTCAGGGAAGGAAATTAGTGTTCCCCCAAATAAGGGATCTGTAGGTGGTGTGGAAGGGAAGTCCATCCTGGAATCTAACTACTAGACCTTGACCGCCACTCACTCTGGGCCTCATTCTCGGTCCCAGCCTACTCCCTTCAGGAGAAATATTAGCGATTGGAAGGTGAGGGGGGGAGCACTGCCTATGTAGTAGGGACAACGGGAGTGAGGTATATACAGGAGAGCAAGAGAAGCACAGCAGGGCAGATGGGAAACAATTAAAAACTGGTTGGCCTTGTAAGATGATGTGAATAGAATCATAGAATTTTATAGCACAGAAGGAGGCCATTTGGCCCATCATGTCTGTGCTGGCTCTCTGAAAAGAGCTATTCACATAGTCCATTTCCCCAGCCCTTTCCCCGTATGCTTTTACATTTTTCTTTGAAATATTTATCCATTTCCCTCTTCAAAGCAATTATAGACTCTGCTTCTGCTACTGTTTCTGGTGGGGCATTCCATGTCCGAACAATCCTCCGCACATAAACATTTCTTCTAACTCTCACTTTTCATTCTTTCGGTAGTGATGTTAAATTCCTGCCCTCTAGGTACCAACTATCTGCCCAGTAGAAATAGATTTTCCTGATTTTCCTTATCAAAACCCCTCAGATTTTTGAATACCTCCAGCAAATCTCCTCTTAACTTTCTTTGCTCTAATGAAAAGAGTTCCAGTTTTTCTGATCTCTCCTGAAGTGTAGGGGGGGATTTTTCGGGGGATCAGTGGGCGCGTTTGGTGGCGGGTCGGCTGGGAAATTTTTTTTTTTTGATAGCGGGTAGGGAATCCGCTGTCAACTCGCCGCCACGCTAGTCTCCCAGATGTCAGGTCTGTCATTGCTAAACAGACCCAACACCGAGCGGCGGGGGAGGTAATTTAGATCATTAGAGAGATTGTTAAGAGGCAATTAAATAGTATTTTAAGCTTACCTTTAGATTTTTAGAGTTCGCCAACGGCTTCCTCGCTGCTCGGGATCACGTCGGGTAAGGAGGTCGGATGTTGTGTCAGCATGTGATGAGTTCTTTACTTGACAGCTGCAAATGGTCTATAAAAGCTCCCATTTCATAGCTGTTCACTTTCCAAGGTTAGAAGCTGTTGCTTACTCCATTTGGAAGACAGATTGAGCTTTATGCAGCTTGCAAGTGTTTGGAGCAAACTCTCTATCCAGTGTCACCTCATTGGAACAACCTCTCACCATTGACAGATCTCACCTGCCATCTATTACATCAGCATCGGTGCCCTTGAAAATATCCCACCACGATCAGCCCCAGCCCCAGCACCAGTAGCACCAGGCACACCAGCAGCACGAACAACGATACCAACCTTCTCTGCAATTAGCTGGTGCTGCTCAGGACACAGGGCATCAGCACCCGACCGCATTGCTACCCGGGACGCCAGGGATGGCCTCACCATGGCCAGATTTACTTCACTTGACGCTGTACACCCTGGCTGCCACATGATGCACCAGGTTGGCACCACCCCACACCAACACTATAAAGCATCCCTACAATGCCCAAGCCATTCCTTTCAGACTCCTCACCATTGTGGGGGTACCATTATGTCTCACCATTCACTGCAACTCACTAAGCCACTTCCAAAGGTGCACACAAATCTGTCCAAGAACACAAAGTGTTGAAAATAAAGATTTCAGTGTTTGACAGCACATTAACAGAAACTTCACATGAACATTGGCTAAAACACACAAGTGCCTACCCTTGTGTGTTGTTAGTTGGTATGGTTGCACCAGGATGAGTGTGAGGGGTGGCTAGTGAGATGGGGAAGTGATAATGTAGATAGAGAGGGATGGGTGGAGGTGCAAGGTAAGTTGGTGTGAGTAAGGATGTGCAGGAGTAGGGTAGGGAAGGCAGAGTGATGGGGATGAGGTTGAGGATGGCTTTGAACTAATGTTTTGCGATCTGATGAGATCATTGAAACGTTTGCACCACTGCAGCCTGGTCCTCCTGACGACATCCCTGCTTGTGTCCTCCTGTGCAATGTGCAACCAGTCTGCATTGATCGCCACCCATGGAAAGGGAAAAGGACCTCCCTGCGTGCTGTGACTCCCTCCATAAGCATATGGAGGGAGTCATAGGAGAGCCTGGGTGCAGCCGTGCCCCTCTGAACAGTGCTTGTCTGTGTTTGCAACACCTCAATGCTGTAGAACACTGACAGCAGAACTGTCAAATCAATTTGAGCATGGTCCCTTTAAGGAAACCAGCTGATGACGCATCATCAAATAACGTCATCAGACCTGCTTCCTTCAATTGGCCGGGAAATGCGCTGGGCGGGCTTAACACGGCCAATCAGCATAAAATTCATTTCACAGAGCAGGCTGGAGCCAGCAGCGGGGTTGCACCCCGCCACCGATCCCGGCCGCACCGGACCCGCCTCGGTAGGCGAAATCGCGGCCGTAGTTTTGTTTCGCCAGAACAGTTATAAATTCAATTTATCCCATAGCAGTTTCTCTTTAAGCATCTGGTAATTGCGTCTACAATATTGTGCACAATTCATTTAACTCCTTAGGCCTGCTTGATTTTATACAAAATGTTAAGATTATTGCTTCGAACCAGTGTCAGAAACTGCCTATCTCTAAGTGATGCTTTTGTTTTTTTATTTTGAAACTAGTTAGCAAACCCAGAGGAGAGATGCCAGCAGATCCTGGAACCCCCTTACGATGAAATGGTGGCAGCTCATTTAAGGTAAAGGCAGCCTTAATGTTTATTTGCTGTTAACATCTATTATTTAAAACTTCTTTTTCTCTTCGAAAACGTTTCCTGTCTGCACTCCCCTGCGTCATATTATTTACGATGTCACTGTATAACTGGTCACTCCACTGCATGTGAGGGAACTCTGTTTACTTGGTGCAGTCCCTTTCCTCCCCAATTTTAGAGAAGCAGCCTCCGCCTTGATGTTCTCTATCCACATGTACTTTGTGGCAAAATGCATTGGTAAAAACATTCACCTCTGGACCTTGGTCAGTAAATAGTCATTGGAAACGGTGAATGGTAATCATAGCAAACTGGCCCCATCCAATATGTTCCTTTTTTTTCTTTCTCTCTTTTTTCAGCCATACCTTCCCTAGGTTGTCACTGCAGCTGTTCCCCAAGAACTGATGGTATCTGTGATATCTTGGATACGGTGCTAGAGAGGGAAAGTTACATGGTCAGGAAAGCTTCAAGTGATGTTGTCACAGTTCACAATTGGTACTGTGATCATACATAGGAACAGGAGTAGGCCATTCAGCCTCTCGAGCCTGGTCCACCATTCAATGAGATCATGTCTTCTAACTCCATCTACCCGCATTGGCTCCTTTCCTCACCAATTTCGTTAAAACCCTTGGGTGGAAGCCATCAGGTCCTGGGGATTTTACAGTCTTTAGTGCCATTATTTTTTCTATTACTGTTTTGTTGTCTTTATCTTTAGTGAGTTCCAGTCCTTGATTCATTATTAGTTTCCCTAGAATGTTAGGTATATTATCCTCATCCTCTACTGTGAAGACTGAGCAAAGTAATTATTCAACAGGTCTGCCATTTACTTATTTTCATTTGCAATATTACCCACATCTGTTTTTATAGGACCCACATTACCCTTGACTACACTTTTTCTTCTAATATAATTGTAAAAGCTTTTTGTGTGTTAATATTGATATCCCTCGCAAGTTTCTTTTTGTATTCCTTTTTGCAACCCTTACTTTTTTGCCTTCCTTTGCTGTTCTTTATATCTCCCGGTCCCCTGGATCTACACTATTCTTTGCACTTTTGTATGCTCTTTCCTTTAGTTTTATGTTATCGCTCACCTCTTTTGTTGACCATGGCTGTTTTATATGGTAAGTAGAGCTCTTGCCCCTTAGGGTATATATTGGTCCTGCATTAAGCTAAATTATTTTTTGAAGACCTCCCATCTGTAGTTTTACCTGCTAACAGTTTTGACTAGTTTTCTGCCGTCAGTCTCGGTCTCATCCCGTTAAAGTTAGCCATACCAAAATCTAGAATCTTAGTAACTGTTAGGTTTGAAATGCAGAAACTTAACATTGAGTTCAATCATATTATGATCACTGTTAGATAAATGTTCCCTTACTGTTAGATTATTAACTAAGTCATACTAATGGTATGTGGAGGACACTACCAATGAAGAAGAATCTGCAAGGTAGATAATCGAACCTAAATCAGCAGGTGCTATTGGATTCATATTAAAATGCAATGAGTAATCTTGTTCTTTTTCCCTTTACAGGTGTGCATTTGCCGTTGCGAATCATGACTTTGTAGAAGCATACAAATACCAAACGTTCGTGGTACAATATCCTTCCTAAACAAGAACAGTGAGAAATTACAAATGTGATTTAAAGAAATCTGGAGTTACATTTTTGCTTTTTTTCCCACTTGAGTACTCCCTGAGGTCCCTCCCCTAGTCTTGAACCCGCACCTGGCCTAGTTTCTCTACTATCTCCCCTCAGACTCTCTCCGAGCACATCTCATCCATGAGATCCACCTCCTGGACCCATGCTAGTTGACAGAGTAATAGCTTCCCTCTCTTCGGGTACTGTCCCCCTTCCTTTCAAAACCACCATCATTAACCCCTCCTCAAAAAAAAACCTCGGCTCCTTTGTCCTTGCAAACTACTGCCCCATCTTTAACTTCAAGTGTCAGCTGTGGCTCAGTGGGTAGCACACTCGCCTCTGAGTCAGAAGGTTGTGGGTTCAAGTCCCACTCTAGAGACTTGAGCACATAAAGCTAGGCTGACACTCCAGTACAGTGCTGAGGGAGTGCTGTACTGTCGGAGGTGCCGTCTTTCGGATGAGACGTTAAACCGAGGCCCTGTCTGCTCTCTCAGGTGGCTGTAAAAGATCCCAAGGCACTATTTCGAAGAAGAGCAGGGGAGTTATCCCCGGTGTCCTGGCCAATTTATCCCTGACCCAACATAACAAAAACAGATGATCTGGTCATTATCACATTGCTGTTTGTGGGAGCTTGCTGTGCACAAATTGGCTGCCACGTTTCCTACATTACAACAGTGACTACACTCCAAAAGTACTTCATTGGTTGTAAAGCGCTTTGAGACGTCCGGTGGTCGTGAAAGGCGCTATATAAATGCAAGTCTTTTTTCCCTTGCCTCTCAAGTCTTCATGCACGTTGCTGCCTCCCAAATCCATGCCCATCTTTCATCCAACGCCCTGTTTGATTTTCTCCAATCAGTTTTCTGTCCCTGCTGCAGCAGCGAAACGGCCCTAACCAAAGTCACAAATGCCATCCTCCATGACTGGTACATTATCCCTCCTCGTCCTCTTCAACTTCTCTGCAGCCTTTGACGTGATTGAACACATCGTCCCCCTCCAACGCTTCTCCTCCGTTGTCTAGCTCAGTGGGACAGTCCTCGCTTGGTTCCACTCTTATCGATCCAATAGTAGCCAGAGCACCTGCAGCTATTGCTTCTCTTCCCATCCCCACAATTACCTCTGGAATCCCCCAAGAATCTGTCCTTGGACCCCTCTTCTTCCTCATCTGTATGCTGTTCCTTGGTCACATCAATTGCTGATATGGGGTCAGCTTCCACATGTATGCTGATAACACCCAACTCTACCTCTCCACCACCTCTACCTCTCTACCACCTCTCTCAACCCCCCACTGCCTCTACTGTCAGACTGCTTGACATCCAGTCCTGAATGAGCCGCAATTTTCTCCAATTAAACATTGGGAGTTGGTCTCAGCCACAAACTCTATTTCCTCGCCATCAGTTCCATCCCCCTCCCTGGTCACTATCTCAGGCTGAAGCAGACTTTTCTCAACCTCGGTGGCCTATTTGACACTGAGCTAAACTTCCAACCACAAACTCACTCCATCACAAAGACCGCCTACTTCCACCTCTAACATCTCCAGCCTGCACCCCTACCTCAGCCCATCTGTTGCTGAAACCCTCGTCCATGCTTTTGTCACTCCAGACTCGACTATTCCAATGCTGTCCTAGCCAGCCTCCCATCCTCCGCCTTCCATAAATTTTAACTCATCCAACACTCTGCTGCCTATATCCCATCACCCCTGTCCTTGCTGACCAACAATGGCTTATGATCCCTCAATGTCTCCAATTTAAAATTCTCATCGAGGAACTTTTATTATTGACCTAAAATGTTAATCCTACTTTCCTCTTGCCTGACCTGCTGAGTGTTTCCATAATTTTCCTGTTTTTATTTCAGATCTGCAGCATCGGCAATGTTTTGCTTTTATAAAATTCTCATCCTAGCGCTTAAATCCCTTCATAGACTTGCCCCTCCCTATCGCTGCCATCTCCTCGGGCCCTACCACTCTTCCCTTTCTGAACTCGCCGTTCCTCTGACTTTGACCTTTTGGGTATCCATACCCCCTCCCCTTCATCCCACCATTGGCGGTCATGCCTTCATCCGCCTAGGCCTCCTGCTCAGTAATTCCCTCCCTAATGCTCTCTCAGACTCTCCACCTCCCTCTCCTCCTTTAAGACTCTCCTTAAAAAACACTTCTTTGACTAAGGGGGGAATTTCAACCTAACTCAATCGGTGGGAAACAGACAGGATTGAGATAGGCGCGTGTTTTAAACCCACCCAGTTTTACTCCATTGACATTATTGGATAGTAAACATAGAAGATAGGAAGATAGGAGCAGGAGTAGGCCATAGTAAAATCGGGTGGGTGTAAAACAGGCGTCAACCCAATCCCCTCAGTTTCCCACAGGGCGGAGTGGGTTAAAAGTACCCCCCAAGTTATTGGTCACCCTATTTAATATCTTCTTCTTTGCCTTGGAATCCATTTATTTATGGTTATGCCTCTGTGATGCACTTTGGGGCATTTTTGTATGTTAACGGTGTGATACAAATGTTGTTGCACTAACTATTGTAATAATAGTGCATAATTTCCCTAAAACAGCAGCCTTCATAGGACTGGAAGTACTTGTGAGTAAATGGCTCTGTTTCTCGTGTGTAACTGTCTGGGATTGTTCACAGTAATTTGGACGATTAATTAATGAGCAATATTTAAATAATTTGGCAACAATGTTGACAGTACAAAATCAGTGTATATATTTGCAGTTCTGTTATTCATAATATAATCTATCTACATGTAATAACTGCATGTACTTTCTGTCAACTTTTCCATTATAAATTCATATGTCCACATTTATAATGGAAATAACCTATGTAAACTTGTCACACTAATTACACCACCTTCCTGCTGGAGATGTTGCAATGTAATTACAGCGTGACAAGTGTACATAGGTTATTTCCATTAAAATGTGAACATAGAAATATGTAACAGAAATATAAAAATAAGGACCAGTGTATAACTGAGTTACATCTGCGCACACTGGTCCTATTATCTCCCACCGTCTAACCCCGCTTCATCTGAAGATTACACTTAGTCTTGACTCCCCATGTGTAATGCCACTGGAGATGACTAGTATATTAATAAAAGTCTGCACACTTCCTGTCTGCCGACCTTGCTTCCTATTACTTTCTATATCACAGTTTTGAATTGCACTTTTTCTGAGAATGTTTAACATTGAAACTGCCTATGTAAACATTTACACTGGGAATCTGTATATAAGTAGTTGCCTGTCACGATGTAGCTACTGGTTGGCACAGTGATGCAAGTCTCCCAACTCTGAAATCCATTTCCCCCCCTTTTTGTAGTTTTTTGTTTCACCAATTTATCAGATATTTAAAAGCCAATGACACTGTTTTTCACCCAGTAAGCAGGGCACCAGAGACCCCCCTTGCCCATTTGCTGTCTTCTCATACCACCTTCCTCCCAATTTCAGACTGTGCTTGCCTGAATCCCACTTGGTGATATAGTTGGCGACTGCCCAATTTCTGGTCTGCCTATCCCACTTTTTGCTTTCCCTAGTGGTGCCGTCAAGCCTACCACATTGGGCCTCAGACCCTACTGTGATCCCCTACCCTTTGACTCCACAATGATCCTTGCCCTCTCCCCACCATTACTTCCGCTACTTATTTGCATCCCTTCTTCTTTCTGAGTGGTTCAGTGACTTCGCCACATACTGAAGTTTTAAAGCGGAATCTTTACAAGCTCATAACCTCATATTAATCAATGACATAGTATTAACTGTTTTAAATGCTGTAGCAAATTAAAAGCCCCTTTCTTAACTGAAAGAGGTGCAGTATTTTTAGCTTGCCTTTAGTGTTGGTAAATACATGATCACTCATAGTGCTTTGAAAAGTAAACAGCTGGTGAAACCAGCAGTAGGCAGTTAGCGGCCATGAGGGCAGGAAGCAGTGGTAGGAAGAAGGCATTAATTCACCAATTCATGCTGCTCCATTAATTTGATTTGTTGGTGCGCCCACTGCTCCTTAATTCATTAATTTGCTGGTGCTGCCTGCTCCATTAATTTATTGATTTGTTGGTTTGCACACTGCACTGTGATTTTATGAATTCACTGCTGCCTACTTCATTTAATTAGTTCGATAGCAAAATACTGCGGATGCTGGAAATCCAAAATAACAACAGAAAACGCTGGAAAAACTCAACATGGTCTGCTGAGTTTTTACAGCGTTTTCTGTTGTTATTTCATTTAATTAGTTGGTGGCTATTGATCTATTGACTTTTAATTTCACGTGTGTACCCGCTGCAGCACTAATTTATTTGCTGGTGCCCCCCTGTTCTCTGAATTTATTGATTAAGTGATCCCTGCTGCACCACTAATTTATTAATTCACCGGTGCCTCTTAGCTTTGCTGTAATATGCATCAGTATCCTTTTGTTGGTACTTGGTCATGATGGATGTTGTTTATGTTTGTCGACTTGACTATTCCAACGCTTTCCTGGCCAGCCTCCCATTAAACTGTGCGGTCGCGCAGCGCTCCAGGGGTCCCGCGCAGCTGGTGAGCCAGCTTTTAAATTGGAAAAGCCCGCGGATGCGCAGACTTTTGAATGGGCTGCATAGCCCTTCAAAGGGGCTGCGTGGCACAAAACAAAAATTGCGGGGAACATTGCTCCCACCTGCTGTAAACTTGAGCTCATCCAAAGCTCTGCTGCCCATATCCTAACTTGCACCAAATCCCGTTCACCCATCACCCTTGTGCTCTACGTTGGCTCCCGGTCCAGCAAGCCTCGATTTTAAAATTCTTATCATTGTTTTCAAATCCCTCCATGGCCTCGCCGCTCCCTATCTCTGTAACCTCCTCCAGCCCCTCAACCCTCCGACATCTCTGCGCCCCTCCAATGCTGGCCTCCTGCGCATCCCTGATTTTCATCACTCCACCATTGCCCACCTTCAGCTGTCTGGGCCCAAAGCTCAGGAATTCCCTCCCTGAACCTCTCCGCCTCTCTACCTCTCTTTCCTCCTTTAAGACGCTCCTTAAAACCTACCTCTTTGACCAAGCTTTTGGCCATCTGTCCTAATATCTCCTTATGTGGCTCGGTGTCAAATTTTGTTTGCTAGTGCTCCTGTGAAGCGCCTTGGGACATTTTACTATGTTAAAAGCGCTGTAAAAATACAAGTTGCTGTTGTTGGATTCTTTGGGCTTGGTTTTCCTGTTGTAATTGTATGGTGTCAAAAAACAATAGCGTGTAATTTTAATTTAAGTTCCCGGTTTTTCCATTGTTTTTGAATCTCCATGTTGTGTATTGCAGCTTCTGTTCACTTTTCAGGGTGCACTGCCATCGTACTCTGGGAGCGTGAGGTATAACCTTTCAACACTACGGGCTGGAGCAATGCCACAGGAGGTTGATTAGTATTTAAAATAGTAGTTACAGTTTGGTTCTCTGATTATTGAAGTTATGAAACAAAATATAAATATTTTTCCTTAATTGCAAAACATCGTTCTTGAGGGCCTTCCAAGCTCACAAAGAGGAGAACTGGTAAGTCTCAGCTGTTAGTTTGAACACCATTTCAAGATGTGCCATCTTGTATCACAATTTTGAATCGCTCTTTTTAATGACAATCCTTTACTGCCTCCATTTACAGGGAGGAGCAATTTCTTTTCTACTCAGCCCCAGTTGGAGTATTAGGTGTTACCCTTGGCCAGTGGTGTCACTCTCGCCTGTAAGTCAGAAGGTCGTGGGTTTAAGTCCCACTCCAGAGACTTGATCACATAGTCCAGGCCGACACTTCAGTGCAGAGCTGAGGGAGTGCTGCACTGTCGGTGGTGCCGTCTTTCGGAAGACGTGTAGGGGAGTTCTCCCGGTGTCCTGACCGACATTTATCCCCCAACCAACATCACTAAAACACATTATCTGGTCATTTATCACATTGCTGTTTGTGGGACCTTGCTGTGCACAAATTGGCTGCCACACTTCCCTGCAAAGCAGTAGTGATAGTGACTACACGTCAAAAGTACTTCATTGACTGTGAAGCGTTTTGGGACATCCTGACGATGTGAAATGTGCTATATGAATGCAAGTTCATTCGGATGTTTAATGCTGAGTGACTTTTTTTTAAAAACTCCTTTGCTCAAGAAAATGTGCATGCATTCCTGACACTTATATCCCCACATTTTGAGTTCAGAACTCTGAAGAAAAAAATCAGATTAATAGTAAATGTATTTTCTCCCAACTGTTTACCAGAGATAGTGAGGCCAAACCTGTCCAGGTAACCAAACTCAACTAATCAGGACTGACATTTCCACGTGCGCCATTTTAATGGGTCGCTTTTAAACTCTTGCAAAATATACTTTATATAAATGCTCAAAAAATTCTGACGCCCTTCACTTTAAACAATTGACTGAATACAGTCCCATTTGCTATGATCAGACGGCTCCATGTCTGGCTGTAAATAAAGAAGGCATTCTGCATGAATGGGGGAGTGGGACTAATTGGATAGCTCTTTCAAAGAGCTGGCACAGGCATAATGGGCCAAATGGCCTCCTTCTGTGCTGCAAGATTCTATGCATAGTATTTCAGATTATACACTGGGGGGGTTGAACGAACATACTCGAGAATAAAATTCCAGCAGTTCATTTCCAGCCTATTCTGTTACATGAGCTTGAACCCTTTTGTTTGTCAGATGAGTTGCTGTTTGTGGGATTCTATTCTAATGTGAAATGGAGCAGATAGAAACATAGAAGATAGGAGCAGGAGTCAGCCATTCAGCCCCTCGAGCCTGCTCCACCATTCAATGAGATCATGGCTGATCATCCAAATTCAGTACCCTGTCCCTGCCTTCTCTCCATATCCCTTGATCCCTTTAGCTTTAAGAAATATATCTAACTCCTTCTTGAATATATTTAATGAATTGGCCTCTACTGCCTTCTGTGGTAGAGAATTCCACAGGTTCACCACTCTCTGGGTGAAGAAATTCCTCCTCATCTCAGTCCTCAATGGCTTACCCCTTATCCTTAGACTGTGACCCCTGGTTCTGGACTCCCTGGCCATCGGGAACATCCTTCCTGCATCTAGTCTGTCTAGTCCTGTTAGAATTTTATAAGTTTCAATGAGATCCCCTCATTCTTCTAAACTCCAGCGAGTATAAGCCCAATCGACCCAATCTCTCCTCATACGTCATTCCTGCCATCCCAGGTATCAGCCTGGTGAATCTTCGCTGCACTCCCTCCATGGCAAGAAAATCCTTCCTCAGATAAGGCGACCAAAACTGCACACAATACTCAAGATGTGGTCTCACCAAGGCCCTGTACAACTGCAGCAAGACATCCTTGTTCCTGTACTCGAACCCTTTCGCTACGAAGGCCAACATACCATTTGCCTTCTTAACCGCCTGCTGCACCTGCATGCTTACCTTCAGCGACTGGTGCACAAGGACACCCAGGTCTCGTTGCACTTCCCCTTCTCCCAATCTATTGCCATTCAGATAATCTGCCTTCCTGTTTTTGACACCAAAGTGGATAACCTCGCATTTATCCACATTACATTGCATCTGCCATGCTTCTGCCCAATCACCCAACCTGTCCAAATCATACTGGAGTTTCTCGGCATCCTCCTCACGGCACACACGCCCACCCAGCTTTGTGTCGTCTGCAAACTTGGAGATATTACATCCAATTCCCTTGTCTAGATCATTAATATATATTGTGAATAGCTGGGGTCCAAGGACCGATCTCTGCGGTACCCCACTAGTCACTGCCTGCCACTCGGAAAAAGACCCATTTATTCCAACTCTTTGCTTTCTGTCTGCCAACCAGTTCTCTATCCAAGTCAATACCTTGCCCCAAATCCCATGTGCCTTAACTTTACATGCTAATCTCTTATGCGGGACTTTATTGAAAGCCTTATGAAAGTCCAAATACACTACATCCACTGGTTCTCCCTTATCTCTTTTACCAGTTACATCCTCAAAAAATTCCAGTAGATTAGTCAAGCACGATTTACCTTTTGTAAATCCATGTTGACTTTGTCCGATCCTGTCACTGTTTTCCAAGTGCTCTGCTATTACATCTTTTATAATGGACTCTAGCATTTTCCCCACTACCGATGTCAGGCTTACCGGTCTATAATTCCCCATTTTCTCTCTACCACCTTTTTTGAATAGTGGGGTAACATTAGCTACCCTCCAATCCATGGGTACTGTTCCAGAGTCTATAGAATTTTGGAAGATGACCAGCAATGTATCTACTATTTCTAGGGCCACTTCCTTAAGTACCCTAGGATGTAGATTATCAGGCCCTGGGGATTTATCGGCCTTCAATCCTGTCAATTTCCCTAACACTATTTCCCTACAAATACTGATTTCTTTCAGTTCCTCCCTCTCATTAGACCCTATGTTCCCCGACATCTCTGGGAGGTTATTTGTGTCCTCCTTTGTGAAGGCAGTACCAAAGTATGTATTTAATTGGTCTGCCATTTCTTTGTTCCCCATTTATAAATTCCCCTGATTCTGACTGCAAGGGACCTATGCTTGACTTCACCAATCTTTTTCTCTTCACATATCTATAAAAGCTTTTACAGTCAGTTTTTATGTTCCCTGCAAGCTTACACTGATACTCTATTTTCCCCCTCTTAATTAATCCCTTTGTCCTTCTTTGCTGAATCCTATACTGCTCCCAATCCTCAGGTTTTCTGCTTTTTCTGGCCAATTTATATGTCCTCTCCTTGGATCTTATGCTATCCCTAATTTCCTTTGTTAGCCACGGTTGTGACCTCCTTTGTGAAGACAGAACCAAAGTATGTATTTGATTGGTCTGCCATTTCTTTGTTCCCCATTATAAATTCCCCTGATTCTGATTTTTTGTTTTATTTTTATGCCAAACTGGGATGAACAAATTCTGTAGTTCATTCATGCGATCTTTGAATGTTTGCCATTGCCTATCCACCGTCAACCCTTTGAGTGACATTCCCCAATCAATCCTACCCAACTCGCGCCTCATACCATCGTAGTTTCCTTTATTTAAATTCAGGACCCTAGTCTCTGAGTCAACTACTTCACTCTCCATCTTGATGATCAGTGTGATTACAGTAAACAGTCATTCTGAACATTCTCAAATTTTACTATCCTAACTGTGCCACGTCTACTTGTTGCAATTAAAAAGCAAAGCTTTGTCAGAACAGTAACAAAGCCAAAACTATTGGAGATGCACAGCAGGTCAGCCAGCATCTGGAAAGAGAATATTCTCAGCAGCCCAACTTCAGAGCTGAATACTGAAAGATAAACGAGCCTTTTAGAAGAATGGAAGAAAAACTAGAAAGATATTCCAAATTAATGGGCTGAGCAATCTGCTTAAAAGAGAAGCAGGAGGTTACTAGATGATGAGACCATTTCAGTGAGGCAATGGATAGACATTAAAACAAAAGTGCAAATTGTGAATGGCCCATCCAAGGTAAAAGGTGGCAAAATGGAAGACGTTGGGGCAAAAGAAGAGAAAGTCTGCGGATGTGGGTCTGCAATGTGATGAATACAGTTTCTGACGATATGTTTTTGGGTTTAAGACCCACTCCAGAGACTTGAGCACATAATTCAGGCTGACACTTCAGGGCAGTACAGAAGCAGCGCGCTGCACTGTCGGAGGTGCCGTCTTTTGGCTGAGATGTTAAACCAAGTTAAAATGTTGAACCAACGTCTGCCCTCCCAGGTGGACATAAAAGATCCCATGGCACTCTTTGGAAGAAGAGCAGGGGAGTTCTCCCCGGTGTACTGGCCAATATTTATCCCTCAACCAACATCACTAAAACAAATTATCTGGTCATTATCTGATTGCTGTTTGTGGGATCGTGCTGTGCACAAATTGGCTGCTGTGTTTCCCTACATTACAACAGTGATAACACTTCAAAAGTACTTCATTGCCTGTGAAGCACTTTGGGACGTCTTGAGGTGAAATGCTCTATAAATGCACGATCTTTCTTTTCTTTCTGCAACTGTGCTGAAACCAATCCATTTTGTAACCAGTTTGGAAATGGCACACTAACTTTTAAGAAGCTATAGCGGGAGGAAAAATCTGAAGAGGCTACAGTGATGTTGTGATGCAAGATGGCTGAGTTAAGATATGAGCCGCACTCCGGCCGTTGGTCGATCAGCAATCCCCCTGCTGCATCGGGATGTGTGAAACGCGCCTGATTGACAGAACGTGAATTCTGTGATTCCACAGGAAGACTGCCCGAGTCCTGATCAATGTCCCAGCACACGGCTGTCTGCGAGTTGCTGTAACATTAAAATAACAACTTCTGCTTACAAACATAACCAGTTTGGCACAGCTACTAGAAATAGACACCCTGCAGACTCTTGAAGAGTCATGTTCGCTCTGTGCTGTACTGGATGGTAGCCTTGATACTGATGGCACTGTAAATGCACTGCGATTTGTTTGAGAGTGAACCTGTTGGGGTAATCTGTGTGATTGTGCCAGGCTGGCGCAGAGCTTCACAGTGTGAGCCGGTTCCACTACAGTGCAATCCTGAAGGAGGTTTATAGCTGAGGAAGAAACTATCGCTCCACCGTTTGCATTGAGCGAGGGAATCCAACATGTTGGCACAATTGGGATACTCTGAAATTGGTGCTGAGTTCTCTGCAATTACTGTAAATGGCAAAAAGGCAGCGGTTAGCAACGACAATGATTGGGGCAATGAAACTAGCATCTAAAATGAAAGTGCTGTGCCTCGTGACTTTACGCCGGATTCTAGAGAGTGGGCGGGAGCCTTTTGAGGATGTTCCTTGGACTGTTTCAAGCCTCTTCCACTGCATCCTGTGGATGCTGCCTGCCAGTTAACAAAAGTAACGGGCCAGTTTATTTAAACTTTTCCAACTTTTAAACATTCAACTTTTTAAAACATTTTAAAATCCGTTTAATCTTGTAAACTTTTAACCAACTTTTCAGTAAAATGTCAAGTACAGTCCTTTATGAATGGATGATTTTGTGAATGACCTTACGCCCCTAACGCAACAGAACAGAAATTGCGGGGAATCGGAGCATTGTGGCATACTTGCCTCCTACTGTGGTGCCCCGACAGTTATAGTGGTTATATGCTAAAAGACACACAATATACAATCTCATTGTAACTACGTACTTCAATGGAAAGGTTTAACTCTTTCACCTTTCTCTCCATTATCTTTTATAGATGTTTAAATCTAACAGAAGTAATAGGAGAAATGTTGCTTTGTTTTAAAGTTTTCATGTCTGCCAGCAAACTTTTAAAAAGTCTGTAAAGTGGTAAAGAGATCTAGGAGCTTGGAGACTGTGCGTGGCTGTGAGGGCCGAAACACTAGACTGATTTTTAGGTGCAGTGCGTTTTTAAATTTTGATGTGTCTGTGTTTTGTCACTATTAGGGCTTTACCGATTATGTATGCAGTAGCTCTGGACCTGCGGATCTTTGCAAATAACGTGAGTATTGCACTGTTTATGGGACTCTATGAAACACATATTCCTTTGCTAGAACTTGAGCTACAGAGGGTGCAGAGGAGATTTACCAGAATGGTTCCGGGGATGGGGGATCTTAGCTACAAGGACAGGTTGGAGAAGCTGGGTTTGTTTTCATTAGAGCAAAGGAGGTTGCGGGGTGATTTGATAGAAGTGTACAAGATTATGACGGGTTTGGATAGGCTAGACGGGGAAAGGCTGTTCCCACTAGTTGATGGTACAAGGACTAGGGGACACAGATTTAAGGTTTTGGGCAAGAGATACAGGGGGGATGTGAGGAAAAACTCTACGCAGCGAGTGGTGAGGACCTGGAACTCACTGCCGACGGAAGTGGTGGAAGCAGAGACACTCTGTTTTCAAGGGGAAACTGGATAGGCACTTGAGGGAAATAAACTTGCAGGGCTACGGGGATAGAGTGGGGGAATGGGACTGACTGGATTGCTCTGCAGAGAGCCGGCACAGACTCGATGGGCCGAATGGCGGCCTCCTGTGCCTCTATGACTCTACAGTACACCCTTCATTCTGCATCCTTCACGTGGTACAGGAGTTCTGGGGAAAACACGAGCTCGGCGCATGTGAAAATGTCTTCATGACTTTACAGACAGGCAGCACTGCATTTGATCACCTACTTCTGCCTCAAATAAAGCCCAAGGACCTGCAGCACCTCTCGCCTTGTTGTCGAGTTTAGGATGAAGTCCCCAGTCTCTCTGTAGATGTAGGTGAGATTAGACAGTTGAGTTATCAAACATTCAGTGAATTAATTTGACCTGCCCAGTCTTTCTTTTCAGGTCACTCCCGGGCCTATGGTATTGGCACTGGGTGTGAAATCTCCAAAAGAAAAATTACACAAGAATACAATTAGAGGCACGTTAGTGTAGTGGTTATATTACTGGAGTAATAATCCAGAGAACATGAGCTCAAATCCCACCATGGCAGTTTGAGAATTTTAATTCAGTTTAAAAAGTCTGGGAATAAAATCCTGTATCAGTAGAAGTGACCGTGAAGCTCCAGGATTGTTGTAAACCCCAACTGTTTCACTAATGTCCTTTAGGGAAGGAAACCCGCTGTCCTTACTTGGTCTGGCCTATATGTGACTCCAGTCCCACACCAATGTAGTTGACTCTTGACTGCCTGCTGAAGTGGTCTAGCAAGACACTCCGTTGTATCAACCGCTACCAGTGGTTGAAGAAGAAGGCCTGCGGCCATCTTCTCAGGGAAACTAGGGATAGGCAATAAATGCCGGCCTTGCCAACGATGCCCACATCCCGAGAATTAATAAAAATAATAAGAAAAGCTATGGCATGGTAACACCAGCAACCAATCCTGTGCTCCCTCAATGGACAGATAAGGGACAATTTTGTGAATCTAGCAGAATTGCTGCTGGGACCGCTCCAATAGTAACGGTGCGGAGGCAGAGAGTCAACATTTTGGTTTCATACCCTTCCACCAGAACCAAAAAAAAAAGAGACAGTCAACGGAATCTCTACCCTGGATCTCGCAATGTCCTGCATCAGCCCCATTCATAATGGGAAGGGGCGTCCATCTGCAAGAGACTGGGTTGAGGAGAGGTAACTGATGGAGCAGTCCACCTGGCACAGAGACTGATTGGAACTGAGAGCAGTGAGACTAACTCTCCAACTCAGCAACCAGTGGAAGTACTTTTCCCCATTTACCTTATCAAAACCCCTCATACTTTTATCAGATCTCCTCATAACCTTATTTGTTCTACTGAAAAGAATCTCAATTCCTCCGGTCTCTCCTCTTAACTAAAGCTCTCAACTCTGGTATCATCTTAGTGAATCTCTTCTGTACTTTATCTCCATAGCTTTGCATCCTTCTTGAAGTAAAGTTCCCAACAACATGTTTTTTTCCTATTTTCCCCCTCTCCACCCTATTTTGTGACCAGGCTGACCAACAGCTAGGAAAGAAAGGAAAGGGCAAGATGGGAGATATGCTGGAGAAAGCTGCTGAACTTCTGATGAGTTGTTTCCGGGTCTGTGCCAGTGACAAGTAGGTGTTTTAATACCATGCTTTGTTCGATTATGATGACAATAAGTACAGTGATAGTTCAGCCCAGGATTTAAAAACTAACCTGCATGACTTTCTGTGATGAGAAATTTCCTGTAATTAGCCAATTCTTTAAATCACAAGTACCAGCAAACAAGCAATGGTGCAAGATTGATCTGATTTGCATAACTGGGGACAGGGCTATTCTCTTGCGTCCGTTTCACAGCCACACCCCATGCTCTTGGAGCATTATCTTTTATTAATTTGTCATGGAACTGCTTCAAGTTTTTATTTCCACGGTTAAATCTTAGAACCAGGGATTACCAAATGTTCTGTCTTCATGGACCATTGAGTGTTGGGACCACATATAGAGGATAGTGTGTACCGTGGCGTTCCAGAGACCACATATAAAGGATAATATGTACCATGGAGTGTTGGGACCACATATAGAGGATAGTGTGTACCATGGAGTGTTGGGGCCACATATAGAGGATAATGTGTACCATGGAGTGTTGGGACCACATATAAAGGATAGTGTGTACCATGGAGTGTTGGGACCACATATAGAGGATAATGTGTACCGTGGAGTGTTGGGACCACATATAGAGGATAGTGTGTACCGTGGAGTTCCAGGGACCACATATAAAGGATACTTTTTCATTTGGTCCATTTTGAGTAGACTGAGAATCTTATCCAGTTTGTGCTTCACAGAAATTCAAAATTTGAATTCATGAAGTTTGTGTCTGCTCAGACAAATTTCATCAAAGTTTATTTGTATGTAAAATTCTACAGAGCAGGAACTGACCGCATGGCTTTGTCAGGGGGAGATCATGTCTGACCAATTTGATTGAATTTTTTGAGGGGGTGACTAGGTGTGTGGATGAGGGTAGACAGTTGATGTAGTCTACATGGACTTCAGTAAGGCTTTTGACAAAGTCCCGCATGAGAGACTGGTCAAGAAGGTAAGAGCTCATGGGATCCAGGGCAATTTGGCACATTAGATCCAAAATTGGCTTAGTGGCAGGAGGCAGAGGGTGATGGTCAAAGGTTGTTTTTGTGACTGGAAGCCTGTGTCCAGTGGTGTAACGCTGGTTCCTTTGCTGTTTGTAGTGTACATTAATGATTTAGATATGAATGTAGGAGGTATGATCAGTAAGTTCGCAGATGACATGAAAATTGGTGGAGTGGTAAATAGCGAGGAGGGAAGCCTCAGGCTACAGGACGATATAGACGGGTTGGTTAGATGGGCAGAAAAGTGGCAAATGGAATTTAACCCTGAAAAGTGTGAGGTGATGCATTTTGGGAGGACTAACAAGGCAAGGGAATACACAATGAATGGTAGGACCCTAGGAAGGACAGAGGATCATAGGGACCTTGGTGTGCATGTACATAGATCCCTGAAGGCAGCAGGACAGGTAGATAAGGTGGTTAAGAAGGCATATGGGATACTTGCCTTCATTAGCCGAGGCATAGAACTTCACCTGAGGAAGGAGCAATCGATAGCTCCGAAAGCTTGTGATTTCAAATAAAACTGTTGGACTATAACCTGGTGTTGTGCGACCTCTCAATAGAATATAAGAGCAGGGAGGTTATGATGGAGCTGTACAAACCGCTAGTTAGGCCACAGCTGGAATAGTGTGTGCAGTTCTGGTCGCCACACTATAGGAAGGATGTGATTGCATTGGAGAGGGTGCAGAGGAGATTCACCAGGATGTTACCTGGGCTGGAGCGCTTCAGCTATGAAGAGAGACTGGACAGGCTGGGGTTGTTTTCCTTAGAGCAGAGAAGGCTGAGGGGGGACCTGATTATGAGGGGCGTAGATAGAAAGGAACATTTCCCCTTAGTAGAGGGGTCAATAACCAGGGGGCATAGTTTCAAGGTAAGGGGCAGGAGGTTTAGAGGGGATTTGAGGAAAAACTTTTTCACCCAGAGGGTGGTTGCAATCTGGAACTCACTGCCTGAGAGGGTGGTAGAGGTAGGAACCCTCACAACATTCAAGAAGCATTTAGATGAGCACTTGAAATGCCATAGCATACAAGGCTACGGACCAAGTGCTGGAAAATGGGATTAGAATAGACAGGGCTTGATGGCCGGCGCGGACACGATGGGCCGAAGGGCCTCTTTCTGTGCTGTATAACTCTATAACTCTATGACCTTAATGTTCTACCCAGAACTTAACACACAGTGAAGAAGTGGTGTCTTCACCCTGATGGTGAGAGCCCTTTGGTCAAGGAACTCTTCTCACAATCCATTGAAACTTAAAAAAAACACCCCTTTGATATATTTGGTAATTTTCTGACTTTACTGATGTCTTTTAATGATTGAAATTATAACTTTATCAAATTTTATCATTGCCTCTGAAAATAGCCGTGCTGGAATTGATGACTCGAAGAAGTGGGGAATGCTGTTTCTCATCAATCAGCTGTTCAAAATATACTTTAAGGTAAGAAAAGATCCTTTTTATTTATAGCTCTAAGTGCAGAACCAGCACTCACTCAATGGCCCCGATATTGGCAGGGAGGGTCGAAGACGGCCGAAGAACTCAGCAAAGCCGGGAACGTGGAGGTCCTCCCTAACTTAACGGCAGGACTTCCTATTCGTTTCTTTGTTCCGTTTCCCACCTGGCAGCTGGTCAAATTGACAGCCTGACTGGCGGCCGGGAGGGAAAACCAGCAGCTGGGGACCCTTGAAGTTGGGGTCAGGGGGGAGGGATCGTCCACTGGGGCTAGGGTGGGGGGGGGGGGGGAATGGTTGGCAATCGCAGCAGGGGGAGGCCAAAGGCTTCTTTAAGAAACCGGGGGAGCACTCCTGCTCCTCCTGGCCCACAAGGAGTGCTGGAATAGGCACTTACTTTGTGGAGCTGGCAGTCCCTGTCTCCCTTTCACTACTGGGTTTCCCGGGCCCTGGGAAACACGAGCAGCAGCAGTGAATTTTAAATTGGGCTCCTAACTGCACTCTGGGAGCCTGATTTAAATATGTTAATTAACCTCTCCACGGCAAGACATTCGGGACACTACGATATCTGCCACCGTAAAAACAGCAGTATGCGTGGCGGGTTGGGGACGCGTTTCCCATATTTCAGTCGTTAACCCTCTCCCACCCATGGGGTGGGGGGGGGGGGCGCGATGCGGTTACTATTGAGGCCATTGCCTCAGTGGGACATGAGCTGTCATCGGAGTACATGCACCAGGTCCACACATTGTTACCTGCTGTGTTAGTCCACATGTTGCTGGACAGCTGCACTTTTACCTGTTTGCCTTGTTCACTCAGTCAAGTATTGCGCTGGCAGGTTTCCCAGGTTGATCCACAGTAACCCAGTCAACGATTACTCCCTCTTCTGGTTCCTTGCACACATTGACATTGTATCTGACATTGAACTGTACCTGTCACCTGCTGGCCCAGTTATCTAATGGATCCAATGGCGACGGGCGCAAGCGTGGCGGGTTGGCATCACGTTCTGCGCATTTCACTTTTTAACCCCTCGACCCCCTCTCGCCAGTTGTGGGGGTGGTTAATATCAAGGCCAGTGTCTCTAAGTGAATGAGATGTGTGTATATATATATATAGGAATAAAACTAGATTGTTTGAAGTGTGCTAGAAGTTCATATTTGGTATTATTCAGCATTCTAACCATTTTTTTATAGATCAATAAACTCCATCTGTGTAAACCCTTAATCAGAGCAATTGACAGCTCCAGTCTAAAGGATGAGTATAGCATGGCACAAAGGGTGACATACAAGTACTACGTTGGGAGGAAAGCCATGTTTGACAGTGATTTTAAGCAAGGTGAGGCACCACTAACACCAGGTATAGGGCGAGTTTATTATTGCATCTGTTTTGTACTATTCTAGACATGTTGGAATGTTCTACTCAAAAACAAAGTTATGTTTACTTGTTCTATACCTACTATCTCATTAGTTGTGTAAAGTACATAAAAAGAGAGAACACAAAATACATAGGGAGCATATTATGTAATGTACAGGTGGTACACACGGAGCAGAGCGATGATGATTTTAAAAGATAACATTCTCTATCCTCATTTCTTTGCAGCTGAAGAATATCTGTCATTTGCGTTTCAGCATTGTCACAGATCCAGCCAGAAAAACAAGCGGATGATTTTGATCTACCTGCTACCTGTGAAGATGCTTCTTGTAAGTAAGCCACATCAAGTAGCAATAATAAAACTGGCAGCTCGGCAGATATGTCTTGGGATGCAACAACTGTTGAAAAAGCATTGACATTGAATGTTGTGATAAATGCAGTTTCTTGACACTGCGTTGTGGGTTCAAGTCACACTCCAGAGACTTGAGCACATAATCTAGACTAACACGCCAATGCAATACTGAGGTGCCGTTTCTTGGATGAGACGCTAAACTAAGATGTGTGCCCTCAGATGGATGTAAAAGATCTCACGGCACTCATTTTGAAGAAGAGTAGTAGAGTTGTCTCAGTGTCCTGACCAATATTTATTCCTCAATCCACGTCACTAAAAACAGATTATCTGGTCATTATCACATTGTTGTTTGTGGGAGCTTGCTGTTCGCAAATTAGCTGCTGTGTTTCTTACATTACAACAGTGACTGCATTTCAAAAACGACTTCATTGGCAGAGAAACTCTAGTATGATTTGGACAGGTTGGGTGATTGGGCAGATGCATGGCAGATGCAGTATAATGTGGATAAATGCGAGGTTTTCCACTTTGGTGGCAAAAACAGGAAGACAGATTATTATCTGAATGGCAATAGATTGGGAAAAGGGGAAGTGCAACGAGATCTGGGAGTCCTTGTGCACCAGTCGCTGAAGGTAAGCATGCAGGTGCAGCAGGCGGTTAAGAAGGCAAATGGTATGTTGGCCTTCATAGCGAGAGGATTCAAGTACAGGAACAAGGATGTCTTGCTGCAGTTGTACAAGGCCTTGGTGAGACCACACCTTGAGTATTGTGTGTAGTTTTGGTTGCCTTATCTGAGGAAGGATGTTCTTGCCATGGAGGGAGTGCAGCGAAGATTTACCAGGCTGATACCTGGGATGGCAGGAATGACGTATGAAGAGAGATTGTGTCGATTAGGCTTATATTCGCTAGAGTTTAGAAGAATGAGAGGGGATCTCATTGAAACTTATAAAATTCTAACAGGACTAGACAGAGTAGATGCATGAAGGATGTTCCCGATGGCGGGGGAGTCCAGAACCAGAGGTCACAGTCTAAGGATAAGGGGTAAGCCATTTAGGACTGAGATGAGGAGGAATTTCTTCACCCAGAGAGTGGTGAACGTGTGGAATTCTCTACCACAGAAGGCAGTTGAGGCCAATTCATTAAATATATTCAAGAAGGAGATAGATATATTTCTTAAGGCTAAAGGAATATGGGGAGAAAGCAGGGACAGGGTACTGAATTTGGATGATCAGCCATGATCTCATTAAATGGCGGAGCAGGCTCGAGGGGCCGAATGGCCTACTCCTGCTCCTATCTTCTATGCTTCTAAAGCGCTTTGGAATGTCCTGAGTCCTTCCTTCCTTCCTCCATTTTTCCCTTTCTATTTCTTTTTTCTTTTCTTTTCATTCTTTTCTTAAGTCGGGGAAGGCCCCAGCTGGAAGGTGGACCTCTCCTTAAAACAACTTGGTCCACAATTACCTCAAATTACCCGCAAATTGATCCCTGTAGCAGTGTAGATGCAACTTCAGTCCTGCAATCAGAACTCCGCTACAGCCCATGGTCTGTTGCCATTTATTTTTTCTTTTCTTTCAACACAATACATTTGTTTTACAGGGCCACATGCCGACAGTCCAGCTGTTACGAAAATATGACCTTTTGCAGTTTTCTGATGTCACCAAGGCTGTTGGGTATGAATTTTATGGAGACATTGTTTTTTATTTTACATATTCATTTATATGATTTGTGAAGGAAACCTTGTAAATTAGTAGGTTTTGAATTTAATACTAATTGGTAATGTTCTGGAGGATGATTCCTCGATCTGTTCAGTGATTCACTGGCAAATTTTAGTTGATGTTCAGAGCCTACTTTCTTGGAGGTTGAGTATCACAACATTGTTTAGCGCTTGAGTTATCAAGCCTAGGTTCTGACGAGTTTTGTTATAGAAATAGAGCTTATTCTCATGACAGTTATAACTACTAGTGTGCTTTGTAATAGGAACATTAAAGGTAGTATGAGGGAGAGCAGTTTCAATGTAATGTGCTTGCCCTAACCAGGAATGTTAGTATTGTTGAAAAATACACCAATCTAATAGAAGAGATGAAAATTTGTTTTCCCCCAGTCCTTATAATCCTCTTAAACACCTCAATTAGATCACCTCTTAATCTTCTATGTTCAAGGGAATACAAGCCTAGTCTATGAAACCTGTCCTCCTAATTTAACCCTTGTGATAAAGGCTAACATTCCATTCACCTTTTCAATTATTTTTTGTACCTATCCACTAGTTTTCAGTGATTTCTGTAATTAGACCCCTAAATCTCTCTCTTACTCCACAGCTTGTCACCATTTAGAAAATACTCTTATCGGGACGGGAAGAGAAACCGAGAGAGAGAGAGAGATAGACAAGCAGCCATCCGAGGGTTACGGCTTCTTGCTTCTCGCTGTTTAGAAAACACTCTGATCTATCTTTCTTAGGTCCAAAGTGGATGACCTCACACTTCCCCATATTGAACTCAATCTGTCACAGTTTTGCCCACTCACTTAATCTATCAATGTCCCTTTGCAACTTTCTGTTCCCATCTCCACTATTTACTGTGCCACTTAACTTAGTGTCAGCAAACTTAGATATACGGCTGAAGTTGGCGAGACTACAGAATACTGGGATGGAGAAATGTCTCAAGTCAGGGACGGCCCCAGCTTGAAAGGTGGACCTCTCCTTAAAACAATCTTGTCCACAATTACCTCAACTGCCCCACAAATTGATCCTTGTAGCTGTGTAGATGCAACTTCAATCCTGCAGTCAGAACTCAGCTACAGTTCATGTCTGCCCTGGAACCATCATTCTCCCGATTCTGTTTCAGAGCTTCCAGCTACTGACTGTATTCCCAATGCCACTGTTGCCTTCCCACCAAGTATCATGGTATGAAGCTTGGCTCAACCATTTATGAGAAGCCTCAAGAGAAAGAGAAGTTTACTCTCGAAGATGGACTGTCTTTGGCGTTTAACTTCCAAACACCAGAAATAAATATTTGCAATGTGGTTTCCAAACCAGATTTCAAAATCATTTTCTGCTCTCGTTCTTATGTTTCACTGAATTATAGAATCATGGAAATTACAGCAGAGAAGGAGGCCATTCAGTGTGCAGTGTTCACTCCTCAATTGAAGTAACTAATCTTATTTCCCTGCCATAGAACCACAGAAGTTTATAGCATACAAAAGGCCATTTGGCCCATCACCTCTGTGTTGGCTCTTTGCTAGATCAATCCAAAACTAATCCCACTGGCTCACTCTTCCCCATAGCCCTGTATCTTTCTCTGCTTCAAATATTTATCTAATTTTCCCTTAAAAGATGCAATGGTCTCTGCCTCAACCACTCCCTGTAGTAAAGCATTCCATGCTCCAACAACCCTCTGTGTGATGAAATTTCTTCTAACCCCCTCCTCACTCTCTTAATGACAATTTTAAATTGATGAGCCCTCATCGCAGACTCCCAAACCAGTGGAAATAGTCTTTCCCCATTCACTCTATCAAAGCCCTTCGTTATTTTAAAACACCTCGATTAAATCTTCTCTTCGCCTTCTCTGCTCTAGTGTAAATAGTTCCAGTACCTCAAGTTTCTCCTCATAATTTTAGTTTCCCATCCTGGGCATCATCCTGGTGAATCTACAGTGTGTGCTCTCTATATCTTTAATGTGCTTTCTATAATGGGGGACCTAAAACTGCACACAGTGCTCTAACTGTGGCCTAAACAATGTTTTATAGAAATTCATCACTACTTTACTCTTGTACTCAATGCCCCTGTTTATAAAGCCCAAAATGCTATTGGCCCTTTTTACGGCTTTATCTACCTGCACTTACACTTTTATGTATTTAAACCCCTAGGTGTCTCTGTTCATCCATCTTTCCTTGAGTGTCCACTCACATTCTTTGTTTTTCCTCCTAAAATGAATCACCTCACATTTCTCCACATTAAATTGTATCTGCCACTTGTCTACCAATTCTGCTAACCTGTACATGTCTCCCTGAAATCTTTTCCTATCCTCACTGTTTGCCAAACCCCCTACTTTTGCCATCAGCAAATTTTGAGATATTACTAACTTTGTCAAAGAGGAGCCAGCACCGTTCCCTGGGGTACATTACTTCCACCCCATCTCCAATCTAACACCCATTTACGTTAAATATTTGTTTTTTGTCTGTCAACCAACTTTCTATCCTTGCTGTGATGCATGTCTGCTTGAACCATATGCCTGAATTCTTCTAACAAGCCTCTTTTGAGAAACCTTATCGAAACCATTCTGAAAAGCCATATACACCACATCTGCTGCATTCCCTTTATCTATCCAATCAATTACTTATCAACGTAAGAAATAGGAGCAGGAGTCGGCCATATGACCCCTCGCGCCTGCTCCGCCATTCAGTAAGATCATGGCTGATCTTCGATATCAACTCCACTTTCCGGTCTATCCCCATATCCCTTGATTCCATTAGTGCCAAAAATATATTGTCTCTGTCTTGAATATACTCAACGACTGAGCATCCACAGCCCTCTGGAGTAGAGAATGCCAAAGAATCACAACTCTCTGAGTGAAGAAATTTCTCCTCATCTCAATCCTAAATGGCCGACCCCTTATCCTAAGACTATGACCCCTGGTTCTAGACTCTCCAGCCAGGGGAAACAGCCTCTCAGCATCTACCCTGTCAAGCCCTCTAAGAATTTTATACGTTTCAATGAGATCACACCTCATTCTTCTAAACTCGAGAGAATATAGGCCCAATCTACTCAATCTCCCTTCATTGGACAACCCTCTCATCCCAGGAATTAGTCTAGTGAACCTTCGTTGCACCGCCTCTAAGGCAAGTATATCCTTCCTTAGGTAAGGAAATCAAAACTGTGCACAGTACTCTGGGTGTGGTCTCACCAAAGCCCTATATCATTGTAGCAAGACTTCCTTACTCTTATACTCCAACCCCCCTTGCAATAAAGGCTAACATACCATTTGCTTCTTCAAAAACCCTGTTAAATTTACTGGCTGCCCTTGATTAACTTATATATTTCTAATCTCGAATTATGGCCACAACTGACAGTTGATTAACTGGTCTGAAGTTACCTGGTTTATCCTCCTTACTCTTGAACAAAGTTTCACATCAGCAACTCTCCAGCCCCACGGCATAATTTGCATATTTAAGGTGGATTGAAAAATTGTGGCTAGAGCCTCTATCTCCTCTCTGACCTCTCAACAGTCTAAGGTGCATGCCTTCTAGGTCCCAGTGACATCCAACTTGAGTTCTGTTCTTTATTATTAGAATGAATTCCTTTTCTATGGGTATCTCAGTGAAGTTTTCCATTTATCCACCTACTCAAATCATTTGTCAAAACTGAAGCAAAATATTTAATATCCCTCCATATCTTCATCCTCCACAGTTAGATTCTCTCCTTCATCTCTGAGTCATCCTACCCTGTCTTTATTATTTTACTTTTTATATGCTTATAAAAGCCTTTACTATTTCCTTTTATAAAATCCTCTAGCCTTTTTTCATATTTACATTTAGCTTTTCTACCTTTTCACCTTGTAGGAATAGATTTATTCTGCATCTATATCATATTTGCAGATTTCCCACTGCTGATCTGTCGACCTGTTTACTACTTTCTCTGCCCAGTTAATTTGTCCCGGATCCCTTATCTCACTGAACTTTGTCTTTTCCTGTCCAGCATACTTATCCTTTGACTCTTTATTATCCATTTTTATTTTTACATCGACCCAAACTATGGGATTGCTATTTCCCAATTGTTCTCCAGTTCCCATCAGTTATTTGCTCACTTCATTTCCCATAATTAAATTAAGCAATGCTTCTTTCTTTGTTGAGTCGCACAACACCAGGTTATAGTCCAACAGTTTTATTTGAAATCACAAGCTTTCGGAGCTGCTGACGAAGTCACGTGACGAAGGAGCAGCAGCTCTGAAAGCTTGTGATTTCAAATAAAACTGTTGGACTATAACCTGGTGTTGTGCGACTTCTCACTTTTGTCCACCCCAGTCCAACACCGGCATCTCCACATCTTTCTTTGTTGGACTAGAAACAGACCGATGTAGGAAACCGTCCTAGATCCATTCTATGAAACATTTGATCACTTGCGTTATCTTTATTCCAGTCTATCTTACGATAGTTAAAATCACCCAGTTACTAGAATCTGTTATTAAGGACAGAGTGCCTGAGCGATTGAACAAATATGAGCTGATCAGAGAGAGCCAGCATGGATTTGTAAAGGGTAAATTATGTCTAACAAACCTAGTTGAATTTTTTGAGGAGGTAACAGACGTGGTAGATAAGGGAGTATCTATGGATTAACAACAGAAAATGCTGGAAATACTCAGTAGGTCAGGCAGCATCTGTGGAGAGAGAAACAGAGTTAACGTTTCAGGTTGATGACCCTTCGTCAGAACTGGAAAAAGTTGGAGATGGAACAGGTTTTTAAGCAAGTGTAGGGGCAGGGAAAGGGGGGAGGGGAGGAAAGAACAAAAGGGAAGGTCTGTGATAGGGTGGAAGGCAGGAGAGATTAAGAGACAAAAGGGATGATGGTGCCAGGCAAAAGGAGATGGTAATGGGACAAGTTAAGAAACAAAAGATGACTCTAGATGAAGTGTCTATGGATGTTGTTTATATGGACTTCCAGAAGACATTCGATAAGGTTCCACATAATGACTGTTAACTAAAATGACAGCATATGGAATTGGAGGCAACCTATTGACATGGATAGGGAATTGGTTCGGAGACAGAGAATAGGGATAATGGGAATGTACACCAATTGGCAGGATGTGACTAGTGATGTCCCCCAGGGATGTGTACCGGGGCCTCAGCTTTTCACTATTTATAAATGACTTTGATAAAGGAATAGAGAGCCGTATACCCAAATTTGCTGACAACACTAAGTTAGGTGGCACGGTAAATAGTGTAGATGGGAGCAGAAAGTTGCAAAGGGACATTGATAGATTAAGTGAGTGGACAAAACTGTGACAGATAGAGTTCAATGTGGAGCAGTGTGAGGTCATTCACTTTGGACCTAAGAAAGATCGATCAGAGTGTTTTCTAAACAGCGAGAAGCGAGAAGCCGTAACCCTCGGATGGCTGCTTGTCTCTCTCTTTCTCTTCCCGTCCTGTGCTTCTACAAATTCAAGTGTAAAACTAGAATTTTTTATACCCCTCTTCTTACACAAACTCTCCCTTATCTGGATATGCTAGTCACATGCCTTGACCCCTTATCAGAATTGCTCAACATCTGTGCATACACTGCCTCGTTTATCTTGACATATCCAAGGTTTCCATATTCTCAGCCCATCCTCAACACATTCTCAATGTCACCTTTATCTTGTCTTTAAAAAAAGATGCTTGAAACCTGCAATGTAAGCAGCTTTCAGCATCACCTTGCTCAACCTATCGTTCTGCATTCTGGGTGATTGTAACCTGGCTATTTCATGATCCTTAGCTACTATCCAATGATTCCTAGCTATCTTATATTTATAAGCGTGTGCTGTTTATGCATTAAGATGCCTAATCTAGAATTAGGTTTATATGTTACAAACACCTCATCTAAACTTAAGTTTTATATGCTGAAAATGCCTAATCTTACAACAGGTACAAAACTAATTAAAACAGCTAATGGAATGTTGGCCTTTATCTCGAGAGGGCTTGAATACAAAGGGGTGGAAGCTATGTTACAGTTATATAAACCTCCGGTTAGACTCCATTTAGAGCACTGCGTTCAGTTCTAGGCACCGTATCCCAGGAATGATATATTGGCCTTGGAGGGGGTGCAGTGCAGATTCACTAGAATGATACCGGGACTAAAAGGGTTAAATTATGAGGACAGATTGCATAGACTAGTCTTGTATTCCCTTGTATATAGAAGATTAAGGGTGATTCTACAACAGTGTTTTTATCTTTCACTACCTCAAAGCTTCTTTCTTTCCCTATCTTCTCTATAATATTTCCTCACTATTTATTTCAGCCAAGCCTTATGCTTCTATCCCAATAGTTTTATTAATCCTGCTCTCCCTCTATAGTCTCAAACATAGACTTTCCCCACCCCTTGCCATATTAGTTTAAATCCTCCTCACTGCTCTATCTTCTCTGCAAGGAGATTGGTGTTATTTCTGTTAAGGTGAAGACCGTCCCTTCAGTGTAGCTGTCCCTTGTTCCAGAACTCACTTCAGTGCCCCAAGAGTGTGAACCCTTCTGCACCAGTCCTGCAGTCACACATTGACTTTCTTAATCATCCTCTCCTTAGCCAGTAGTGCAGCATTGGCCAAGAAAGCGGCTAGCCATTGCCAGATCTGGGTCAACTATGAGTCTGGCTCTCCTTAGCAAAAACCATGTACTAATCCAGGATCATCTGGAGGCCAAGGACAACCCATAACTCCTTTTATGGGTGACAGATTCCCTCCTTAAAACCCTGTCCCCCTCCCCTCCCTAATAAAATGGAGGAGCTCATGAAATTCTTCACCTCTGGGATTGAGATCATTCGTACAGCTGCCTCTGCTACTTGCTCCCCTTCCCCTCTGGCCCTGCTCCCAGTCTCCAACCCACTGGACCCCTTATGCCATGTCATTGCAGTTTCTTTCCCATTTCCCCCCCAACCCCAGCCTTTCCAAGCCCATCTCTTTCATGAAACCCATCTCCTGCTCACTTGATCTCCTTCCCCAGTGAACTCTTGACCATTTGGATTGGGATCCTCCTGACCCCAAAACCAGCGAACATTGTTAATGGCTCCCTTTGCTCTGGTGTGTGGGTGGAGGCCGTGTGGGGGCTGGAGGGGGGCTGGTGTGTGGGTTGGAGGGGTGGAGGCCGTGTGGGGGCTGGTGTGTGGGCTAGGGAAAGGCTAGTTTGGGCCCAGTTTTGGTGCACGGTCTCCTTGTTTTTAACTTTTGTTTTTTTAATTAGTGAAGGGAACCTTCTGCTACTGAACGAAGCTTTGGCGAAACATGAGGCTTTCTTCATTCGCTGTGGAATTTTTCTAATACTTGAAAAACTGAAAATCATCACATACAGAAACCTTTTCAAGAAAGTGTAAGTGCAGAGCACACCTTCATTGTATAGGCACTTCATTTGCCGTCAGTATTTATTATGCAGTTCTATGGGCCAATGATCTTTGTGTGAACAGTTATGATGTTCCTGATTAACCAGCAGTTTGTTTTACATTTAACTTCACTCTGTTGTTTCAGAAATTTGTTGCTGAGGACACACCAACTGCCACTCGATGCTTTCCTGGTTGCTCTTAATTTCATGCAAGTTGAGGATGTTGATATCGATGAAGTCCAGTGTATTTTAGCAAACCTCATCTACATGGTATGTGTTAGAGCATCCATGCAGTGGTTTGACTCCCAATTTTCAATTTATAAGGGAAATATAGATTACAAAATGTCAGAATTATTATTGCCAGGTTTTAGAAAAGTGCATTAAATGAGCAGGGGGAGTGGGATTAATTGGATAGCTCTTTCAAAGAGCTGGCAGAGGCATGATGGGCTGAATGGCCTTCTGTACTGTAAGATTCTCTGATTCCATGACTCTTAATTGTAGCTCTTTGTCTTCCAGACAATACAAATATTAATGGCCCAGAAATTGATCTCGCTCTGTTCCCGTGGGGGTAAGGCTTCCCCGCGATCTCTCACTCCGCGTGTGCTTTTTCAGATCCAGCTCGCACGAACTTGATGTTCCAGACATCAGCTGGGCAGTGCTTGCGTATCCCACCGGCGTAGTGAATTTGTGCGAGCTGTGGGATCACGTGACTCAGTTAGAGCCAATGGCAGCACACCATCTTCCATTCATAAGTTTCACATACGTGCTGTGAAATCTATGAATCTTACACCCCCCCCAAAATAACAGCTAAACCTCAATTAAATTTTAAAAAAAAACCATCACATTAATAAAATAAGTATAGTTAAATAAATTAACCATTTTAAATAAAAAATAACATTTTTGAAAAAATTTAAAATCTTTTAAAAAGTTATAAAAATAAACTTACCTGTCTTTAAAGTCTCTAAAAAAGATATACCTGTTAAAAAAAAATTCAAAAAAATACTTAATTCATTACTTACCTTGTTAAAAGTGGGTCTTACTCCTCCTTTTTCCATTTCTAAAATCTTCCGTACTTACCTGCGCGTCCAAAGCACGAAGTGCACAGCGTGCGCGCAGCCTGTAGCGCGCACGCGATGCACCGAGGAACCGCCCCCTTTTCAAAAGACCAAGTGCCGGTTTTCAGCGCATGCAGAAAACCGGCAATTGGAGAGAGAATACGCGAGAGTACGCACTGCGTACTCTCGCGTCGCGGGATGAATTTTTGGCCCAATGTATTTAGCAGTTGATAAAAGAAAATAGATTAGGTAGCTCCCATACCTGCCAGCAATAAGGTTTTGGGGTCCAGTTAGTGTTTGATGACAAAAGACAAAAGTCCCCTCAGCGGCCCTCCAAGCTGGGTCTGGTGGCTGGACAGACGCCTCCCTCTTATTGCATGCTTCCAGTACTGCTCACCCCAATTGACGTCTCTATTTTGGGTTGGTGGGGGGGGGAGGGGGGGCTGGGAATGAATGGAATTAAAACGATGCAAGTAGGTAGAAGAGAGAATGCAAAGGGGAAAGAGGAAGAAGAATGAATGAAGGGCTCAATAATCAGACATGGACTCTGGGTGGAGCGGAACTGATGGGCCAATTATACAATAATCAGACATGGACTCTGGGTGGAGCGGGACTGATGGGCCCAATAATCAGACATGGATTCTGGGTGGAGCGGAACTGATGGGCCAATGATACAATAATCAGACATGGACTCTGGGTGGAGCGGAACTGATGGGCCAATGATACAATAATCAGACATGGACTCTGGGTGGAGCGGAACTGATGGGCCAATTATACAATAATCAGACATGGACTCTGGGTGGAGCGGGACTGATGGGCCCAATAATCAGACATGGACTCTGGGTGGAGCGGGACTGATGGGCCCAATAATCAGACATGGACTCTGGGTGGAGCGGGACTGATGGGTCCAATAATCAGACATGGGGCTGGATTTTGATACTGGGGCAGGTTGGGGTCGTGTCATCCGCATTTCGTGTTATCCACCCAACTGCAATTGGATGTGGAAGATTGATGCAATTTTCACCTAATTGGGCAATTGAGTTCCAGCATGTGGGAACCCATGAACTAATTAGTGGTTTCAGTCTGACAGTCGCCTCTGATGATGTCATCATTGCTGCGGCATTGCAGGTCAGACACTGCCTGGCCTTTGCTGTGAGAGGACCTGGATGCACAATGAGCAGCATCTCAGAGAGAGAGAGATTTTTTTGCATCCAGGTCCTCTCACAGCAAAGGCCAGGCAGTCTCTGAAGACATTCAATGCAGCAGCATCAGAGGCGACTTTCAGACCTAATACTACTACTACCACCTTCATCACATCTCCATTGTAATAGTGGACCTGCAGCTGATAGTCAGCTATCCAAATGTGCTCCCGCCAGGTTTCACAATTGTGGTTCAGAACAGGCGTGCTTCACGTAGATCAAGGGTTAAAATCACAAAGGCCTTTCAAAATGGCATTATAGAGCCAATTTAGTGCTTGTTAAGGGCCTTAACAGCCTATCCCGCCTCTTAAAGGCGGGACGGACTCGGGACCAGCAGACACGATTTAATGAAAATTGCGTGGAGGCGGGATGGAGGTGGACTTGTGCCCGCCCGCCACTTTTCGCAATTTTAACCCCCCACATGCCTCCAAACCCGCCTCCATGGGTCAATGAAAATCCAGCCCATGGACTCTGGGTGGAGAGGGACTGATGGGCCCAATAATCAGACATGGACTCTGGGTGGAGCGGGACTGATGGGCCCAATAATCAGACATGGACTCTGGGTGGAGCGGGACTGATGGGCCCAATAATCAGACATGGACTCTGGGTGGAGCGGGACTGATGGGCCCAATAATCAGACATGGACTCTGGGTGGAGCGGGACTGATGGGCCCAATAATCAGACATGGACTCTGGGTGGAGCGGGACTGATGGGCCCAATAATCAGACATGGACTCTGGGTGGAGCGGGACTGATGGGCCCAATAATCAGACATGGACTCTGGGTGGAGCGGGACTGATGGGCCCAATAATCAGACATGGACTCTGGGTGGAGCGGGACTGATGGGTCCAATAATCAGACATGGACTCTGGGTGGAGCGGGACTGATGGGCCCAATAATCAGACATGGACTCTGGGTGGAGAGGGACTGATGGGCCCAATAATCAGACATGGACTCTGGGTGGAGCGGGACTGATGGGCCCAATAATCAGACATGGACTCTGGGTGGAGAGGGACTGATGGGTCCAATAATCAGACATGGACTCTGGGTGGAGAGGGGCTGATGGGTCCAATAATCAGACATGGACTCTGGGTGGAGTGGGAATGATGCGTTGAATCTCACTTTGTTGGTGTTGATGGATTTGGTTAGTGTCTTTTTAAAGGACACTATTAGTTGCTGTACTTGCATTGATGCCTGAGGTTAGAAGCTAGCAATAATTAAAAGCCCAGCTTTGTAACTGACGGAAATTATTTTTGCTTCATGGTGGGACTTTCTGTTTAAAATTGCCGTGGTTTATGACCGCATTTTCAATCTTTGCCTCTGTTAATAGACAGAGGAATGGCTCAGCAGATGAGATTTTACAGTGTGTGACTGGGTTGGCTGATCTCTGCTCTTTGAAGGGGTTACTGAGCTAGCTTTATGGTGGGTGAAGAGGTCATTGTGACAGGGTTATCTGTCTGATCTACAATAACTTTAAGGATGTTAATAACTGGTGTCAGCCGTGGCTCAGATGGTAGCACTCTCACCTGTGAGTCAGAAGGTTCAATTCCCACTCCAGAAACTTTAGCACAAAATCTAGACTGACACTCCCTCAGTACTGCACTGTTGGAGGTGCCATCTTTTGGACGAGACGTTAAACCGAGGCCCCGTCTGAGCTCTCAGGTGGACATAAATGATCCCATGGCACTATTTGGTAGAAGAGCAGGTGAATTATAGAATCATAGAATCATAGAATGGTTACAGCACAGAATGAGGCCATTCGGCCTGTTGAGCCTGTGCCGGCTCTCTGCAAGAGCACTTCCCCGGAGCCCTGCAAATTGTTTCCCCTCAGGTACTTATCCAATTCCCTTTTGAAAGCCACGATTGAGTCTGCCTCCACCACCCTTTCAAGCAGTGCATTCCAGATCCTAACCACTCGCTGCGTAAAAAGGTTTTTCCTCATGTCGCCTTTGGTTCTTTTGCCAATCACCTTGAATCTGTGTCCTCTGGTTCTCGACCCTTCCACCAATGGGAACAGTTTCTCTCTATCTACTCTATCTAGACCCCTCATGATTTTGAACACCTCTATCAAATCTCTTCTCAACCTTCTCTGCTCTAAGGAGAACAACCCCAGCTTCTCCAGTCTATCCACATAACTGAAGTCCCTCATCCCTGGAATCATTCTTGTAAAATTTTTCTGCACCCTCTCTAAGGCCTTCACATCCTTCCTAACATGCGGTGCCCAGAATTGGACACTGCTCCAGTTGAGGCCGAACCAGTGTTTTATAAAGGTTCATCATAACTTCCTTGCTTTTGTACTCAATGCCTCTTTTTATGAAGCGCAGTATCCCGTATGCTTTGTTAACCGCTTTCTCAACCTGCCCTGCCATCTTCAATGATTTGTGCACATATACCCCCAGGTCTCTCTGTTCATGCACCCCCTTTAGAATTGTACCCTTTAGTTTACATTACCTCTCCTCGTTCTTCCTACCAAAATGTATCACTTCGCACTTTTCTGCATTAAATTTCATCTGCCACGTGTCCGCCCATTCCACCAGCCTGTCTATGACTTCTTGAAGTCTATCACTATTCTCCTCACTGTTCACTATACCTCCAAGTTTAATGTCACCTGCAAATTTTGAAATTGTGCTCTGTACTCCCAAATCCAAGTCATTAATATATATCAAGAAAAGCAGTGGTCCTAGTACCGACCCCTGGGGAACACCACTGTATACCTTCCTCCAGTCAAAAAAACAACCGTTCACCACTACTCTCTGCTTCCTGTCACTTAGCCAATTTTGTATCCATGCTGCCACTGTCCCTTTTATTCATAGGCTTCAACTTTGTTGGTAAGCCTATTATGTGGCACTTTATCAAACGTCCATATAGACCACGTCAACTGCATTGCCCTCATCAACCCCCTCTGTTAACTCATCAAAAAACTTGATAAGTTAGTTAAACATGATTTGCGTTTAACAAATCCATGCTGGCTTTCCTTAATTAATCCATACTTGTCCAAGTGACTGTTAACTTTGTCCCTGATTATCGTTTCCAAAAGCTTTCCCACTACCGAGGTTAAACTGACTGGCCTGTAGTTGCTGGGTTTATCCTTACACCCTTTTTTGAACAATTGTGTAACATTTGCAATTCTCCAGTCCTCTGGCACTAAGGAGGATTGGAAGATTATGGCCAGTACCTCCGCGATTTCTTCCTAAACCTCCCTCAGCATCCTAGGATACATCCCATCCAGTCCTGGTGACTTATCAACTTTAAGTTCAGACAGCCTTTCTAGTACCTCCTCTATCAATTTTTATCTCATCCAGTAACTCCACTACCTCCTCTTTCACTATGACTTGGCTGGCAGCATCTTCTTCCTTGCTGAAGACAGATGCAAAGTACTCATTTAGCACCTCAGCCATGCCCTCTGCCTCCATGCGTAGGTCTCCTTTTTGGTCCCACCCCTCCTCTTACTACCCGTTTATTATTTATATGCCTATAGAAGACTTTTGGATTCCCTTTTATGTTAGCTGCCAATCTATTCTCATACTCTCTCTTTGCCCCTCGTATTTCTTTTTCACTTCCCCTCTGAACTTTCTGTATTCTGCCCGGTTGTCATTTGTATACTCAACCTGACATCTTACGCTCTATCTCTTTCGTAATCCAGGGAGCTCTAGTTTTAGTTGCCCTACCTTTCCCCCCCTCATAGGAGTGTACCTCGACTGTACCCAAATCATCTCCTCTTTAAAGGCAGCCCATTGTCCGATTACAGTTTTGCCTGCCAATCTTTGATTCCAATTTACCCGGGCCAGATCCGTTCTCAACCCACTCCAATTAAGTATTTTTACTCTAGTTTGCTCCCTGTCCTTTTCCATAGCTAATCTAAACCTTATGATACTATGATCACTGTACCCTAAATGTTCACACACTGACGCTTGCTCCACTTGACCCACCTCATTCCCCAGAATCAGATCCAGCAATGCCCCCTTCCTCGTTGGGCCGGAAACGTACTGATCATGAACGTTCTCCTGAACACTTCAGAAATTCTTCCCCATCTCTGCCCTTTACACTATTATTATCCCAGTCTCTATTAGGATAGCTGAAGTCCCCCATTATCACTACTCTATAGTTCTTGCACCTCTCTCTAATTTCCCTGCAAATTTGCTCCTGTATACCCTTCCCACTAGTTGGTGGTCTATAGAATACACCTAGTAGTGTAATGGCACCTCTATTATTTCTTAACTCTAGTCATATAGATTCTGTCCTTGACCCCTCCAGGACATCCTCTCTCTCCAGCACTGTAACATTCTCCTTAATCAATACTGCCACCCTACCTCCTATCTTTCCTGAACACCTTATAACCAGGAATATTTAAAACCCAATCCTGCCCTTTTTTGAGCCAGGTCTTCGTTATCGCCACGACATCATATTCCCATGTGGTTATTTGCGCCTGCAGCTCACCAACCTTATTTATCACGTTTCGTGCATTTACACACATGCACTGTAAACCTATCTTAGACCTTCTTGTATTCTCTCTTCGTCTGACCCCACCTAATACCTTACTATTTCTTACTCTAGTGCTATCTGTCTCTCCCCATCCTTTGTGCAATTTTTTTCTCCTTTCTAATGCTATATCCTGGTGCCCATCCCCCTGCCAAATTAGTTTAAACCCTCCCCAACAGCACTAGCAAACCTCCCCGCAAGGATATTGGTCTCAGCCTGTACAGGTCCCACCTCCCCCAGAACTGGTCCCAATGCCCCAGGAATCTGAAGCCCTCCCTCCTGCACCATCTCTCCAGCCATGCATTCATCTGCTCGATCCTCCTGTTTCTATATTCACGAGCTCATGGCACTGGGAGTAATCCAGAGATTACTACCTTTTGAAATCTTGCTTTTTAATCTCTTTCCTAGCTGCCTAAAGTATGCCTGCAGGACCTCATCCCTTTTTCTACCTACGTCGTTGGTACCGATATGGAGCACAACCTCCGGCTGTTCATCCTCCCCCCTCTGAATGTTCTGCAGCCGCTCAGTGACATCTTTGACCCTGGCACCAGGGAGGCAACATACCATCCTGGAATCATGTCTGCGGCCGCAGAAATGCCTGTCTGTTCCCCTAACTATCGAATCCCCTACCACTATTGCCTTCCCGATCTTCCCCCTGCCCCCCCCCCCACCCCCACCCTGTACAGCTGAGCCACCCATGATGCCGTGGCTCTGGCTGTGCTCCCCAGAGGAGCCATCGCCCTCACCACTGGTTGGAGAGCGAGATGCACTCGGGGGACTCCTGCACTACCTGCCTGGTCCTCCTTGTCTGTCTGACGGTCACCCATTCCCTCCTTGCCTGCACACTCTTAAGCTGCAGGGTGACCACCTCCTGAAACGTGCTGTCCAAGTAGCTCTCAGTCTCGGATGCACTGCAGTGACGCTAGCTGCTGCTAAAACTCCAAAACCCGGAGCTTGAGCTCCTCCAGCTGACGACACTTTCTGTACATGTGGTTGTCCAGGACACGGGAAGCATCCTGGAGTCCCCACATGGCAAAGGATGTGCATTCCACAGGACTGAGATGCCCTGCCATGCCTCTATTTATTCGACTATTTGCTAACTTACAGAAGTAAATTTAAGACTAAGAATCTTAAAAGTCGGGACTACCTTTATCTCCGGCTGCTTCTCTCAGTCTCTTAGTTAAAGTCTTTATTCACATGATTATTTATAGTTCTGTTAATTAGTTTATCTAGTTGAGTTAGAGAGAATAAAACACTAATACTCATCTACCAGTCACCTACCTGCAGTCCTGTGACGTCACTCCTTGATTTTGCTGTTCTTTTGGAATTGGCCGGATTTGTACTGTTTTAAGTACTTCCGCTGCCGCCTCCTTCCAGGTCCGCGCTGTCGGTGGTGCCGTCTTTCGGATGAGACGGTAAACCGAGGCCCTGTCTGCTCTCTCAGGTGGACGTAAAAAAATCCCATGGCACTATTTCGAAGAAGAGCAGGGGAATTATTCTCGGTGTCCTGGGATTTATCCCTCAATCAATATCACTAAAAAAACAGATTATCTGGTAATTTCTCATTGCTGTTTGTGGGAGTTTGCTGTGCGCAAATTGTCTGCCATGTTTCCTATATTACAACAGTGACTACACTTCAAAAAGTACTTCATTGGCTGTAAACACTTTGGGATGTCCGGTGGTCATGAAAGGCGCTATATAAATGCAATTTTTTTTTCTTTCTCACCAACATCACTAAAACAGATTACCTGGTCATTATGTGGTCCCAATCATTGCTGTTTATGGGACGTTGCTGTATGCAAATTGGCTGCAGCATTTCCTACATTACAACAGTGACTACACTTCAAAAAGTACTTAATTGGCTGTGAAGGGCTTTGGGATGTCCTGAGGTCGTGAAAGCCGCTATATAAAATGCAAGTCTTTTTGGTAAATGGTATAGAGTAGCCTTTGTGTGTGGTCACATTCATTCTTTGTTTTGCAGGGACACATCAAGGGTTACATCTCTCACCAGCATCAGAAGCTTGTTGTCAGTAAACAGAACCCTTTCCCACCACTGTCCTCAGTGTGTTAACCAACCACGGCCAGAAGTTCACATATTCCCTCCGCCCATCAATCCCAGGACACGCACGTGGCGGTGGCTGATGGCCTCATTACCAAGGATCGTATGTAAAGCTGAGGATGATGTGACTTGCATTGCAGTGAGGATTCCCTGCCTGCCATTGTTTGATGTGTTTCCTCTGACACTGCCTCAGTGTCATTTTGTATTTCTCATTAAAGATCCAAATATAATGCAGGGTATATTTTGTTACCTTGAACATGGATATTGTAATAAACACAAACTTTATTTTAATTGAAGTATGCTTTTTATATCTGCTGCAGAAACCCAAGGATTTAGATTATACTGTCACCACATGAATAATTTCTACCTCATCTACTCTAAAATGCTTCAAAATGGAACACATAAACAGCCTAAAATTGAAATGTGCTGAGCCAGCTTGCCCTCAAACACCACCCCCCACCAGAAATTAAATCCCATACAAAATGTACCGTATACCCTCCGCTAAACTTGCTTTTTCAAATCTTGCCACATGGATTGACGCGTTGCCTACCTGTTCAGTTGTGATTTTTTTTGCTGTTTTATGAATGACATTTGAGCCAATCAGGTGCAGATGTGACTCATACTTTACACATCAGGTGTGAATGCAGGAGATGCAATGGACAAAACATGTTCTAAACGTGCGACATTTTTCTACATATCCCAGCTGAGATCTCAGTGCGTTTCTCATGGTAAGTACTAGTTATGTTGTAAGGGAGAGCTGGGTGTGGAATTTGAGGAGGATTGCATGTAGGAACATATATCTCCACTGAGAGAATTTGGAAAGAAGTTTGTAAGAGAAGAGGGAGTTTCCGCTGGGTTTTTTTTCAGCGCAAGTCGCCTGAAATTGGCCAAACCAGCACAAAAAATCACGGAATTTCAAGCACAAATTGAATCCAGCACAAATCGAGTGTCAGCAATCTTTCGCACTAGTTTACAAACATCATGCTAGAAGCTGGCCTTGCCCATTAAACTGGCCAAGCCCCCAGATCGAATGAATCACCATGCCAAGTTTCCACTAATTGCACTCGTTTGCGGGCCTTCGAGGAGGCTCTTAAAATTAAGATAGCTTTTTTAGGCGCAAGGACACTAATAGGCACATTTTAAAAGCTTTTTTTTTAATTTACTAAGAAACTGACTACACCAATATAACTAGCACATTGTTCTGGATAGTTTTTTTAAAGACGTTTTCAGTTAATTAAAAGCAGGTTACTCACAGGTGGTGGACTAGACACTCTGATTAAAAATGCTTATTTTTTGTGATAAACCTATTTTCAGCTGTATTAATAAAACTGCACCAAGTTACCACTCTTAATTATATCAGAATATTTTTCAAAGCAAATTTAAAAAAAATTACATTCTAAAACGCTGCCCAATTGCGCTGGTTCAAGGCAAATTTTACTTTTGCCGCTATGCAAATGAGTTTGAGCGGAAACTTATGGGGAAAAAACACTTCTCAAAACTGGCGCAATTATGGATGCAATTTGTGCCCGGATTGCAGATTGCGCCCAAAGTGTAAACTCTACCCCAAGATCTCCCCAGAGACAGTAAACCATGCATTTTTCAATTGGCTCCTGGAAAATAAAAAATAGTACTTTTATTTAAAGATTTAAGTTGAGGATTTTTATTCAGAAGTTTCTGTTACAGTCCGTCCTTCATCCCACAACTGTTACATGTACTCTGTGCAGAAGTTGCTTCCATGGGCAAGCCCATGCTCCCTATGAACTAGAACGGGACCTTGTGTAAAATACCAGGGATAGCCTATGTTGCCCAAGGGTAAACCAGCTTCTATCGTTGGGTATGCACCACGAATAAGGAACTGATGGAAGATGGTGGCAGACATCGTAACTCAGGATAAGAACTATGGTCCCGACCTTCCTGGGTTCCCCATGCACGGCCGGAAGTGCGTTGGGGCAGGACAAGGACCTGAGTTCTGCCAGCAGTAGACCAGACCCGCTGAGGAGGGGCAGAAAATTCAGAAAAAGGGTGGGGGTGGGCGAAACTTAATTGTTTAAAAGGGTGGATCCATTTAAAGGAGGCTCTGGTAAGAGGGAATGCAATGGCAGCTGGAAGAGGAGGAAAAAGATGAGTTTTTTGAGGCTGATGTTGAAGACTTGCTATCAGAGAGAGGAGGGATGCCATTGTTGGAAGAGCTGGGCCGAAGCTTATCACATGCAGCAGCATAGCTCACGTGGAAGGAGATAGCTGTGAGTGGGACCTCCAGAACCACCTTACAGTGTTAAGTGAACTTCAATGACCTCACTAGGTCAGTAAAGGTAGGTCCAGTATGTTCACAGCTGAATAGCAGGACAGCTTTTAGAAACACAGAAGCAAATGGGTATTTCCTGCCCAATATTCAAGCAATGGCCTTTGGGGTATCACATGGCACCTTGTTCCTTACCCTAGAAACAATATAACTTGGCATCGCTCATGTCAATGATCTTATCCTGAATGCATGCTAGCGCATTGAAGTCTCACCTCCCTGGTCCTTGCTCCCGTCTACCTACCATTACTATTATCCACTCCGTGAATCCTGACCGATTGTGACTGCAGGATCTGGAGTCACTTACAGCCACTTAATATTACGGTGTCCTCTTGTACAGAGACAGCACATAATGCCAGGAACGATACAAAGCACATACATTCACTCATGTAAGTCATCACGAAGAAGTGGTGCTGTCAATAATTGAAATCAACTCTGGCCTTGCAGTTGGGAATGGAGATGTCGGGGTCATTGTGCCTTCGGTGGGTTCATGAGAATATACACCTTGTTTTAATGTTTCTATATATTCTTCAATCTGTCCACCAGCTTCGTCACAAGAGATCCACAACGTAGCTGTTTCAGATAACTTGGGCTCTGCCTAACCCGCATGCTAATAGTGGAGTTTTTTTCCCTCTAGAGACTGCAAGGCAGGGAAAGAAAAAGAACTCTACCGGACCGGGCTGCCTCTGTGCCTCGTAACAAAGAGTCACCTTGCCCATCCCAGGACTGAGCGGAGGGGGGCCATCTCCATCCCAAGAGGCTCATAGTAGTTTGGAGCATCTGTCTACATCTCAGAGCCCAGGTGCGACATAGAAGACGTGTTAGAATAGGGCAGAGAAAATGTCAGGTGGTCACGAGTTGTTCATAGTGAAGAAACCAATAATGTTTCTTGTACATAGTACTAAATCACTGGAATTATTGATGGAATGACTGCTTGGTGTTTGTTTATCTAGTAGGATAATGGGGAATGGGTACTGTGCTGATCTTGAAGCTCATTATTGTGATGTGATGGTTAGTACTGAGGAGGGATGGTTTTACTTGGACCACAGACAGGCTGGTGCCCTTTGATGGGCTGAGATTTCAGGAAATGATCACTCTTTCTGTCTGAAGTAGTCCTCTCCGCTGTCTAGCAGCCTTTTGCCACTGCACCTAATTCCTGTTCCTCTTGGCCCGGTCATCTACATCAGCAGTGCCATCATCGGCCTCTCTGGCATCCTGCAGGATTTCTCTGCCCAGGCTACCACGAGCAATGCCATAGGACATCGACTCGTTTGTGCTTAAATATTCAGATTAGTGTTGGTATTTCACTGGCTAATCTGAATCAGTATTCGTGCTAAAACTCAGGGCTATAGTTACAAAGATCAGACTAGACAAAAATATAATTGCATAAGTTCTGTTAGAAATGTGTCTTCTTACATAAAATTTTTTGAACACAGGTATGTGGGAGAAACAAATATTTCACACATCATCATCACCAATTATCATTATCACCACCACCATCATGACTCTATCATCACCACTGTTTGTTATCAGCACCATCACCGGTCTCAGTATGGTTCCATTCCATCTGCTTGTTAAATCATTTTTCAATCACATCACATCACAACAGTGACTACACGTAAAAAGAAAGTACTTCATTAGCTGTAAAGCGCTCGGAGACGTCTGGTCGTGAAAGGCGCTATATAAATGCAAGTCTTTCTTTTCTTTATCATTTCATCAACAGCTCTGCATATTTTCTGGAATGGTTTAAACCAGTTCCTATTTCCAAGCTTGAACATCTATTTTTTTTCTTTCTGTAAATGCCCACACGGAGTTAGAATTAGGGAAGAGGTAGAACTTGAGTCAGTAAAATAATAATTTTTTTAATCACTTTTTTTCAAGAATGCCAGCTCAATTTTCTATTCCTGTATCTCCGTCTATGGGAACATTGGTGACAAAAATAAAAGCCTGAAGTAATGTTAGCTTGTTATGTTGGGCGCACTTCTAGTGACCTGAGAGTGACTGGCCCATTATCTTTTTAATCCAATTTATGTATCTTGATACTTTTGTGTAAACTGGTATCACATTACAGTCATATTCTCCTGCTCCTAAACTCATGCCTGTCAAATACCACACACCCTTATGTCTAGTGACAAAGGGACTTCCTCTGGTTAAATAACACAGTGGATCTGCTAGTTCTTCGAACCCTGCACAAAACATTCGACGTACAATGGGGAAAGGCTGCAGCTCGTCACATTTGGCATGTTCGATATAAGGGACATATGGGACACCAAGTAGAACTGGCTGTTCAACGCGTCCCTGTTTCAGTTTCCATCCACTCGTGGCCCCATATTCAGAGTTCATCAAAAAGAAGTTGGCAAAATCTGCCTCGGGAAGACAGATGGGGATGGTGTAGTTGTTGAACTCAATCGGTGTCTCTAGCTCCAGTAGTGCAATGTCATTCTCAAAGGTAGTCTGGGAGTACCTTGAATGAATGTGTATTCGACTGATGTTGAGTGTTTGCTCAATGTCTTCATCTACTTCCAGGTTGTGCTCTCCTATTAAAAAGGACAAAATAGATTTTCAGCCTGCAGAAATAATACAATTTCAATTTTTAAATAAGATATTGTTCTGGCACATAATAAGACAGAACTTGTATTTATATAGAGCCTTTCACAACTTCAGAACGTCCCAAAGTGCTTTACAGCCAATTAATTATTTTTGAAGTGTAGTCACTTGTAGGGAAACAGCAGCCAATTTGCACGCAGGAAGGTTCCATAAACAGAAATGAGATACCTGACCAGATAATCTGTTTTAGGTGGTGTTGGTTGAGAGAACAATACTGGCCAGGATACTGGGAGAACTTTCCTGTCTGAACAGGAGCAAATTACAGGGAAACTCTTTATTAACCGGCAACCAAATATCCGGAAATCTCTCTTAACCGGCAAAATTCTTGAGTAGGTAACCGGGGTTTTCCTTCATCTCTCGTTTAAAATTAACTTTAAAAAAAACCCCGAGGCGTTTGCCTTGTATCGGAGTGTGTAGATTGGGAGGAGAATGTGCAGCCCGGGTAGGCAGCGGACACGACAGATGGTCAGCTGGCGGTCCCCGGGGAGACGGAGCTCCGAATGCAGGCGCATGTCAATGTGTACGGGGCTCTCGTACGTTGGGAGATATAACTCTCCGTTATCCGGACTTTTTGATTAACCGGCACCACGCCGGTCCCGTCGGTGCCGGTTAATAAAGAGTTTCCTGTACCTGGGATGTGCAGCTCCTGTCTAGTGTTAGCATTGGGGCAGAACAAAAATAGCTGTATCATTTTAAAATTAAAACAATACAATGTTTGAACATACACGTCAGATACTTCAAACAATATATTGGGGAACTAAAGTTAACATGCAAGTACAGCAAGCAATTAGGAAAGCAAATGCATTGTTAGCCTTTATTGCATGGGGATGGAGTATAAGAGTAAGGAAATCTTGCTGCAATTATATAGGGCCCTGGTGAGACCACACCTGGAGTATTGTGTACAGTTTTGGTCTCCTTACCTAAGGAAAGATATACTTGCTTAAGAGGGGGTGCAACAAAGGTTCACTAGATTGATTCCTGGGATGAGAGGGTGTCCTATGAGGAGAGATTGAGTAGAATCGGCCGATATTCTCTGGCGTTTAGAAGAATGGAGTGACTGCTGCCAACGACCGGAAGCTGCGCAGAAGCGTACTGCGCATTAATGTGGAACCGCAAGTGTGATGTTTCTGTGTTTTTTTACACGAGCCCGCTCCCTCCCCGGCACTGCCCCCAGAGCCCGCTCCCTCCCCGGTATTTTCCCCAGAGCCCGCTCCCTCCCCGGCACTGCCCCCAGAGCCCGCTCCCTCCCCGGTATTTTCCCCAGAGCCCGCTCCCTCCCCGGCACTGCCCCCAGAGCCCGCTCCCTCCCCGGTATTTTCCCCAGAGCCCGCTCCCTCCCCGGCACTGCCCCCAGAGCCCGCTCCCTCCCCGGTATTTTCCCCAGAGCCCGCTCCCTCCCTGGCACTGCCCCCAGAGCCCGCTCCCTCCCCGGTATTTTCCCCAGAGCCTGCTCCCTCCCCGGCACTGCCCCCAGAGCCCGCTCCCTCCCCGGTATTTTCCCCAGAGCCCGCTCCCTCCCTGGCACTGCCCCCAGAGCCTGCTCCCTCCCGGGCACTTTTCCCCAGTGCTCATGATCCATAGAAGCCTCCTCCCACCTTACTTCATCTCACCCTCAGCATAATCTTCTAATTCAGCTGGCAGTATACAGGGCCTCAGTTGGTGGTCTTTGGGTACAGGGGACAAATATCTGCCACAGTTCCTGCTGCTTGTCAGTCTCCCTGCTCATATGAGGCTGCTGGTGAGGACAGTGCTGCCCCATGATTAAATAGCTTGCCAAGGCTCACTGATTAGGCTCACAAATGAACAACGGGCAGTGGAGATCTGATGCCTGTGGGTGTAGCTTAGTTTGAGGCAGTGCTTTAAGGAGAGAAAAAAACATAACTTCAATGTCACTTTTTCATCCAATTCTAATTTAATTTCAGAAGACGCAGAAACTAAAATTGAAGGAACTCACCCAAGACGACAGTGAAGGAACGCAGCTGGTTCACACAGTCAGCTGAGGTTAGCACAAAGTCCTGATTTAGAATGGCACCTCCGCAGAATATTTCATCGTCACGTTTTAAAAGCACCTATGGCAGAAACATACAAACCAGCTTAACCCAGAAACTCCGCAAGTTAGAATTGTTTAAGACTGGGTTTCTGGTTGGGCATCGAGGGTTGGAATCCCAGCCGGGACTAGGACAAACCAGTGGTCCACCCCCTTATTCATTGCATAGGACATCCTGGTGGAAATGGGGAGCAGCTGGAAGACAGGTCAATGTATGGGAATGGTGGGATAATCATGGCCAATGTCATGAGTCAGAAATTCACAGGTCTTCCAAGACTTCATTAGGACTATTGAGTCTTTTCTCTCACCCACCTGTAGCCCCTCAGAGCCTGCGCCCAGCACCTGTGGGCTACAGGGAGTGGCAACAGATGTTACTGTCTCTCAGAGTGACAATGAGCACACTTCCTTAATGTCCCCTTCCAGTGCCAGCACACAAGGGAGCTTAACACCAAGGCCCAGCCTCTTCCAGTGCCAGCACACGAGAGAGCTTTAGACCAGGGCCCAGCCTCTTCCAGTGCCAGCACGAGGGAAATAGGACCCTCAGGGACAGCAGATTCACTGAGATGAGACTCGCCTCAACCTTCTGTCACTCAAGAAATATTTCCTAGCAGTGACAGGTTAGGAGCAGGGGCTAGTGAGGAAATAGGTACAAGCTGGTAAGAAGTAGTAATGGGTAGGCTTTGAAATTGTTGTGATAATCTGGAAAATATACATGAAAGTAAAAATGATTTGGTTATATAAACTTCAGAGTTAGTTTAGTGGTCTGAACAGATACAACGTGAGAATGTGAGGCTTGTATAACTGAAGCAATATGCACAGGCCTTTGGGAATGCAGGTGTTAGAGAAACAGTTGGGGGAGGGGTGGCGGGGTTTGGTCCACTGTCTACAATGCAAGAAGACCAGACATGTGCGAAGGAGTTTTATTTCTCTGTACACAAGTTTCACAGGACAAGATGTACACGGGTTTGGGAACAGGACACCGCCCTGCCCCAGGCCATCTAGAGGGCAAGTGTGCAGCGACCAGAACACGGCTCATAATGTAAGTGTCACAGTCCCTTATTGTACAGTAAATCCTCACCTGCCAAGGGTATTCGCCCCTCCTACACTGTTGGTCACCATCGATCGCCCTGAGGATCAAATCTGTATCATCAATCGACGAAGGGACCAACACCTTCCCACACGGATAAGGCACTGTTCAACACAAAAGAGTCAGTGATGGGGTTAGAATTGTAGCAATCATAGAATGGTTACAGCACAGAATGAGGCCATTCGGCCCGACGAGCCCGTGCCGGCTCTCTCCAAGAGCACTTCAGCTAGTCCCACTTCCCCACCCTTTCCCCGTAGCCCTGCAAATTTTTTTCCTTCAGGTACTTATCCAATTCCCTTTTGAAAGCCACAATTGAATCTGCCTCCACCGCCCTTTCAGGCAGTGAATTCCAGATCCTTACCACTCGCTGATTAAAATTTTTTTTCCTCATGTCACCTTTGGTTCTTCTGCCAATCACCTTAAATCTGTGTCCTCTGGTTCTCGACCCTTCCGCCAATGGGAACAGTTTCTCTCCATCTACTCTGTCCCGACCCCTCATGATTTTGAAACAATGGCCCTGAAATTACACTGCATCTTCTCCCCAGGTCAGTGCTGTCACCAACACAGCACGACTGCGTTCTGACTTCACGCTCTGGGCGGGGAGCTTGCCCACCAGTGGCACCTCCTGGAGATCTGGGCATGCGACACGCATCATTTTCAGAGCAGCTCATTTAACAGCCAGGAAATGGCGCGCCCGAGGCTCCAATCTGCAGCACCGACCCCACCCAGGAGAAACAGAATTGGGAAATGTACCATTCAGAGTAGGCAAAGATAACGGGCACACGGTGAAATAGGGCAGTGTGCAGCTAGCACAATCCCAACTAGAGACCCCAGCCATACCTGGGCACAGAGACAGGTGATCTACACCATCAGTACCCAGCTCCGCATTTGCGTGGAACTCCGAGTTGATGTCACAGTGTAAATATCACATTCAGAGAAGGCAGTCAATGCTACTTTGCCAGTTGACGCAAAGTGTTAGCTGAGGTACAATCCTGGCACTAGAGTAAGACTGGCAGACGGCCCATGGCACTTTAGGTTTGTCTGCTCTGTGTTTAATCCTCTAGCATGGGGAATACGAAATTGCGCCAATCCTCAGCCCCATGTCCACCTTCGACAGGACGAAAACTCTCCCCGGGTCCCTCAATAACAGCAGGCTCCTTAAAAAGTACTGAGCAACATGGCACCCTAGTAGCTGAGATTTCACTTAAAGATAGCAGTTGAGGAAGGAAACTAAAAATACCATTGCCCCTGAATTCTGGTCGGGGCCAAAGCGGAATCCAGGCACATCTCCGGATCAGTGGGGTGGAAAATGGCTCTGGGCCTGGTTTCTGTGTTTTCCATTCCGTTTTCCGGTGTGTGGGAGGGGGTGTGACTGCGGATGGATCTTCTGCCTGCCTCCCTCCCCCATCCCCCCCCCCAAAAAAGGGGCCTGTGTGGGGAAATTCCTGGGCTACCCCAGGAGTTCTACCTTGTAAGCATGGTTGCCAACACTCCAGGATCTTCCCCAGAGTCTCCAGGAATTAAAGGCGGGCACGGACTGCCATCCTGGACACTTCTGCACGTTACACAGGGGAGAAATCATAGGTACATTTAGAAAATGGTGTGGTTTTTTTCATCATTTATTATCTATAAAGATATTGGAGAGGGGAGAAAAGGCTGTTTGACTGGGCAGAGCAGTTGGAGGTCATGTGATGAAACCTCCAGGAATATGCCAACCAGAGTGAGCAACCTCATGAGCCCTCTACGGATCTCAGTGGATCCCTTGGGGCTCGGATGGGTGGGTTCCTCTGGGCTGCATGGGCGCTGGGCGAGTAGACCCCCAGGAATGTTCTGAACATTTTCTGGGTAAATGCTGGACAGTCGCCTGTTTGGCAACTGGCCTTTGGAAGCTGTCCATAGAGATCGGTGAGGCTGCACCTTCAGGTTGGAGGACTTTAAATGGAGCAGGCTCAGAGCCTTTTCACTGGGGGATTATCCAACCGTTCAGACATTGGCACAGAGTCGTAGTTGCACTGAGGCTGCAACGTGTGGCTGCAGGATTGGGGCTGTGATGTGTGCCTGCAGGTATCTAGCTGCTGGCACTTTCCCACTTCTCCAGGTGCAGGCCTGGGGTCTTCACTGATCTGCGGCGAGTGACTCACCTCCTGACTCCCCAAAGCCTTTCCACCATCTACAAGGCACAAGTAAGGAGTGTGATGGAATACGCTCCACTTGCCTGAATGAGTGCAGCTCCAACAACACGCAAGAAGCTCAACACCATCCAGGACAAAGCAGCCACTTGATTGGCACCCCATCCACCACCTTAAACATTCACTCCCTCCACCACCGGCGTACCGTGGCTGCAGTGAGTGCCATCTACAAGATGCACTGCAGCAACTCGCCAAGGCTTCTTCGGCAGCACCTCCCAAACCCGCGACCTCTTCCACCTAGAAGGACAAGGGCAGCAGGCGCATGGGAACACCACCACCTCCAAGTTCCCCTCCAAGTCACACACCATCCTGACTTGGAAATATATCGCCGATCCTTCATCGTCACTGGGTCAAAATCCTGGAACTCCCTACCTAACAGCACTGTGGGAGTACCATCATCACATGGAACTGCAGCAGTTCAAGAAGGCGGCTCACCACCACCTTCTCAAGGGCAACTAGGGATGGGCAATAAATGCTGGCCTTGCCAGCGACGCCCACATCCCATGAATGAATATTTTAAAAAATCTATCAAATGGAATGAAGTACAGGACATTAATATCTAATATTTACCTTCAGGAATACAGCTCCTTTCATCTTCTCCAAGTTTATATCCTTGGGCGCAGTAACAGACATAGGTTCCGTATCGTAACTTACAGAATTGGTCGCAGGTTTGTCCATGTGACGAACAGTCATTGGGACCTGAAATTCAAAGAGTTGGTCAAACCCATCCGTCTACATACACAATGATCGAACGACAGATTGACCGATCAGGCCACAAGGAAAACTCCCCCTGAAAGTGGTGGTGATATCATTTATCTTTTCTCTACACTGGCTAATATATAAATCGATTTCTGGACTGAAATCTATTAATAATTATTTGAAGTATGAAGATCAAAATTTAAATTGTAAAAAGTCACTAACTGTCCCCTCAGATTCTTCATGACATCGCACTCTCCAGAATAACATGGGCACTTGTGATATCTAGGTGCAGGAGGCTCTAAGGTAAAACCCTCTGCGTATGTGCACAAATCCATCATTATAATAATCAACCTGTACTACAGCACTGAACAAAGCAAAGTGTTAGCCATGAAATAATCAGTGTAAGGCGAGTTAGTGTCAGGTGTGTATCACCTTCAGCCAGTGGTCCTCTTGTGCTGTTTTATCAAGTGTAACTGTAATGTGATTGGTCTGTTCTGGCCTAACCTTCTCCAGCAATGGGCTAAGAGCTTTAAACGTACAGGAAATGGAACTCTTCCATTGGCTCTCTGTTTTGTTGCAGAGCAACCGCAATCTGCAGCTCCCGTGTGAAAGCTGATTTCCATGGAAGGTGGGCACGAGCAGGACTCTTTTTTTAAAAAAAAATTCATTCTCGGGATGTGGACGTCACTGGCAAGGCCGGCATTTATTGCCCATGCCCAGTTGTCCCGAGAAGGTGGTGGCGGTGGGCCCTCATCGTGAATCACTGGTGGCACTGTTTCCCCCCCTAAGGTGTGCGGCTGTGCACCAAATCGGGAGGTCCCGCACAGGCTGCTCACCAGCTGCTGCCGCTGGAAGCAGCAGATTTGAAGGGACCGCGTGCTGGGACCGTGTGCTGGGACCGCGTGCTTAGACCACAAATTAGAGGGAACATTGGCTGGTAGCGGTTTTCATACAACTGAGTGGTATCCTAGGCCACTTCAGAGGGCAAGTTAAGAGTCAACCACATCAAGTGTGGAACATATAGCACAGACTGGGCAAGGACGGCAAGTTTCCTTCCCTGCAGAACATCAGTGAGCCAGTTGTCTCTTCATGACAATCCGACAGCTTCATGGTCACTTTTACTGAGAGCAGATTTTTAAAACCAAAGTAAAATTCTCAAACTGCCAGTGTAGGATTTGAACTCACCCAGGATTATTAGTCCAGGAACATAAACACTACACTACCATATCCCATATTGTGAGAAGTCGCACAACACCAGGTTATAGTCCAACAATTTTATTTGAAATCACAGTGACGAAGGAGCAGCGCTCCGAAAGCTTGTGATTTCAAATAAAACTGTTGGACTATAACCTGGTGTTGTGTGACTTCTCACATTTGTCCACCCCAGTCCAACACCGGCATCTCCGCATCATATCCCATAATGATATGGCTATCATGATGCTTTAGGCATGCCACTGCCCTCGAGATTGTGGTAATTTCTATGCCCCAAAAATCTTCAGCGAACACATTACAGGGCAATGTTTACAACTTGCAGTTTGGGAATTTATACATAGATACATAGAAGATAGGAGCAGGAGTAGGCCATCCGGCCCTTCGAGCCTGCTCCGCCATTTAATGAGATCATGGCTGATCCTCCAATTCAGTATCCCGTCCCCGCCTTCTCTCCGTAACCCTTAACCCCTTTTGCCTGTAGAAATATATCTAATTCCCTCTTAAATATATTTAATGAGCTGGCGTACACTGCCCTCTGTGACAATGAGTTCCACAGGTTCACCACCCTCTGAGTGAAGAAATTCCCCCTCATTTCTGTCCTAAATGGTTTAGCCCTTATCCTTAAATTATGTCCTCTAGTTCTGTTCTCACCCGCCAAGGGAAACATTCCTTCTGCATCTAGTCTGTCTAGACCTGTCAGAATTTTATACACTTCTATGAGGTCCCCTCTCAATCTTCTAAACTCCAGTGTGTACATCCCTAAACTACATAGTCTCTCCTCATAGGTCAATCCCGCCATTCCTGGTATCAGCCTGGTGAATCGCCGCTGCACCCCCTCCATGGCAAGAACATCTTTCCTCAGATGAGGCAACCAAAACTGTACACAGTACTCGAGGTGTGGTCTCACCAGTGCCCTGTACAGCTGCAGCAAGGTATCCCTGTTCCTGTATTCCAACCCTTTTGCTATGAAGGCCAGCATACCGTTTGCCTTCTTGACCGCCTGTTGCACCTGCATGCTCGCCTTCAGTGACTGGTGTACAAGAACACCCAGGTCTCTCTGTACTTCCCCCTCTCCCAATTTATTGCCATTTAAATAATAATTTGCCCTCCCGTTCCTGCACCCAAGGTGGATAACTTCGCACTTGTCCACATTATAGTGCATCTGCCATTTATCCGCCCAATCACCCAGTCTGTCCAAATCACTCTGGAGCTTCCTGGTCTCCTCCTCTGAGCCCACCCCCCCTCCTAGTTTAGTGTCGTCTGCAAATTTGTAAATGCTGCTTCCGACTCCCTGATCCAGGTCATTAATGTAAATTGTGAACAGCTGGGGACCCAGGACAGATCCCTGTGGTACCCCACTTGTTACTGCCTGCCATTCAGAAAATGAGCCGTTTATTCCAACTCTCTGTTTTCTATCTGACATGATGCGGAGATGCCGGTGTTGGACTGGGGTGGACAAAATTGAGAGGTCGCACAACACCAGGTTATAGTCCAACAGTTTTATTTGAAATCACAAGCTTTCGGAGCTATCGATTGCTCCTTCCTCAGGTGAAGTAAATTAGATACAGAATCGCCAAAGCATATATAGATAGAGAACAAAGCATGTGTACCTTACAATTGCAGACCACTAAATTAAATCATCCTGACTATCTGCCGAGGTGTGATAAAGTTAATCAAGTCAGCCAGGAAGGTACCACATCAAAGACATAGCAAGATACAACTGAGACAATGAGGTGTAGTCGCAGGGGTTCTAACGTGTCAAAAGCTGCCGTCTGTATGTAAAACGAAAAGCTTTAAAAAATTTTGTGTCTTCCTTCGTAAAGACTGACCCAAAGTATGCATTTAGTTGGTCTGCCATTTCCTTATTTCCCGTTATATATTCCCCCGTATCTGACTGCAATGGGCCAACTTTGGTTTTCACCAGTCTTTTCCTCTTGATATACTTATAAAAGCTTTTGGAGTTAGTTTTTATATTTTCCGCCAGCTTGCTTTCGTAAGCTATTTTGCCCCTCTTGATTAAGCCCTTTGTCCTCCTTTGCTCTATCTTAAACTGTTCCCAATCTTCCGCTCTGGCGCTTTTTTTGGCTATTTTATACGCCCTATCTTTGGATTTTATGCTGTCTCTAATTTCCCCTGTTATCCACGGTTGAGTCACCTTTTTAGATTTCCTTTTATGCCAGATTGGTATAAACAATTTTTGCAATTTTGTCATTCTATCTTTAAATGCTTGCCATTGTTTATCTACCTCCAGTCCTCCCAGGAACGTTGTCCAATCAGACCTACTCAGTTCCCGTCTAATGGCATCATAATTCCCCTTGTTTAAATTCAGGACCTTAGTCTCTGAGTCAATTTCTTCGCTCTCCATTTCGAGTGAGAAATCGATCATGTTATGATCGCTCTGACCCAAGGGTCCCCGTACAACAAGATTACTAATTAGTCCCTTCTCATTGCACAGTACCCAGTCCAATATAGCCTGTTCCCGAGTTGGTTCCTCGACATATTGATCCAGATAACCATCCCTTAAACACTCAAGGAATTCCTCCTCCTCATTATTTTTACTGATTAGGCTAGTCCAATCTATATGTAAGTTAAAGTCACCTATGATGACAGCTGTGCTCTTATTGCACGCTTCTCTAATTTCCCTCGTGATGCCCTCCCCAACCTCTATTTTACTATTTGGAGGCCTATATACCACTCCTATTAATGTTTTTCGCCCCTCGCTATTTCTTAGCTCCACCCATATAGATTCTGTATTAACTGAGTTAATATCCTTCCTTTCAATTGCATTTATCCCCTCTTTTACCAGCAATGCTACCCCTCCTCCCTTTCTTTTTTGTCGATCCTTCCTAAATACTGAATACCCCTGTATGTTAAGCTCCCAGCCCTGCTCACCCTGCAACCATGTTTCCGTAATCCCAATTAGATCATAATTATTAACCTCTATTTCCACAGCTAATTCATCTACCTTGTTCCTGATGCTTCTCGCATTAAGGTATAAAACCCTCAGGCTTTTTTTATGCTCACATTTTTTATGAATTAGTTTGGCCCTTTGTTTTTTGTTCCTCACCCTTTTACCATTTATTTCTGTCTGCCTTTCACTTTCCTCTATTTCACTACATAGGTTTCTAGCCCCCTGCCATACTAGTTTAAATGCTCCCGAACTGCTTTATCAAAGATTACCCCGAGAACATCAGTTCCATCTTTGCACAGGTGTAGACCATCCCTTTTGTATAGGTCACACCTACCACAAAACTGGTTCCAATGCCTCAAAAATTTAAATTTAAAACCCTCCCTCTTACACCACTGCTCAAGCCACGTATTTAGCCTAACTATCCTGTTCTCTGTACTCTTACTTAGGTTGGGAATCCCAGGCAATTTTCCATCTGTTCAAATGAAAGACTTGAACAACAGTGTAAAATGAGAGAGGATTCATTGCAAGGGAATTTGAGTACAGGAGCAAGGATGTCTTACTACAGTTATACAGGGCATTGGTGAGACCACACCTGGAGTACTGTGTGCAGTTTTGATCTCCTTACCTAAGAAAGGATATGCTTGCCATAGAGGGAGTGCAGCGAAGGTTCACCAGACTGATTCCTGGGATGGCAGGACTGTCGTATGAGAAGAGATTGGGTCGACTAGGCCTGTATTCACTAGAGTTTAGAAGAATGAGAGGGGATCTCATTGAAACGTATAAAATTCTGACAGGGCTAGACAGACTGGATGCAGAGAGGATGTTTCCCCTGCCTGGGGGCTCTAGAATGAGGGGTCACAGTCTCAGGATACGGGGTAGGACATTTAGGACTGAGATGAGAAGAAATTTCTTTACTCAGAGGGTGGTGAACCTGTGGAATTCTCTACCACAGAAGGCTGTGGAGGCCAAGTCACTGAATATATTTAAGAAAGAGATAAATAGATTTCTAGACACAAAAGGCATCAAGGGGTATGGGGAGAGAGCGGGAATATGGTATTGAGATAGAGGATCAGCCATGATCATATTGAATGGTGGAGCAGGCTCGAAGGGTCGAATGGCCTACTCCTGCTCCTATTTTTCTATGCAATTCTAACACCTGAAGATGAAAACTAAAGGAAGACTAAAGATAGGGATACTTTTACAATGCTGTTGGAATATTTAAATCAAATATGATTAGGAAAATTAGGAAAATAAGGAAGTGTATAATAAGATGATTGCATTTCACACATCAAACGCCTCAACTCCACACTCTGGTAAAATTTGCCCTCTCATCAAGCCTACTTATAAATGCTGACGAGCTAAGGCCACTCATGGTTTCATCTTTTTTAAGGTGATATAATCCTATTTTTTTCATTATCATTCTCTCAGACTACCTTCTCTCTGCAAACTCCTGCATTATTTAGCTTCCAGCCTGGAGTTGTGGCCACAGTGCCTTGTTTTAACGTCTATAAAACTGGCTACCTCTCCTCCCTAACTGGGCTATGAGATCAAAAGCAAGCGTCCGGACTTCTCCACCTCTGTAAATCAGGTTCAGCCGAACTTACGGTGATGCAGTGAGAGATTCCCAAGGAAATTCCTGGACAAACTAACCATTCTGGTGAATGATCCTGAGATGTCATAACTGACTCCCATTGGCGGTATTTTAACGTGGATGAGCGCGTGGCTTTGGGTGCAGGTGGGGGGGTGAAATCCAGGAAAAATGCGAGCGCGTCGGGAAGCCGGCTCTAACCCTCCGACTGCCGCGTATAACTGCAGCGCGTTAGGCTGCGTGCGAGCAAATCCCTCAGGAGAGGCGGGTTGTCAATTTCAATATGTTACTCACTCAATTACAGCGATATTAACGTGGGCTTTGCAGCTTAACTTTGGCTCCACGGGTTTCCCAGGTGTCCTGAATCTCATCAGTGAAAGCAAGGTGAGAACACAGGCAATTGAGGGGGCTGAATCCATGACAGGGAAATATGCCAGTAAGCACTGGGTACTCACAGCTGCTTTCTTACCTGCTTGTGTGAAAGGGTTTGCTCACAGTACTTGTGCTGAGAGGTTACTTTACACACTTTGGAGGTCTGAGCTCTGACCTATCGTATCAGCATGGGTGCTGCTTACACTGCGATACTTTGGACCTCAGATGAGGACCAAGATGAGCACTAGGAGCAGCAGGAGAAGCAGCACCAGGAGCTGCACCAGGAGAAGCAGCTCCAGGAGCTGCACCAGGAGAAGCAGCTCCAGGAGCTGCACCAGGAGAAGCAGCTCCAGCAGAAGCAGCACCAGGAGCTCCAGCAGAAGCAGCACCAGGAGCTCCAGCAGAAGCAGCACCAGGAGCTGCACCAGGAGAAGCAGCTCCGGCAGCAGCCTGCTGCTCACAGACCTGCAGCTCCACAGGAGAGAGGGGACCAGCAGAGAGGTGCAGCTCGCAGGAGGCCATACCCGGCACACAGGGTCTACAGGAAGAGGAGAAGCTCCCTCGACATGTTGGAACACCAGTGTCTCAGGAGGCTCAGGTGTTGCGTCAGGTGGTGGCAGACATTTGCAGTCTGCTGGAACAAGACCTACTGCCAACTGGACCTGGTGGCCGCGCTTTACCCGTAGCTGTCAAATTCACTTCCACCCTCAACATTTTTGCCTCGGGATCCTTCCAGAGCTCATCCGGAGACATCTCAGTCGATCTCAATCAGCAAGTGAACATTGAAAGCTGAGCGTGGCTTTAATTAGCGCTCGACATACTCAGCAAGGACTTGTTTACTCTTGTTCAGCTGGTCACTGTTAGGAGATGTCGTTAAATGAAGTGTTATCCACCAAAATGGCGTGCAGCCTCATTAATGAGTGATAGCAGGCAATTTATTGTCAATCAACCCCGTAACGATCCTCCGGGCATACGTTTCTAGCACTGGCTTCAACTCCTTTACCAAGATGGAGTCTTGCACTAAATGCAGGCTAAACCGGTGTTGCAGCTTAAGACCCCATCTTGCCCACCTCTTTACCTATTTAGCAACTAAAGTATGCGTCCAAAATCGCCCCCATAAAGTGTAAGCGGTTAGCTAGTGAAAAAATTGGGCCTATTAAGGACTCAAAGGGAAATCCTCACAGAGGCAGAGGACATGGCTAAAGTATTAAATGAATACTTTGCATCTGTCTTCACAAATGAAGTGGATAGGGTGAAGGTTACACTGAAAGAGGAAAGGGAAGTTAAGGACAGGATAGTAATAGATAGAAAAGCTGTATTAAAAAGATTAGCATCAGTGAAATTGGTAAGTCACCTGGTCCGGATGGAATACATCCTAGGTTGCTGAGAGAAGCAAAGGTAGAAATAGCAGAGGCATTGGTCACAATCTTTCAATCCTCATTGGATACAGGAGTAGTGCCGGAGGACTGGAGGGTTGCTAATGTTATACCACTATTCAAGAAAGGGGAGAAGGATAAACCAGGAAACTACAGGCCAGTCAGCCTAACGTTGGTAGTGGGGAAGTTATTGGAAACCACTATCAGGGATAAAATAAACTTTCATTGGGAAAAGCATGGGTTAATTAAGGAGAGCCAGCGTGGATTTGTTAAAGGCAAATTGGGTCTGACGAACTTGATTGAATTCTTTGATGAGGTAACAGAGAAGGTTGATCAAGGTAGTGCAGTAGATGATGTGTATATGAACTTTCAGAAGACATTCGACAAAGTGCCACACAGGAGGCTTATTAAGAAGATGGAAGCACATGGAATTAAGGGGAACGTGGCGGTATGGATAGGGAATTGGCTCAGTGACAGGAAGCAGAGGGTGGTGGTGGATGGAGGTTTTTCAGACTGGAAGGTGGTTTGCGGTGGTGTTCCCCAAGGGTCAGTTTTGGGTCTTTTCAATTTTTATAAATGACCTAGATTTGGGTGTAGGAGCAGCATTATACACTTTGCAGATGATACGAAACTTGGCATCGTAGTAGATAGTGATGAGGATAGTTGTAGGCTTCAGGATGACACAGACAGGATGGTGAAATGGGCAGAAGCATGGCAGATGGAGTTCAATGTGGAGAAGTGTGAAGTGATGCACTTTGGGAGGACTAATATGGAAAGACAGTTTACTATAAATGGCACGATTTTGAAAAGTGTAGATGAGCAGAGACACATTGGTGTCCATATACATAAATCCTTAAAGGTGGCACAACAAGTTGATCAGGTGATTAAAAAAGCAAATGGGTTACTGGGGTTTATAAATGGAGGAATAGAATATAAAAGCAAAGAGATCATGCTGGAACTTTATAAATCACTGGTTAGGCCTCAGCTGGAGTGTTGTGGACAATTCTGGGCCCCACACTTCAGGAAAGATGTAAAGGTCTTAGAAAGGGTACAGAGGAGGTTTACCAGGATGTTACCAGGGATGAGGGACTTCAGTTATGAGGAGAGTTTGGAAAAGTTAGTACTGTTCTCCTTGGAACAGAGAAGGTTAAGGTTTTCAAGATGATGAGAGGTTTTGATAGAGTAGATAGAGAAAGGCTGTTCCCTCCAGCGAGTGGGTCAATAACCATTGGCCAAACATCTGGAGAGGAGATGAGGAGAAATTTTTTCAGAGTTGTGGGGATCTGGAACGCTCGACCTGAAGCGGTGGTGGAAGCTGATTCCATCAATAATTTAAAAGGGAGTTGGACGGGTTCTTGAGGATGAGGAACTTACTGGGCTACGGACAAAAAGCGGGGATGTGGGACTGACACGACTGTTCTTTCAAAGATCCAGCACAGGCACGACGGGCCAAATGGCCTCCTTTTGTGCTGTGAGTTCTATGATTCTATTCTATGAAAAGCAGCCAGACTGTATTGGTTACCCTTGCTAACTCCACCATGATGGTGCAGTTCCCTCAGTCACTGAGCTTCACGTTGCAATGTTGAAGGAGCTAGTGGTGCCAATGGAGGCTATGTTTTCATGGGTACCTCAGGAATTGTTGGATGAAAACAGACCAAGGTCCATGTAGTTTTCCTCTCACCAGTTTTTACAATCAAAACACATCTTACTGTCAATACCCATCATTTTTTACTATGAATCGGCATCATTTTCTACAATCAATACCTATCACTTTTACGATGTGGATTCTCTCACAGCTACCTTACCTGAAGAAGGAGCGAACAGCTCCGAAAGCTTGTAAAATTAAATAAATCTGTTGGACTATAACCTGGTGTTGTGCGACTTCTGATTTTTATCACTTTTACAATCAATACCCATCATTTATCAATATCCATCATTTTTTACTGTCAATGCCCAATGTTGTTTACTATCAATGCCCTTTTTTTTTTTACTTTAATTGTTACTATCAATGTCCATCAGTGTATGTTGCTCCCTCCAGTAGTGGGTGGACTCCCTTGTCACATCTATCACAACCCCAGAATTTCCCCACAGTTGCTTTAAGTTCCCAGTCTTTCTATAAGCTTTGACCAAGTGGGGAAGTAAATTGAAAATGGTCGGCAGTGTTAGTAACATTGACAGCTTGAGACTTCTGGAGTGAGTGAGCGGCTCTCTCGCAGCCGGGCAGAACCTGTTTGTATAAATCATCTCACTGATGCAAGAAGAATTCATTCATTGCCTTTATGTTTTAAAAAACTACTCGGCCTCTGTACTTGTAATCTATTAGACGGCCAAAGCTGGCAAGACTTACAGTATTGGAGGTACTTTACCAAGTTCACAGTTTAGACCATGATAGCCAATCTCACAGGAACACTTATACTGCACGGCACTATTGTGGCACCATCCTCCATTCTTGCACGGGTTGGATGCACATTTATCACTTTCTGCTAAGATAAGGTTATTATGAAATTTATTTAGGAAATTGTACTGGTATTAGCAATTCAGGAGCAACAAAAGAATTTAAAATTCAAAATGGAATCACATGGTTTGTATAAGGACACAGAGACTGACACTAGCTTTCTCAATATTTCAGTTTCAAATATAATGACACTGCCAATATAAAGCAGCACATGGAACTTGAACCCACGACCTTCTGACTAGAGGCGAGAGTGCTTCCACTACTGACATTAGACTCAATGGGCTGTAAGCTCTGGGGCCCCCCCACTCCTCCCGAATCCAAACATCTGGACAGGGGCTTGTCATGACGTACACTCCCACAGAAGCCCCGGGGGCTGCTCAATTTACATATCGCTGGGCAGGCAAATAAAGAAAGAAAGACTTGCATTTATATAGCACCTTTCACGACCACCGGACGTCTCAAAGCGCTTTACAGCCAATGAAGTACTTTTGAAGTGGAGTCACTGTTGTAATGTGGGAAATAGTGTTGGTGCTGCCAACGATTGGTTTAGTTGTGCCAGGGTTGAGGTGAGGGTGGGGGGGGGGAAGGGTCAGAGAGCTGGTGTTACTGCAGGATTGAAAGACCTGCAGTAGATTAAAGTGGTCAGTAGTAAAATGGAATTATAATGGTAGCAACACTGGGCAGCTTACTTTCCCGAGCCTGATGTGGAGATCCTGCTACCTGCTGTGGGCCCGAGTTAATCGGCTCACTCTCTTAGGTGGCAGTGGCACATGAGCACCATTGCCCTGACTCCCAGGACCTTTCATGAAGAACAAGGTGAGGAACTGCTATAGACCAACAACTGAGCTAGATGCGAGGAGCTGTTTTGGAGATAAACTGGGATACAGAACATTATGTGCTAAATATTTTTTTTTAAATTTGTTCCTGGGATGTGGCCAGCATTTTTGCCCATCCCTAATTGCCCTTCAGAAGATGGTGGTGAGCCACCTTCTTGAACCGTTGCAGTCTTTGTAGCGGTTGGTTACAACTGAGTGGCTTGCTAGGCCATTTCAGAGAGTAGTTAAGAGTCAACCACATTGCTATGGGTTTGGAGGTACATATAGGCCAGACCAGGTAAGGACAGCAGATTTCCTTTCCAGAGAACATTAGTGAACTAGATGCATTTTGTACGACAATCTGGTAGTTTCGTGGTCACCATTATTGATAGTAGCTTTTTATTCCAGATTTATTTAATTAAGTGAATTTAAATTCCCCAGCTGCCGTGGTGGGATTTGAACTCACGTCTACCAGATCATTAGTCCAGGCCTCTGGATTACTAATCCAGTAACGTAACCACTATGCTACCGTACCCCATAAATATGACTAAATATGGGGGAATCTCATCAATGAGCTTGGATGGGTAGATCAGGGGTAGCCTGAAGGGAAAAGATGAAAATACAAACTAATTCAGTAATGGTGGTCACACATGTTTGGCAGATGCTAGAGCAGAGGCTGTTGGATTTGGTGTTTAACAACCTGAGCTGGTTAGTCCTCGGGATCCAGTGACCATTATATTGGTAGGTTTGATATTGCTGCCCTATAGGTCAGTGAGGTGGGATGGGACTTTGGGAGCGCAGGTCTTGGAGCTGTGAATAGAGGCTTGGGCGATACTAGTTAGGAAACCAGACAACAAAGACAGGAAAACAGAAAGGGGAGGGACGTGATTGGTAGTCAACTGGCACCTTTGAAAAGGAGCTGGATCAGATCTGTTGAGAAATAGGACTGAGGATTATGAAGCTATTAATAAAATCTATTCTATGCTTTATATCTGAATCAAGGGTAGAGCTCCACACAGAAACCCAGCAATCAATGGGGCGAAATAGCTGCCATTTAATAAGGAGTTTGGATGAACCTCTGGGATCTGGTGACTTTCTGGGATTTCAATGACACGACAGCTCCCCTTTAAACATTCAACACCTGTCAGTGTTAGTGTAAACATCTGTCAACCCACTCCAGGTTTGATTACTGAACTTCAATAATTACATCCGGTTATGCTGGCCTTACCGATCTCACAGCTCCTGCCGCGATAGCCTGTCTTACAAGTGCAGTTGTAGTCACCAAAAGCACTGTGACAGGTCCCACCGTTCCAGCAAGGAGTCGATGCACACACATCTGTAATGACTGAAACAAGAAGTATAAAACATTCAGAGAGAGGTTTTGCAAAGAATTTTCTGATGACATTAGATGACAAATAACCAAATATTGCAGTCCATCCTACAGAAATACATAGAAGCTACAACAACATTAACTTGTATTTATATAGCACCTTTAATGTAGTACTCCACGTAATTTCAAGAAATGGCTGAGCGCACTGGATACAGCAAAGGCTATGGGCCCCGACAACATCCCGGCTGTCGTGTTGAAGACTTGTGCTCCAGAACTAGCCGCGCCTCTAGCCAAGCTGTTCCAGTACAGCTACAACACTGGCATCTACCCGACAATGTGGAAAACTGCCCAGGTATGTACTGTCCACAAAAAGCAGGACAAATCCAATCTGACCAATTACCGCCCCATCAGTCTACTCTCAATCATCAGCAAAGTGATGGAAGGTGTCATCGACAGTGCTATCAAGTGGCACATACTCACCAATAACCTGCTCACTGATGCCCAGTATGGGTTCCGCCAAGACCACTCGGCTCCTGACCTCACTACTGCCTTGGTCCAAACATGGACAAAGGAGTTGAATTCCAGAGGTGAGGTGAGAGTGACTGCCCTTGACATCAAGGCAGCATTTGACTGAGTGTGGCATCAAGGAGCCCTAGTAAAACTGAAGTCAATGGGAATTGGGGGGAAACTCTCCACAAGGCATTGAACACATTTGTCTGACATTCCTCCCTGCAGACACACCTCCTCTGATATAGCAGAGAGAGGAATTTTACTCCCATGTGCTAAGCACTTGTATGCAGCTGTCTTGAGTGAGAATGTAAAAACACACAGGCCTTCTTTGCAACAGGGAACCGGCAGATATGACACAAGGTAATAGATCCCACAAAATGGCACAGGAGATTTTTTCTTTAATTAATAGTTGTGTTAAGTGAGTAAGCAGAGTTTAATTGTTGGGAGAGTTTGGTGCCAGTGGGAGTTCAGGATTACACCATCTATATGTTAGCCACAGATGGCTAGCATTGCTGGAGTCCTCATGATGAGTGTGGAGTGTGATATCTGGGCACCATGGACCCTCCGTGTATCCAGGGGCAGCACATTTGCTCCAAGTGTTGGGAAATTGAGTCTCTGGAGCAGAGGACCTCTGTGTTCGAAGAGCAATTGGCCACACCGCAGCATCAGGGAGGGGGAGGGATTTCTAGATTGTACTTAATGCTATGTTGCCTCCTTGGTGCCAGGGTGAAGGACATCATAGAACGAGTGGGAAAACTTCTGGGAAGGGAACGAGAGCAACCAAAAGTCATGGTCTATGTTGGAATCAATAACATAGATAGAGGTACGTTTGAGGACTTGTAGAGGGAGTTTAAGGAGTTCGGCACTAGATTGACTAACACAACCTCGAGGATGGTAATCTCTGCATTGCTTCCTGTGTCATGTGCTGGACAGGTTAAGGAGAGGACGATTAGGCAAGTCAATGCGTGGCTGCAGGACTGGTGCAGGAGAGAAGGGTTCACACTCTTGGGGCATTGGAGTGAGTTCTGGAACAAGGGATGGCTACACTGAAGAGTCGGTTTCAACTGAACAGAAATGGCACCAATCTCCTTTTAGAGAGGGGGGGAGATTTAAACAAAGATGGCAAGGGGTGAGGAAAGTTTAGCTGTAAGGTTAGAGGGGGAGAACTGGATTAATAAAAGTATTGGGAAAGGAGCAAAGGCTGAAATAAATTGTGAGGAAATATTAACAGAGATAAGAAAAAGAAAAATGTTAGTGAGAGATAAAAAAAACTTGTAGAAAGGGCCAGGGTATCAAAAATTAAATGAGGAAAACAGAAGGAGCAAGGGGTAATGTTGCAAACAATTAGAGCCAGGATTAAGTGGGATTTATGTGAATGCACAAAACATTCTAAATAAAACCGAAGAGTTGAATTTAGTGGGAGTGGGAGGGTGCAGCTGTGGAACTGGGGTGAAAATTGCTAACACTGACCGGGAATTATCGGAGCCGGAAGTATGTTGGAAATCCCGAGAGAGGGAGCAGGAGCAGCTTCAAGGAAATTCAGAGTCACTGAATTTCCAGGTCTCAATGACAAGAAGGAGCCATGTTAGAGTCATAGAATCATACAGCACAGAAGGAGGCCATTCAGCCTATCATGCCTGTACCAGCTCTTTGAAAGAGCTCTCCAATTAGTCCCACTCCCCCTGCTCTTTCCCCATAGCCCTGCAAATTTTTTCCCCTTCAAGTATTTATCCAATTCCCTTTTGAAAGTTACTATTGAATCTGCTTCCACCACCGTTTCAGGCAGTGCATTCCAGATCACAACAACTCGCTGCGTAAAAAAAATTCTCCTCATCTCCCCTCTGGTTCATTTGCCAATTATCTTAAATCTGTGTCCTCTAGTTGCCAACCCTCCTGCCACTGGAAACAGTTTCTCTTTATTTACTCTATCAAAACCTTTCATGATTTTGAACACCTCCATCAAATCTCCCGTTAACCATCTCTACTCTAAGGCGAACAATCCCAGCTTCTCCAGTCTCGCCACATAACTGAAGACCCTCACCCCTGGTACCATTCTAGTAAATCTCCTCTGCACCCTCTCCAAGGCCTTGACATCCCTTACAGTCATCAATACCTTTAGTGTGAAGTCCTGATAAGTTAAGTAAATAAGTGACTCACCAGTGTAAGTTTTCATGAAGTTCCACTAGAGAAAGAAAACAGAACGTTGCAATATGTAAACAAGCAGCATCTTGGTGAATTGCTTTGCCATGAGTATCAATGCCATGTGATCAGATTTCCTTGTATACACCAGACACAGTCGGCAGTGTTCACCAACAAATACTTTATTGTGGCTCAATGGTAACACTCTTGCCCCTGAGGCAGAACGTTGTGGATTCAATCCCCACTCCAGGGACTTGAGCATCAAATCTAGGCTGACACTCCCAACACAGCAGGAAATGCTGTCACTGTCGGAGGTGTCGTCTTTCGGATGAGACTTTAAACTGAGGCCCGGTCTGCGCTCTCAGGTAGACAGAAAAGATCCCTTGGCCACTCTTCAAAGAAGAGCAGGGGAGTTCTCCCCTGTGTCCTGCTTAAATATTTATCCCTCAACCAACATCACTAAAACAGATTATGTACTCATTTATCTCATTGCTGTTTGTGGGAGCTCGTTGAATTTTCCTTTAAAAATAATTAATTGGCTGTGAAGCATTTTGGGACATTCTGAGGATGAGAAAGTTGTTATTTAAATGCAAGTTTGCTCTCTTCTTTCTTGCACAGTGTTAGCCTCGTGTAACAGAATGAGAGAGGGACGATGTGTGAGCCACAGGCTTTTGAGAGAACTGTATCCGCTACAGGGGTACAACTTTAAGAAATTGTATAAAATGTCAGAATGACTGAGGCAAGGCGGTTTGGCTTTAAGAAATCTTTAAAGGCTTAAAATTAAGGTCAATCAGGAATGACTCCCAGCCTGGAAGGATAAAAGGCAGGGAAATAGTTTCAGTTAGGGAAAAGGTTGGAGAGGAAGGAGCGGAGACGGAGATGGAGAGGGTGAGGGAGAGGGAGAGGGAGAGGTGTATGCTGGAAAGTAATCCTGGTTAAAAACAGAAAATGCTGGAAATACTCAGCAGGTCAGGCAGCATCTGTGGAGAGAGAAACAGAGTTAACGGTTCAGATCGATGACCCTTCGTCAGAACTGGAAAAAGCTGGAGATGGAACAGGTTTTTAAGCAAGTGCAGGGGCAGGGAAAGGGGGGAGGGGAGGAAATAACAAAAGGGAAGGTCTTATCTGAGGAAGGATGTTCTTGCCATGGAGGGAGTGCAGCGAAGATTCACCAGGCTGATAACTGGGATGGCAGGAATGACGTATGAGGAGAGATTGGGTCGATTGGGCTTATACTCGCTGGAGTTTAGAAGAATGAGAGGGGATCTCATTGAAACTTATAAAATTCTAACAGGACTAGACAGACTAGATGCAGGAAGGATGTTCCTGATGGCCGGGGAGTCCAGAACCAGGGGTCACAGTCTAAGGATAAGGGTTAAGCCATTTAGGACTGAGATGAGGAGGAATTTCTTCACCCAGAGAGTGGTGAACCTGTGGAATTCTCTACCACAGAAGGCAGTAGAGGCCAATTCATTAAATATATTCAAGAAGGAGTTAGATATATTTCTTAAAGCTAAAGGGATCAAGGGATATGGGGAGAAAGCAGGGACAGGGTACTGAATTTGGATGATCAGCCATGATCTCATTGAATGGCGGAGCAGGCTCGAGGGGCTGAATGGTCTACTCCTGCTCCTATCTTCTATGCTTCTATGTCTGTGATAGGATGGAAGGCAGGAGAGATTAAGAGACATTAAGAGATGGTGCAAGGCAAAAGTAATCCTGGTTACTGTTTTGTTCATCTATAAGACACCATTGCCTTGGGTGAATAAACCTCACTTGTTTTAAACATTAAGCTCTAGTCTGCGTGTCGAATTGACCACTGGGTCCTGGGCTTGCTTCAGCCTGCTACACTAGATTATGCCACAAAGTCCTGGAGTGGCAACTTGAACCCACGACCTTTTGACTGAGGTGAGCGTGTCACCGCTGAGCTAAGCTGACATCTAAACTGGCAGGAGGCCACGCATGTGCTGCAATCACGATCATCACATGAACACCTTCCTCTTCTACACCTTACACTTGGCACTGGCTCTGCATGGCTGTTGATCAGCGAGGACGCTGCCTGAATGGTACCAATCAGATTGTTGAAACCCCCGGGGACCTACCGGTCTGTACGCCAGTCCCCAGATACTTGGAGGCTGCAGGAGATAGTCCTCAACAATCCGCAGTGCCCAGCTTCATCTAATCACTATGTGTGGGTCAGTAAAGGTCATTTCCCACTAGGAAGGCTTGAAAAGCTTCACTCCAGTGTGAATGTAGTGGTGACCTGGGAGGGAGTATGGCTGTGGTAACGGTCTGCCTTATATGGGCGTCTTCCCTGTATGAAGCCATTGGTTGCATGAAAACTGTGAAGAGTGAGGGGAGTAAATATACACCAAATAGTAAAACTCTAAAAGGAGGAGAGAAACTGAGAGGTTCACAGACAAATCTTTAGAAGTAGGAGGACAAGTTAACAAAGCACGTGGGATAACAAGTTTTATCAATAGGGACCTAGAGTGCAAAAGCAAAGAGGTAATTCTAGACCTATACAAATCATTGATTGGGCCACAAGTCGAATATTAGGGTGAATTTTTGCTCCCCCAGCACTCCTTGTGTGCCGTTTGGATGGCGCACATGGGCTATGCACTGCCCTGGAATCTTCGCCTTGGTGCCCGAATTTCCTCATGGGCCTCATTATAATATCACGGAGGTGTATTGGGTACCTGTGGTGCCACACTATTGGCTGCAGGAGAGAAATACCCGGCACTACTGGGGTCTTATAAAGGCAACGGCATTAAAGGGAGAGATCGAGATGGATTTTTACAGGGGATTATGGAAGCAGGAATTGTATGGGATCTGTTCCTGAAGATTTGAAATTGTTGAAATCTATTTTTTGCCAGCCAGAAGCTGAAGTTTTTTGTCTCTGTTGCTGTTGATTAATGAGCTTGTGTTACTCCACTGGCTTGGGTGGGACTGCACTCGCCTGGTTCCATTCTTATCTATCTAATCGTAGCCAGAGAATCACCTATAACGGCTTCTCTTCTCGCACCCGCATTGTTACCTCTGGTGTCCCCTCATCTACATGCTGCCCCTCAGCGACATCATCTGAAAACACAGCGTCAGTTTCCACTCACGACACCCAGCTCTACCTCCCCACCACTTCTCTCGACCCCTCCACTGAATTTGTCAGACTGCTTGTCTGACATCCAGTACTGGATGAACAGTAATTCCCTGCAACTAAATATTGGGAAGACAGAAGCCATTGTCTTTGGTCCCCGCCACAAACTGCGTTCCCTAGCCACCAACTCCATCCCTCTCCCTAGCATCTGTCTGAGGCTGAACCAGACTGTTCGCAACCTTGGTGTCATATTTGACCCTGAAATGAGTTTCCGACCACATATCCAAGCCATAACTAAAACTGCCTGTTTCCACCTCCATAATATCACCTGACTCCGCCCCTGCCTCAGCTCATCTGCTGCTGAAACCCTCATCCATGCCTTTGTTACCTCTAGACTTGACTATTCCAACGCACTCCTGGCTGACCTCCCATGTCCTACGTAAACTTGAGGTCACCCAAAACTCGGTTGCCCATGTCCTAACTCGCAGCAAGTCCCGTTCACCCATCACCCTCTGTGCTCGCTGACCTACATTGGCTCCCGGTTAAGCAACGCCTCGATTTTAAAATTCTCATCGTGTTCAAATCCCTCCATGGCCTTGGCCCTCCCTATCTCTGTAATCTCTTCCAGCCCCACAACCCTCAGATATCTGCGCTCCGCTAATTCTGCCCTCTTGAGCATCCCTGATTTTAATCGCTCACCCATTGGTGGCCGTGCCTTCAGCTGCCAAGGTCCTAAGCTCTGGAATTCCCTCCCTAAACCACTCCGCCTCTCTTTCCTCCTTTAAGATGTTCCTTAAAACCTATCTCTTTGACCAAGCTTTTGGGCATCTGTTCGAATATCTCCTTATGTGGCTTGTGTCAAATTTTGTTTGATAACGCTCCCGTGCAGCGCCTTGGGACATTTTACTACGTTAAAGGCGCTATATAAATACAAGTTGTTGTTGTTGGGCTGGCAGTAGCACCACAAGTAGAAGTCTGGGCACCCCTGCAGTCGGCCTTGGTAAAAGAGAAGGTAAAAGGGAAGCACCGTGATGACAAGTACACACCTACATGCGCACATTTCCTCTGTGCAGTTCCTGTAATTAAGGCACTATTTGTGAGTAGGGCAGGGGAGAATCTATTGGGTAATTTTCAACTTATTGCCAGGAATGGAAAGGAAAATCGTGCGGTTTGTATAACGCACCCCCCTCCCTGCAATAGTGTCTTTATGCTCCAGCAATCAGTTGAAAATTACCCCCACTGTGTCCCGTTTCAGGCACCTTATTTTAGGAAGGATATCAAGGCCACAGAGAGAGTGCGGAAGAGGTTCAGTAAGATGACACCAGGGATGAGAGACTTTGGTTATGAGGAGAGTAGAGAAACTGGAGCTCTTCACTGGAACAGAGAATGGGTTAAGAGGAGATCCGATGGCGGTGATCAAAATTATGAGGGGTTCTGATAAAGTAAACAGGGAAAACCTATGTCTACTGATTAGTGAGTCAGTAACTAGAGGCCAGGAATTTAAGATCAGTACCAAAGGAACGAAAGGAGAAGTTGGTAGATTTTTTTTTATACATGCGGAGAGTGGTTGAGAAATGGGAGGCCCTACTTGGATTAGTCGGGGTGAACAGAGTCCATAGTAGCTTTTAAAAGATAAGTGAATAAATAAACAAAAAAGTGCATTTAAAAGGGGCATGGAGCATGGGCAGGAGAATGGGACTAATTGGATAGCTCTTTCAGAGAGCCAGTACAGGCATGATGGGCCGAATGGCCCCCTTCTATGCTGTAAGATTCTCTGATTCTAAGTGAATGCAACAATGATTAGACTTTAAACCTTCTTGTACACCACTGCTTGAGACACTGCAAGCAGCTGAAATCATGTAATGGAATGGTTTAAATTATTAAAGATAAATTAAAGATAAAACTAGATTTAAGGTAGATAGATTAAAGCTTAGGGTGTTAAAGATAGATTTAAATTTAAGTCATTATAGATAGATTTAGGTTTAAGTACCTTATTAAAGATAGATTTAGGTTTAAGTACCTTATTAAAGATAGATTTAGGTTAAGTACCTTATTAAAGATAGATTTAAGTTTAAGCTAATGAACATATATTTAAATGTGTTATTAAACATAGGTTTAAGTTTAATTAAAGATAGATTTAAGTTTAAATCATTAAAGTAAAACAGAACAAATTCACACAACAACAAGGGCTGAGCAATTCCTTGGAGTCGCTCCCTCCCGACGTTACTTGGTTAGAAGGGCGGTGAAGCGGGCAGCCCCGCGGTCTCCCAGGGACACAGTCTCCACGGGACACTCCGCTGCCTTTCCCCAGTCACCCAACGGTAACCGTGGACGATGGATCGTGGCGCAACATGGGTTTACTCACTGTCTTCTCCAGATTTTCAAAGGCTTCTCTCGCCTCCTCGAAGTTGCAGTATTCCTCCATGCACTCTCGTTCCAGGTTGCCGGGCTTTAGCTCCTCCAGCATGAAATTGTCACGCTTCTGTCTGCCCAACAGGGCTCGGGCGCTGTGACTGGGGAGTAAGACTGAGAGGAGCTATGTGTTATTACTAAAAGCCAACATTACGATCAAAGTAAATGGCAAGTATATTGAAAGCGTCTATATTGTAAACAGGCTGTATGCTCCCTGCAGAACAAACCTTGTGGATTTGCCTCAATGGGAACCAGTGATGAGAGGACAAGCCCCAGAATCCAGGCCATTGTGGATAAAATCCCTGTTTAAACCCACCGGCCTCGGTCTCTCCTAAAGCAAGGCTATGCAGGAAGGTTTAAAGTCCAATGCCTGATGTTACTGGGGGTTGTTTATTTTTGCGGTCAGTCATTTCATCCAGTTGACACATGCTGGGCCCACATTCACCACTTCAGTTTGTACAATTCGCTGAAAAGGAATTCAAACCCAAATAATGAGGGGTCGAGGAGCAGTTTAGAGCAAAGCTCCCCCCGCCTCCCCCAAATCTAGTAAACGTTCAGAATTCTAAATGCAGCACTGAGAGTGTGCCCTGCAGCCCGGAGGTGTCCGAACTGTTGCTTGACATGAAAACCAGAGCCCATTTTAAGCAAATTCCTCCAAACTAGCTGAAATGTGACTGAGAACTAGTTACGACCCCAGTAGACAGCGTGTGTGATAGGTGAATGACTTACTTTTTTTTGAGGGTGTAACCAGCAGGGTAGATAAGGGGGAACCAGTGGATGTGGTGTATTCGGATTTTCAAAAGGCATTCGATAAGGTGCCACATAAGAGGTTATTAAACAAGATTAGGGCTCATGGAATTGGGGGATGAAGCAGCCTGAGTGGGAATAATGTAGTCCAGTCAGAGTAGATTTACGGAAATATATTCAAGCTTGTTTTTTTTATTATTCGACAGAACTTTTGCGTAAATGTCACGGTGATTATACTTCTTGTAGCAACAATGCTCAACCTTATCTGTGATGAGTACAACACAGAGTCAAAGAAAGATTTAAAGTGAGTTGTTCGATCTCTCACACTCGCTTGAGGAGGAACTGAAGGATTTTTGGACTTTACCTGGATTAATGACCTGCTAAAGGAGTGGGGTTTGATTAAAAGAACTGTTAAACTGACTGTTCAAGAGGCCATGCTGGGAAGGTTGACTTTGAAAAATGTTGTGCAGACTATGTGGAAGGCTACAGATAAGGAGGCCTTGAGAGACTGTGGTAAACACCAGCTGCTGATTGGTAGCATCAGTCTGTGTAACGGTGGGGGAGAGAGAGAGAGAGAAAATGGAAAGTTACCGAGACAGGTTATGACAGCAAGAAACCAGTACATACCACACAACAACACCGTATAGAGCACCTTCAACGTGGTAAAACACCCCAAGACGCTTCACAGGAGCGTTACAAAACAAAATATGACACTGAGCCACATGAGATAATTAGGGCAGATGATTGGTCAAAGAGGTAGGTTTTAAGGAGTGTCTTAAAGGAGGAGAGAGCAGTAGAGAGGCGGAGAGGTTTAGAGAGGGAATTCCAGAGCTTAGGGCCCAGGCAGCTGAAGCCACGGCCACCAATGGTGGAGCGATTAAAATCACGGAGGCTCAAGAGGCCAGAATTAGAGGAGCACGGATATTTTGGAGGGTTGTGGGGCTGGAGGAGGTTACAGAGATAGGGAGGGGCGAGGCCATGGAGTGATTTGAAAACAAGGGTGAGAATTTTAAAATTGAGATGTTGCTGGACCGGGAGCCAATGTAGGTCAGCGAGCACAGGGGTGGTGGGTGAACGGGACTTGGTGCGAGTGAGGACACGGGCAGCAGAGTTTTGGATGAGCTCAAGTTTATGGAGGGAAGAACATGGGAGGCCAGCCAGGAGAGCGTTGGAATAGTCAAGTCTAGAGGTAACAAAGGTACAGATGAGGGTTTCAGCAGGGTATTTGGAAAATCAGAATGCAGTCAAGCAGAGTCAGCATGGTTTTATGAAAGGGAAATCATGTTTAACAAATTTGCTGGAGTTCTTTGAGGATGTAACGAGCAGGGTGGACAAAGGTGAGCTAGTGGATGTGGTGTATTTGGATTTCCAGAAGGCATTCGATAAGGTGCCACATAAAAGGTTACTGCATAAGATAAGAGCTCACGGAATTGGGGGTAATATATTAGCATGGATAGAGAATTGGCTAACTATCAGAAAGCAGAGAGTCGGGATAAATGGGTCATTTTCCGATTGGCAAACGGTAACTAGTGGGGTGCCACAGGGATCGGTGCTGGGGCCTCAACTATTTACAACCTACATTAATGACTTGGATGAAGGGACCGAGTGTAATGTAGCCAAGTTTGCGGATGATACAAAGATGGGTGGGAAAGCAAGTTGTGCAGAGGACTCAAAGAATCTGCAAAAGGATATAGACAGGCTAAGCGAGTGGGCAAACATTTGGCAGATGGAGTATAATGTGGGAAAGTGCGAGGTTATCCACTTTGGCAGGAAAAATAAAAAAGCAAACCATTAATTAAATGGAGAGAGATTACAAAATGCTACAGTTCAGAGGGACCTGGTGCATGAAACACAAAAAGTTAGCATGCAGGTACAGCAAGTAATCAAAACGGCAAATGGAATGTTGGTCTTTATTTCAAGGGGGTTGGAGTATAAAAGCAGGGATGTCCTGCTACAACTGTATAGGGTATTGGTGAGACCACACCTTGAGTACTGCGTACAGTTTTGGTCTCTTTATTTAAGGAAGGATATACTTGCATTGGAGGCAGTTCAGAGACGATTCACTAGGTTAATTCCAGAGATGAGGGGGTTGACTTATGAAGAAAGGTTGAGCAGGTTGGGCCTATACCCATTGGAATTTAGAAGAATGAGAGGTGATCTTATTGAAACATATAAGATACTGAGGAGGCTCGACAAGGTAGATGCAGAGAGGATGTTTCCCTCGTGGGGAAATCTAGAACTCGGGGGCATAGTTTCAGAATAAAGGGTTGCCCTTTTAGAATTGAGATGAGGAGGAATTTCTTCTCTCAGAGGGTCGTAAATGTGTGGAATTCTCTGCCCCAGAGAGCTGTGGAGGCTGGGTTATTAAATACATTTAAGGTGGAGATAGACAAATTTTTGCAAGATAAGGGAGTGAAGGGTTATGGGGAGCGGGCGGGGAAGTGGCTTTGAGCCCAAGATCAGCCATGATCTTATTGAATGGCGGAGCAGGCTCGAGGGGCCAAGTGGCCTACTCCTGCTCCTATTTCTTATGTTCTTGTGTAGTCAGGGCCGCGTGCCTCTTTTAGCGCCTCGATGGCTTTGGCTACGGACCGGATGTCGTGCCAGGACATGCGATGTGCCAGCTCCTCTGGCAACATCCATCCCGGTCTTCCGCCATCAAGTACGTCCCTGACTCTAGTCACCTTGCCAGCCAGGGCCCTCCCCTCCACCAGCCACCTGAAACCGCGGTCATGGAGGAGCGGAATCCTGAGCAGCGGCTCCTGGAGGACAGCCACCACTCCTGACAGGGGAGAACTGCGGCTGGAGGCGACAGTGTTCCAGACCCGGATCAGTTCCTGGTAGAAGACAGGCAGCTCCTGCAAGGAGGCACCGCTACACCCCAGCTTTATAAACTGGAGCTGCGTGTCGTAATCGAGGTCATGCAGCTGGCGGAAGAAATACGTCGCCAGCGCTCTCCATCTGACAGGATCCTCGATGTACAGGTATCTCTGCAGGGTCTGAAGACGGAAAGTCGCAGCTTGGGTACACGCGCGCACCAGCGCCAGACCGCCCTCCCTAAGCAGGAGACTCAGAACCGCGGCAGAGGCCCAGTGCTTCCTCTTGTCCCAGAAGAAGTCAACAAGCTTCTTCTGTATCTTGGCAACAAACTCAGGGGAGAGGGATCAAAGTGACCAACCGGTACCACAGCAGAGTGGCCACCAGTTGATTTATGACCGGCGCTCGACCCCTGTAAGACAGCACTCGGAGCAGTCCTGGCCAGCGCCCTAGGCGAGCAGTGACTTTGGCCTCCAGCTCTTGTCAGTTCGCCAGCCAGGCTTCCTTGGAAGGGCTAAGATAGACTCCCAGATAGAGGAGATGATTGGTACTCCAGGCAAAAGGCCTGAGCTCCTCCGGCAGGGAGTCCACCCACCACTTACCCACCAGGAGCCTGGAACATTTCTCCCAGTTGATCCTAGCGGAGGACGCGGCAGAGTAGACCTGCTGGCAATCGCGCATCCTCCGCAAGTCAACAGGATCCGTGACCATGAGGAGCACGTCATCGGCATAAGTCGAGAGGACGACCTCCACGCCCGGCCCCTGCAGAGCCAGTCCCGTCAACCTCTTCCGCAAGAGACGCAGGAAAGGCTCCATGCAGATGGCAATTAACTGACCGGACATGGGGCATCACTGACGCACTCCTCTCCCGAAGTGACCCAGAAGTCGGATCCGGGTGACAAAATGAGTCCCGAACCTGAATGCGCATGACCCGAAGAGGTCCTCGTCATCCACCCTGTCGAACGTCCCTTCTGATCCAGGGAGAGGAAGGTGACCGACAGACCAGCCCTCTGGGAATGGCGGACCAGGTCCCGGACCAGATGGATGTTGTCGAAGAGGGTCCGACCCAGCAGCGTGTAGGACTGGTCTGAGTGGATGATGTGGGACTGGTCTGAGTGGATCATGTGGGCCTGGTCTGAGTGGATCATGAGGGCCTGGTCTGAGTGGATCATGTGGGCCTGGTCTGAGTGGATCATGTGGACCTGGTCTGAGTGGATCATGTGGGCCTGGTCTGAGTGGATCATGAGGGCCTGGTCTGAGTGGATCATGTGGGCCTGGTCTGAGGGGATCATGTGGACCTGGTCTGAGTGGATCATGTGGGTCTCGTCGGAGTGGATCATGTGGGCCTGGTCTGAGTGGATCATGTCGGCCTGGTCGGAGTGGATCATGTGGGCCTGGTCAGAGTGGATCATGTGGACCTGGTCTGAGTGGATCATGTGGGACTCGTCGGAGTGGATCAAGTGGGCCTAGTCTGAGTGGATCATGTGGGCCTGGTCGGAGTGGATCATGTGGGCCTGGTCTGAGTGGATCATGAGGGCCTGGTCTGAGTGGATCATGTGGGCCTGGTCTGAGTGGATCATGTGGACCTGGTCTGAGTGGATCATGTGGGCCTGGTCTGAGTGGATCATGAGGGCCTGGTCTGAGTGGATCATGTGGTCCTGGTCTGAGTGGATCATGTGGACCTGGTCTGAGTGGATCATGTGGGTCTCGTCGGAGTGGATCATGTGGGCCTGGTCTGAGTGGATCATGTCGGCCTGGTCGGAGTGGATCATGTGGGCCTGGTCAGAGTGGATCATGTGGACCTGGTCTGAGTGGATCATGTGGGACTCGTCGGAGTGGATCATGTGGGCCTGGTCTGAGTGGATCATGTGGGCCTGGTCGGAGTGGATCATGTGGGCATGGTCTGAGTGGATCATGTGGGCCTGGTCGGGGTGGATCAGGTGAGTCTGGTCGGGGTGGATCATGTGGGCCTGGTCTGAGTGGATCATGTGGGCCTGGTCTGAGTGGATCATGTGGGCCTGGTCAGAGTGGATCATGTGGGCCTGGTCGGAGTGGATCATGTTGGCCTGGTCAGAGTGGCTCATGTGGGCCTGGTCGGAGAGGATCATGTGGGCCGGGTCGGGGTGGATCATGTGGGCCTGGTCTGAGTGTATCATGTGGGCCTGGTCTGAGTGTATCATGTGGGCCTGGTCTGAGTGGATCATGTGGGCCTGGTTGGGGTGGATCATGTGGGCCTGGTCTGAGTGGATCATGTGGGCCTGGTCAGGGTGGATCATGTGGGCCTGGTCGGGGTGGATCATATGGGCCTGGTCGGAGTGGATCATGTGGGCCTGGTCTGAGTGTATCATGTGGGCCTGGTCTGAGTGGATCATGTGGGCCTGGTCTGAGTGGATCATATGACCCTGGTCGGGGTGGATCATGTGGGCCTGCTCTGAGTGGATCATGTGGGCCTGGTTGGGGTGGATCATGTGGGCCTGGTCGGAGTGGATCATGTGGGCCTGGTTGGAGTGGATCATGTGGGCCTGGTCTGAGTGGATCATGTGCGCCTGGTCGGGGTGGATCATGAGGGCCTGGTCTGAGTGGATCGTGTGCGCCTGGTTGGGGTGGATCATGTGGACCTGGTCGGGGTGGATCATGTGGGCCTGGTTGGGGTGGATCATGTGGGCCTGGTCGGAGTGGATCATGTGGGCCTGGTCGGAGTGGATCATGAGGGCCTGGTCTGAGTGGATCGTGTGCGCCTGGTCGGGGTGGATCATGTGGGCCTGGTCGGAGTGGATCAGGTGAATCATGTGGGCCTGGTCTGAGTGGATCATGTGGGCCTGGTGGGGGTGGATCATGTGGGCCTGGTCGGGGTGGATCATGTAGGCCTGGTCGGAGTGGATCATGTGGGCCTCGTCTGAGTGGATCATGTGGGCCTGGTCTGAGTGGATCATGTGTGCCTGGTTTGAGTGGATCATGTGGGCCTGGTCGGGGTGGATCATGTGGGCCTGGTCGTAGTGGATCATGTGGGCCTGGTCGGAGTGATCATGTGGACCTGGTCGGGGTGGATCATGTGGGCCTCGTCTGAGTGGATCATGTGGGCCTGGTCTGAGTGGATCATGTGGGCCTGGTCTGAGTGGATCATGTGGGCCTGGTCTGAGTGGATCATGTGAGCCTGGTCGGGGTGGATCATGTGGGCCTGCTCTGAGTGGATCATGTGGGCCTGGTCGGGGTGGATCATGTGGGCCTGGTCGGGTGGATCATGTGGACCGGGTCGGGGTGGATCATGTGGGCCTGGTTGGGGTGGATCATGTGGGCCTGGTCGGAGTGGATCATGTGGGCCTGGTCGGAGTGGATCATGTGGGCCTGGTCTGAGTGGATCATGTGCGCCTGGTCGGGGTGGATCATGTGGGCCTGGTCGGGGTGCATCATGTGGACCTGGTCGGGGTGGATCATGTGGGCATGGTTGGGGTGGATCATGTGGGCCTGGTCGGAGTGGATCATGTGGGCCTGGTCAGAGTGGATCATGTGGGCCTGGTCTGAGTGGATCATGTGCGCCTGGTCGGGGTGGATCATGTGGGCCTGGTCGGAGTGGATCAGGTGGATCATGTGGGCCTGGTCTGAGTGGATCATGTGGGCCTGGTGGGGGTGGATCATGTGGGCCTGGTCTGAGTGGATCATGTGGGCCTGGTCTGAGTGGATCATGTGGGCCTGGTCAGGGTGGATCATGAGGGCCTGGTCGGGGTGTATCATGTGGGCCTGGTCGGAGTGGATCATGTGGGCCTGGTCTGAGTGTATCATGTGGGCCTGGTCTGAGTGGATCATGTGGGCCTGGTCTGAGTGGATCATGTGAGCCTGGTCGGGGTGGATCATGTGGGCCTGCTCTGAGTGGATCATGTGGGCCTGGTCGGAGTGGATCATGTGGGCCTGGTCGGGGTGGATCATGTGGACCTGGTCGGGGTGGATCATGTGGGCCTGGTTGGGGTGGATCATGTGGGCCTGGTCGGAGTGGATCAAGTGGGCCTGGTCGGAGTGGATCATGTGGGCCTGGTCTGAGTGGATCATGTGCGCCTGGTCGGGGTGGATCAAGTGGGCCTGGTCGGGGTGGATCATGTGGACATGGTCGGGGTGGATCATGTGGGCCTGGTAGGGGTGGATCATGTGGGCCTGGTCGGAGTGGATCATGTGGGCCTGGTCTGAGTGGATCATGTGGGCCTGGTCTGAGTGGATCATGTGCGCCTGGTCGGGGTGGATCATGTGGGCCTGGTCGGAGTGGATCAGGTGAATCATGTGGGCCTGGTCTGAGTGGATCATGTGGGCCTGGTGGGGGTGGATCATGTGGGCCTGGTCTGAGTGGATGATGTGGTCCTGGTCTGAGTGGATTATGTGGGCCTGGTCTGAGTGGATCATATGACCCTGGTCAGGGTGGATCATGTGGGCCTGCTCTGAGTGGATCATGTGGGCCTGGTTGGGGTGGATCATGTGGGCCTGGTCGGAGTGGATCATGTGGGCCTGGTTGGAGTGGATCATGTGGGCCTGGTCTGAGTGGATCATGTGCGCCTGGTCGGGGTGGATCATGTGGGCCTGGTCGGGGTGGATCATGTGGACCTGGTCGGGGTGGATCATGTGGGCCTGGTTGGGGTGGATCATGTGGGCCTGGTCGGAGTGGATCATGTGGGCCTGGTCGGAGTGGATCATGTGGGCCTGGTCTGAGTGGATCGTGTGCGCCTGGTCGGAGTGGATCAGGTGAATCATGTGGGCCTGGTCTGAGTGGATCATGTGGGCCTGGTGGGGGTGGATCATGTGGGCCTGGTCGGGGTGGATCATGTGGGCCTGGTCGGAGTGGATCAGGTGAATCATGTGGGCCTGGTCTGAGTGGATCATGTGGGCCTGGTGGGGTGGATCATGTGGGCCTGGTCGGGGTGGATCATGTAGGCCTGGTCGGAGTGGATCATGTGGGCCTCGTCTGAGTGGATCATGTGGGCCTGGTCTGAGTGGATCATGTGCACCTGGTTTGAGTGGATCATGTGGGCCTGGTCAGGGTGGATCATGTGGGCCTGGTCGTAGTGGGTCATGTGGGCCTGGTCGGAGTGATCATGTGGACCTGGTCGGGGTGGATCATGTGGGCCTGGTCTGAGTGGATCATGTGGGCCTGGTCTGAGTGGATCATGTGGGCCTGGTCGGAGTGGATCATGTGGGCCTGCTCTGAGTGGATCATGTGGGCCTGGTCTGGGTGGATCATGTGGGACTGGTCAGGGTGTATCATGTGGGCTTGGTCGGGGTGGATCATGTGGGCCTGGTCGGAGTGGATCATGTGGGCCTGGTCTGAGTGTATCATGTGGGCCTGGTCTGAGTGGATCATGTGGGCCTGGTCTGAGTGGATCATGTGGGCCTGGTTGGGGTGGATCATGTGGGCCTGGTCTGAGTGGATCATGTGGGCTTGGTCAGGGTGGATCATGTGGGCCTGGTCGGGGTGGATCATGTGGGCCTGGTCGGGGTGGATCATGTGGGCCTGGTCGGAGTGGATCATGTGGAACTGGTCTGAGTGTATCATGTGGGCCTGGTCTGAGTGGATCATGTGGGCCTGGTCTGAGTGGATCATGTGAGCCTGGCCGGGGTGGATCATGTGGGCCTGCTCTGAGTGGATCATGTGGGCCTGGTCGGGGTGGATCATGTGGGCCTGGTCGGGGTGGATCATGTGGACTTGGTCGGGGTGGATCATGTGGGCCTGGTTGGGGTGGATCATGTGGGCCTGGTCGGAGTGGATCATGTGGGCCTGGTTGGAGTGGATCATGTGGGCCTGGTCTGAGTGGATCATGTGCGCCTGGTCGGGGTGGATCATGTGGGCCTGGTCGGGGTGGATCATGTGGGCCTGGTCGGAGTGGATCATGTGGGCCTGGTCGGAGTGGATCATGTGGGCCTGGTCGGAGTGGATCATGTGGGCCTGGTCGGGGTGGATCATGTGGGCCTGGTCGGAGTGGATCAGGTGATCACGTGGGCCTGGTCTGAGTGGATCATGTGGGCCTGGTGGGGGTGGATCATGTGGGCCTGGTCGGAGTGGATCATGTAGGCCTGGTCAGAGTGGATCATGTGGGCCTGGTCTGAGTGGATCATGTGGGCCTGGTCTGAGTGGATCATGTGCGCCTGGTCTGAGTGGATCATGTGGGCCTGGTCGGGGTGGATCATGTGGGCCTGGTCGTAGTGGATCATGTGGGCCTGGTCGGAGTGATCATGTGGACCTGGTCGGGGTGGATCATGTGGGCCTGGTCTGAGTGGATCATGTGGGCCTGGTCTGAGTGGATCATGTGGGCCTGGTCTGAGTGGATCATGTGCGCCTGGTCGGGGTGGATCAAGTGGGCCTGGTCGGGGTGGATCATGTGGACATGGTCGGGGTGGATCATGTGGGCCTGGTTGGGGTGGATCATGTGGGCCTGGTCGGAGTGGATCATGTGGGCCTGGTCTGAGTGGATCATGTGGGCCTGGTTGGGGTGGATCATGTGGGCCTGGTCTGAGTGGATCATGTGCGCCTGGTCGGGGTGGATCATGTGGGCCTGGTCGGAGTGGATCAGGTGGATGATGTGGGCCTGGTCTGAGTGGATCATGTGGGCCTGGTGGGGGTGGATCATGTGGGCCTGGTCTAAGTGGATCATGTGGGCCTGGTCTGAGTGGATCATGTGGGCCTGGTCAGGGTGGATCATGTGGGCCTGGTCGGGGTGGATCATGTGGGCCTGGTCGGAGTGGATCATGTGGGCCTGGTCTGAGTGTATCATGTGGGCCTGGTCTGAGTGGATCATGTGGGCCTTGTCTGAGTGGATCATGTGAGCCTGGTCGGGGTGGATCATGTGGGCCTGCTCTGAGTGGATCATGTGGGCCTGGTCGGGGTGGATCATGTGGGCCTGGTCGGGGTGGATCATGTGGGCCTGGACGGGGTGGATCATGTGGACCTGGTCGGGGTGGATCATGTGGGCCTGGTTGGGTGGATCATGTGGGCCTGGTCGGAGTGGATCAAGTGGGCCTGGTCGGAGTGGATCATGTGGGCCTGGTCTGAGTGGATCATGTGCGCCTGGTCGGGGTGGATCAAGTGGGCCTGGTCGGGGTGGATCATGTGGACATGGTCGGGGTGGATCATGTGGGCCTGGTTGGGGTGGATCATGTGGGCCTGGTCGGAGTGGATCATGTGGGCCTGGTCTGAGTGGATCATGTGGGCCTGGTCTGAGTGGATCATGTGCGCCTGGTCGGGGTGGATCATGTGGGCCTGGTCGGAGTGGATCAGGTGAATCATGTGGGCCTGGTCTGAGTGGATCATGTGGGCCTGGTGGGGGTGGATCATGTGGGCCTGGTCGGAGTGGATCATGTGGGCCTGGTCTGAGTGGATCATGTGGGCCTGGTCTGAGTGGATCATGTGCGCCTGGTCGGGGTGGATCATGTGGGCCTGGTCGGAGTGGATCAGGTGAATCATGTGGGCCTGGTCTGAGTGGATCATGTGGGCCTGGTGGGGGTGGATCATGTGGGCCTGGTCTGAGTGGATGATGTGGTCCTGGTCTGAGTGGATTATGTGGGCCTGGTCTGAGTGGATCATATGACCCTGGTCAGGGTGGATCATGTGGGCCTGCTCTGAGTGGATCATGTGGGCCTGGTTGGGGTGGATCATGTGGGCCTGGTCGGAGTGGATCATGTGGGCCTGGTTGGAGTGGATCATGTGGGCCTGGTCTGAGTGGATCATGTGCGCCTGGTCGGGGTGGATCATGTGGGCCTGGTCGGGGTGGATCATGTGGACCTGGTCGGGGTGGATCATGTGGGCCTGGTTGGGGTGGATCATGTGGGCCTGGTCGGAGTGGATCATGTGGGCCTGGTCGGAGTGGATCATGTGGGCCTGGTCTGAGTGGATCGTGTGCGCCTGGTCGGAGTGGATCAGGTGAATCATGTGGGCCTGGTCTGAGTGGATCATGTGGGCCTGGTGGGGGTGGATCATGTGGGCCTGGTCGGGGTGGATCATGTGGGCCTGGTCGGAGTGGATCAGGTGAATCATGTGGGCCTGGTCTGAGTGGATCATGTGGGCCTGGTGGGGGTGGATCATGTGGGCCTGGTCGGGGTGGATCATGTAGGCCTGGTCGGAGTGGATCATGTGGGCCTCGTCTGAGTGGATCATGTGGGCCTGGTCTGAGTGGATCATGTGCGCCTGGTTTGAGTGGATCATGTGGGCCTGGTCAGGGTGGATCATGTGGGCCTGGTCGTAGTGGGTCATGTGGGCCTGGTCGGAGTGATCATGTGGACCTGGTCGGGGTGGATCATGTGGGCCTGGTCTGAGTGGATCATGTGGGCCTGGTCTGAGTGGATCATGTGGGCCTGGTCGGAGTGGATCATGTGGGCCTGCTCTGAGTGGATCATGTGGGCCTGGTCTGGGTGGATCATGTGGGACTGGTCAGGGTGTATCATGTGGGCTTGGTCGGGGTGGATCATGTGGGCCTGGTCGGAGTGGATCATGTGGGCCTGGTCTGAGTGTATCATGTGGGCCTGGTCTGAGTGGATCATGTGGGCCTGGTCTGAGTGGATCATGTGGGCCTGGTTGGGGTGGATCATGTGGGCCTGGTCTGAGTGGATCATGTGGGCTTGGTCAGGGTGGATCATGTGGGCCTGGTCGGGGTGGATCATGTGGGCCTGGTCGGGGTGGATCATGTGGGCCTGGTCGGAGTGGATCATGTGGACCTGGTCTGAGTGTATCATGTGGGCCTGGTCTGAGTGGATCATGTGGGCCTGGTCTGAGTGGATCATGTGAGCCTGGCCGGGGTGGATCATGTGGGCCTGCTCTGAGTGGATCATGTGGGCCTGGTCGGGGTGGATCATGTGGGCCTGGTCGGGGTGGATCATGTGGACTTGGTCGGGGTGGATCATGTGGGCCTGGTTGGGGTGGATCATGTGGGCCTGGTCGGAGTGGATCATGTGGGCCTGGTTGGAGTGGATCATGTGGGCCTGGTCTGAGTGGATCATGTGCGCCTGGTCGGGGTGGATCATGTGGGCCTGGTCGGGGTGGATCATGTGGACCTGGTCGGGGTGGATCATGTGGGCCTGGTTGGGGTGGATCATGTGGGCCTGGTCGGAGTGGATCATGTGGGCCTGGTCGGGGTGGATCATGTGGGCCTGGTCGGAGTGGATCAGGTGGATCACGTGGGCCTGGTCTGAGTGGATCATGTGGGCCTGGTAGGGGTGGATCATGTGGGCCTGGTCGGAGTGGATCATGTAGGCCTGGTCAGAGTGGATCATGTGGGCCTGGTCTGAGTGGATCATGTGGGCCTGGTCTGAGTGGATCATGTGCGCCTGGTCTGAGTGGATCATGTGGGCCTGGTCGGGGTGGATCATGTGGGCCTGGTCGTAGTGGATCATGTGGGCCTGGTCGGAGTGATCATGTGGACCTGGTCGGGGTGGATCATGTGGGCCTGGTCTGAGTGGATCATGTGGGCCTGGTCTGAGTGGATCATGTGGGCCTGGTCTGAGTGGATCATGTGCGCCTGGTCGGGGTGGATCAAGTGGGCCTGGTCGGGGTGGATCATGTGGACATGGTCGGGGTGGATCATGTGGGCCTGGTTGGGGTGGATCATGTGGGCCTGGTCGGAGTGGATCATGTGGGCCTGGTCTGAGTGGATCATGTGGGCCTGGTTGGGGTGGATCATGTGGGCCTGGTCTGAGTGGATCATGTGCGCCTGGTCGGGGTGGATCATGTGGGCCTGGTCGGAGTGGATCAGGTGGATGATGTGGGCCTGGTCTGAGTGGATCATGTGGGCCTGGTGGGGGTGGATCATGTGGGCCTGGTCTGAGTGGATCATGTGGGCCTGGTCTGAGTGGATCATGTGGGCCTGGTCAGGGTGGATCATGTGGGCCTGGTCGGGGTGGATCATGTGGGCCTGGTCGGAGTGGATCATGTGGGCCTGGTCTGAGTGTATCATGTGGGCCTGGTCTGAGTGGATCATGTGGGCCTTGTCTGAGTGGATCATGTGAGCCTGGTCGGGGTGGATCATGTGGGCCTGCTCTGAGTGGATCATGTGGGCCTGGTCGGGGTGGATCATGTGGGCCTGGTCGGGGTGGATCATGTGGGCCTGGACGGGGTGGATCATGTGGACCTGGTCGGGGTGGATCATGTGGGCCTGGTTGGGGTGGATCATGTGGGCCTGGTCGGAGTGGATCAAGTGGGCCTGGTCGGAGTGGATCATGTGGGCCTGGTCTGAGTGGATCATGTGCGCCTGGTCGGGGTGGATCAAGTGGGCCTGGTCGGGGTGGATCATGTGGACATGGTCGGGGTGGATCATGTGGGCCTGGTTGGGGTGGATCATGTGGGCCTGGTCGGAGTGGATCATGTGGGCCTGGTCTGAGTGGATCATGTGGGCCTGGTCTGAGTGGATCATGTGCGCCTGGTCGGGGTGGATCATGTGGGCCTGGTCGGAGTGGATCAGGTGAATCATGTGGGCCTGGTCTGAGTGGATCATGTGGGCCTGGTGGGGGTGGATCATGTGGGCCTGGTCTGAGTGGATCATGTGGGCCTGGTCTGAGTGGATCATGTGGGCCTGGTCTGAGTGGATCATATGACCCTGGTCGGGGTGGATCATGTGGGCCTGCTCTGAGTGGATCATGTGGGCCTGGTTGGGGTGGATCATGTGGGCCTGGTCGGAGTGGATCATGTCGGCCTGGTTGGAGTGGATCATGTGGGCCTGGTCTGAGTGGATCATGTGCGCCTGGTCGGGGTGGATCATGTGGGCCTGGTTGGGGTGGATCATGTGGGCCTGGTCTGAGTGGATCATGTGGGCTTGGTCAGGGTGGATCATGTGGGCCTGGTCGGGGTGGATCATGTGGGCCTGGTCGGAGTGGATCATGTGGACCTGGTCTGAGTGTATCATGTGGGCCTGGTCTGAGTGGATCATGTTGGCCTGGTCTGAGTGGATCATGTGAGCCTGGCCGGGGTGGATCATGTGGGCCTGCTCTGAGTGGATCATGTGGGCCTGGTCGGGGTGGATCATGTGGGCCTGGTCGGGGTGGATCATGTGGACTTGGTCGGGGTGGATCATGTGGGCCTGGTTGGGGTGGATAATGTGGGCCTGGTCGGAGTGGATCATGTGGGCCTGGTCTGAGTGGATCATGTGGGCCTGGTCTGAGTGGATCATGTGCGCCTGGTCTGAGTGGATCATGTGGGCCTGGTCGGGGTGGATCATGTGGGCCTGGTCGTTGTGGATCATGTGGGCCTGGTCGGAGTGATCATGTGGACCTGGTCGGGGTGGATCATGTGGGCCTGGTCTGAGTGGATCATGTGGGCCTGGTCTGAGTGGATCATGTGGGCCTGGTCTGAGTGGATCATGTGCGCCTGGTCGGGGTGGATCAAGTGGGCCTGGTCGGGGTGGATCATGTGGACATGGTCGGGGTGGATCATGTGGGCCTGGTTGGGGTGGATCATGTGGGCCTGGTCGGAGTGGATCATGTGGGCCTGGTCTGAGTGGATCATGTGGGCCTGGTCTGAGTGGATCATGTGCGCCTGGTCGGGGTGGATCATGTGGGCCTGGTCGGAGTGGATCAGGTGAATCATGTGGGCCTGGTCTGAGTGGATCATGTGGGCCTGGTGGGGGTGGATCATGTGGGCCTGGTCTGAGTGGATCATGTGGGCCTGGTCTGAGTGGATCATGTGGGCCTGGTCTGAGTGGATCATATGACCCTGGTCGGGGTGGATCATGTGGGCCTGCTCTGAGTGGATCATGTGGGCCTGGTTGGGGTGGATCATGTGGGCCTGGTCGGAGTGGATCATGTGGGCCTGGTTGGAGTGGATCATGTGTGCCTGGTCTGAGTGGATCATGTGCGCCTGGTCGGGGTGGATCATGTGGGCCTGGTCGGGGTGGATCATGTGGACCTGGTCGGGGTGGATCATGTGGGCCTGGTTGGGGTGGATCATGTGGGCCTGGTCGGAGTGGATCAGGTGAATCATGTGGGCCTGGTCTGAGTGGATCATGTGGGCGTGGTGGGGTGGATCATGTGGGCCTGGTCGGGGTGGGTCATGTAGGCCTGGTCGGAGTGGATCATGTGGGCCTCGTCTGAGTGGATCATGTGGGCCTGGTCTGAGTGGACCATGTGCGCCTGGTTTGAGTGGATCATGTGGGCCTGGTCGGGGTGGATCATGTGGGCCTGGTCGTAGTGGATCATGTGGGCCTGGTCGGAGTGATCATGTGGACCTGGTCGGGGTGGATCATGTGGGCCTCATCTTAGTGGATTATGTGGGCCTGGTCTGAGTGGATCATGTGGGCCTGGTCTTAGTGGATCATGTGGGCCTGGTCTGAGTGGATCATGTGAGCCTGGTCGGGGTGGATCATGTGGGCCTGCTCTGAGTGGATCATGTGGGCCTGGTCGGGGTGGATCATGTGGGCCTGGTCGGGTGGATCATGTGGACCGGGTCGGGGTGGATCATGTGGGCCTGGTTGGGGTGGATAATGTGGGCCTGGTCGGAGTGGATCATGTAGGCCTGGTCGGAGTGGATCATGTGGTCCTGGTCTGAGTGGATCATGTGTGCCTGGTCGGGGTGGATCATGTGGGCCTGGTCGGGGTGGATCATGTGGACCTGGTCGGGGTGGATCATGTGGGCCTGGTTGGGGTGGATCATGCGGGCCTGGTTGGAGTGTATCATGTGGGCCTGGTCGGAGTGGATCATGTGGGCCTGGTCTGAGTGGATCATGTGCGCCTGGTCGGGGTGGATCATGTGGGCCTGGTCGGAGTGGATCAGGTGGATCATGTGGGCCTGGTCTGAGTGGATCATGTGGGCCTGGTGGGGGTGGATCATGTGGGCCAGGTCTGAGTGGATCATGTGGGCCTGGTCGGGGTGGATCATGTGGGCCTGGTCTGAGTGGATCATGTGGGCCTGGTCAGGGTGGATCATGTGGGCCTGGTCGGGGTGGATCATGTGGGCCTGGTCGGAGTGGATCATGTGGGCCTGGTCTGAGTGTATCATGTGGGGCTGGTCTGAGTGGATCATGTGGGCCTGGTCTGAGTGGATCATGTGAGCCTGGTCGGGGTGGATCATGTGGGCCTGCTCTGAGTGGATCTTGTGGGCCTGGTCGGGGTGGATCATGTGGGCCAGGTCTGAGTGGATCATGTGAGCCTGGTCGGGGTGGATCATGTGGGCCTGCTCTGAGTGGATCATGTGGGCCTGGTTGGGGTGGATCATGTGGGCCTGGTCGGGTGGATCAGGTGGACCGGGTCGGGGTGGATCATGTGGGCCTGGTTGGGGTGGATAATGTGGGCCTGGTCAGAGTGGATCATGTGGGCCTGGTCGGAGTGGATCAAGTGGGCCTGGTCGGAGTGGATCATGTGGGCCTGGTCTGAGTGGATCATGTGCGCCTGGTCGGGGTGGATCAAGTGGGCCTGGTCGGGGTGGATCATGTGGACATGGTCGGGGTGGATCATGTGGGCCTGGTTGGGGTGGATCATGTGGGCCTGGTCGGAGTGGATCATGTGGGCCTGGTCTGAGTGGATCATGTGGGCCTGGTCTGAGTGGATCATGTGCGCCTGGTCGGGGTGGATCATGTGGGCCTGGTCGGAGTGGATCAGGTGAATCATGTGGGCCTGGTCTGAGTGGATCATGTGGGCCTGGTGGGGGTGGATCATGTGGGCCTGGTCTGAGTGGATCATGTGGGCCTGGTCTGAGTGGATCATGTGGGCCTGGTCTGAGTGGATCATATGACCCTGGTCGGGGTGGATCATGTGGGCCTGCTCTGAGTGGATCATGTGGGCCTGGTTGGGGTGGATCATGTGGGCCTGGTCGGAGTGGATCATGTCGGCCTGGTTGGAGTGGATCATGTGGGCCTGGACTGAGTGGATCATGTGCGCCTGGTCGGGGTGGATCATGTGGGCCTGGTTGGGGTGGATCATGTGGGCCTGGTCTGAGTGGATCATGTGGGCTTGGTCAGGGTGGATCATGTGGGCCTGGTCGGGGTGGATCATGTGGGCCTGGTCGGAGTGGATCATGTGGACCTGGTCTGAGTGTATCATGTGGGCCTGGTCTGAGTGGATCATGTGGGCCTGGTCTGAGTGGATCATGTGAGCCTGGCCGGGGTGGATCATGTGGGCCTGCTCTGAGTGGATCATGTGGGCCTGGTCGGGGTGGATCATGTGGGCCTGGTCGGGGTGGATCATGTGGACTTGGTCGGGGTGGATCATGTGGGCCTGGTTGGGGTGGATAATGTGGGCCTGGTCGGAGTGGATCATGTGGGCCTGGTCTGAGTGGATCATGTGGGCCTGGTCTGAGTGGATCATGTGCGCCTGGTCTGAGTGGATCATGTGGGCCTGGTCGGGGTGGATCATGTGGGCCTGGTCGTAGTGGATCATGTGGGCCTGGTCGGAGTGATCATGTGGACCTGGTCGGGGTGGATCATGTGGGCCTGGTCTGAGTGGATCATGTGGGCCTGGTCTGAGTGGATCATGTGGGCCTGGTCTGAGTGGATCATGTGCGCCTGGTCGGGGTGGATCAAGTGGGCCTGGTCGGGGTGGATCATGTGGACATGGTCGGGGTGGATCATGTGCGCCTGGTTGGGGTGGATCATGTGGGCCTGGTCGGAGTGGATCATGTGGGCCTGGTCTGAGTGGATCATGTGGGCCTGGTCTGAGTGGATCATGTGCGCCTGGTCGGGGTGGATCATGTGGGCCTGGTCGGAGTGGATCAGGTGAATCATGTGGGCCTGGTCTGAGTGGATCATGTGGGCCTGGTGGGGGTGGATCATGTGGGCCTGGTCTGAGTGGATCATGTGGGCCTGGTCTGAGTGGATCATGTGGGCCTGGTCTGAGTGGATCATATGACCCTGGTCGGGGTGGATCATGTGGGCCTGCTCTGAGTGGATCATGTGGGCCTGGTTGGGGTGGATCATGTGGGCCTGGTCGGAGTGGATCATGTGGGCCTGGTTGGAGTGGATCATGTGGGCCTGGTCTGAGTGGATCATGTGCGCCTGGTCGGGGTGGATCATGTGGGCCTGGTCGGGGTGGATCATGTGGACCTGGTCGGGGTGGATCATGTGGGCCTGGTTGGGGTGGATCATGTGGGCCTGGTCGGAGTGGATCAGGTGAATCATGTGGGCCTGGTCTGAGTGGATCATGTGGGCGTGGTGGGGTGGATCATGTGGGCCTGGTCGGGGTGGGTCATGTAGGCCTGGTCGGAGTGGATCATGTGGGCCTCGTCTGAGTGGATCATGTGGGCCTGGTCTGAGTGGACCATGTGCGCCTGGTTTGAGTGGATCATGTGGGCCTGGTCGGGGTGGATCATGTGGGCCTGGTCGTAGTGGATCATGTGGGCCTGGTCGGAGTGATCATGTGGACCTGGTCGGGGTGGATCATGTGGGCCTCATCTTAGTGGATCATGTGGGCCTGGTCTGAGTGGATCATGTGGGCCTGGTCTTAGTGGATCATGTGGGCCTGGTCTGAGTGGATCATGTGAGCCTGGTCGGGGTGGATCATGTGGGCCTGCTCTGAGTGGATCATGTGGGCCTGGTCGGGGTGGATCATGTGGGCCTGGTCGGGTGGATCATGTGGACCGGGTCGGGGTGGATCATGTGGGCCTGGTTGGGGTGGATAATGTGGGCCTGGTCGGAGTGGATCATGTAGGCCTGGTCGGAGTGGATCATGTGGTCCTGGTCTGAGTGGATCATGTGTGCCTGGTCGGGGTGGATCATGTGGGCCTGGTCGGGGTGGATCATGTGGACCTGGTCGGGGTGGATCATGTGGGCCTGGTTGGGGTGGATCATGTGGGCCTGGTCGGAGTGGATCATGTGGGCCTGGTCGGAGTGGATCATGTGGGCCTGGTCTGAGTGGATCATGTGCGCCTGGTCGGGGTGGATCATGTGGGCCTGGTCGGAGTGGATCAGGTGGATCATGTGGGCCTGGTCTGAGTGGATCATGTGGGCCTGGTGGGGGTGGATCATGTGGGCCAGGTCTGAGTGGATCATGTGGGCCTGGTCGGGGTGGATCATGTGGGCCTGGTCTGAGTGGATCATGTGGGCCTGGTCAGGGTGGATCATGTGGGCCTGGTCGGGGTGGATCATGTGGGCCTGGTCGGAGTGGATCATGTGGGCCTGGTCTGAGTGTATCATGTGGGGCTGGTCTGAGTGGATCATGTGGGCCTGGTCTGAGTGGATCATGTGAGCCTGGTCGGGGTGGATCATGTGGGCCTGCTCTGAGTGGATCTTGTGGGCCTGGTCGGGGTGGATCATGTGGGCCTGGTCGGGGTGGATCATGTGGGCCTGGTCTGAGTGGATCATGTGGGCCTGGTCAGGGTGGATCATGTGGGCCTGGTCGGGGTGGATCATGTGGGCCTGGTCGGAGTGGATCATGTGGACCTGGTCTGAGTGTATCATGTGGGCCTGGTCTGAGTGGATCATGTGGGCCTGGTCTGAGTGGATCATGTGAGCCTGGCCGGGGTGGATCATGTGGGCCTGCTCTGAGTGGATCATGTGGGCCTGGTCGGGGTGGATCATGTGGGCCTGGTCGGGGTGGATCATGTGGACCTGGTCGGGGTGGATCATGTGGGCCTGGTCGGAGTGGATCATGTGGGCCTGGTTGGAGTGGATCATGTGGGCCTGGTCTGAGTGGATCATGTGCGCCTGGTCGGGGTGGATCATGTGGGCCTGGTCGGGGTGGATCATGTGGACCTGGTCGGGGTGGATCATGTGGGCCTGGTTGGGGTGGATCATGTGGGCCTGGTCGGAGTGGATCATGTGGGCCTGGTTGGAGTGGATCATGTGGGCCTGGTCTGAGTGGATCATGTGGGCCTGGTCGGGGTGGATCATGTGGGCCTGGTCGGAGTCGATCAGGTGGATCACGTGGGCTTGGTCTGAGTGGATCATGTGGGCCTGGTAGGGGTGGATCATGTGGGCCTGGTCTGAGTGGATCATGTGGGCCTGGTCGGAGTGATCATGTGGACCTGGTCTGAGTGGATCATGTGAGCCTGGTCGGGGTGGATCATGTGGGCCTGCTCTGAGTGGATCATGTGGGCCTGGTTGGGGTGGATCATGTGGGCCTGGTCTGGTGGATCAGGTGGACCGGGTCGGGGTGGATCATGTGGGCCTGGTTGGGGTGGATAATGTGGGCCTGGTCGGAGTGGATCATGTGGGCCTGGTCGGAGTGGATCATGTGGGCCTGGTCTGAGTGGATCATGTGCGCCTGGTCGGGTTGGATCATGTGGGCCTGGTCGGGGTGGATCATGTGGGCCTGGTCGGGGTAGATCATGTGGGCCTGGTCGGGGTGGATCATGTGGACCTGGTCGGGGTGGATCATGTGGGCCTGGTTGGGGTGGATCATGTGGGCCTGGTCGGAGTGGATCATGTGGGCCTGGTCAGAGTGGATCATGTGGGCCTGGTCTGAGTGGATCATGTGGGCCTGGTCAGGGTGGATCATGTGGGCCTGGTCGGGGTGGATCATGTGGGCCTGGTCGGGGTGGATCATGTGGGTCTGGTCGGAGTGGATCAGGTGGATCATGTGGGCCTGGTCTGAGTGGATCATGTGGGCCTGGTGGGGGTGGATCATGTGGGCCAGGTCTGAGTGGATCATGTGGGCCTGGTCGGGGTGGATCATGTGGGCCTGGTCTGAGTGGATCATGTGGGCCTGGTCAGGGTGGATCATGTGGGCCTGGTCGGGGTGGATCATGTGGGCCTGGTCGGAGTGGATCATGTGGGCCTGGTCGGAGTGGATCATGTGGGCCTGGTCTGAGTGGATCATGTGAGCCTGGTCGGGGTGGATCATGTGGGCCTGCTCTGAGTGGATCATGTGGGCCTGGTCGGGGTGGATCATGTGGGCCTGGTCGGGGTGGATCATGTGGGCCTGGTCTGAGTGGATCATGTGGGCCTGGTCAGGGTGGATCATGTGGGCCTGGTCGGGGTGGATCATGTGGGCCTGGTCGGAGTGGATCATGTGGACCTGGTCTGAGTGTATCATGTGGGCCTGGTCTGAGTGGATCATGTGGGCCTGGTCTGAGTGGATCATTTGAGCCTGGCCGGGGTGGATCATGTGGGCCTGCTCTGAGTGGATCATGTGGGCCTGGTCGGGGTGGATCATGTGGGCCTGGTTGGGGTGGATCATGTGGGCCTGGTCGGAGTGGATCATGTGGGCCTGGTCGGAGTGGATCATGTGGGCCTGGTCTGAGTGGATCATGTGCGCCTGGTCGGGGTGGATCATGTGGGCCTGGTCGGAGTGGATCAGGTGGATCATGTGGGCCTGGTCTGAGTGGATCATGTGGGCCTGGTGGGGGTGGATCATGTGGGCCAGGTCTGAGTGGATCATGTGGGCCTGGTCGGGGTGGATCATGTGGGCCTGGTCTGAGTGGATCATGTGGGCCTGGTCAGGGTGGATCATGTGGGCCTGGTCGGGGTGGATCATGTGGGCCTGGTCGGAGTGGATCATGTGGGCCTGGTCTGAGTGTATCATGTGGGGCTGGTCTGAGTGGATCATGTGGGCCTGGTCTGAGTGGATCATGTGAGCCTGGTCGGGGTGGATCATGTGGGCCTGGTCGGAGTGGATCATGTGGGCCTGGTCGGAGTGGATCATGTGGGCCTGGTCTGAGTGGATCATGTGAGCCTGGTCAGGGTGGATCATGTGGGCCTGCTCTGAGTGGATCATGTGGGCCTGGTCGGGGTGGATCATGTGGGCCTGGTCGGGGTGGATCATGTGGGCCTGGTCTGAGAGGATCATGTGGGCCTGGTCAGGGTGGATCATGTGGGCCTGGTCGGGGTGGATCATGTGGGCCTGGTCGGAGTGGATCATGTGGACCTGGTCTGAGTGTATCATGTGGGCCTGGTCTGAGTGGATCATGTGGGCCTGGTCTGAGTGGATCATTTGAGCCTGGCCGGGGTGGATCATGTGGGCCTGCTCTGAGTGGATCATGTGGGCCTGGTCGGGGTGGATCATGTGGGCCTGGTTGGGGTGGATCATGTGGGCCTGGTCGGAGTGGATCATGTGGGCCTGGTCGGAGTGGATCATGTGGGCCTGGTCTGAGTGGATCATGTGCGCCTGGTCGGGGTGGATCATGTGGGCCTGGTCGGAGTGGATCAGGTGGATCATGTGGGCCTGGTCTGAGTGGATCATGTGGGCCTGGTGGGGGTGGATCATGTGGGCCAGGTCTGAGTGGATCATGTGGGCCTGGTCGGGGTGGATCATGTGGGCCTGGTCTGAGTGGATCATGTGGGCCTGGTCAGGGTGGATCATGTGGGCCTGGTCGGGTGGATCATGTGGGCCTGGTCGGAGTGGATCATGTGGGCCTGGTCTGAGTGTATCATGTGGGCTGGTCTGAGTGGATCATGTGGGCCTGGTCTGAGTGGATCATGTGAGCCTGGTCGGGGTGGATCATGTGGGCCTGCTCTGAGTGGATCATGTGGGTCTGGTCGGGGTGGATCATGTGGGCCTGGTCGGGGTGGATCATGTGGGCCTGGTCTGAGTGGATCATGTGGGCCTGGTCAGGGTGGATCATGTGGGCCTGGTCGGGGTGGATCATGTGGGCCTGGTCGGAGTGGATCATGTGGACCTGGTCTGAGTATATCATGTGGGCCTGGTCTGAGTGGATCATGTGGGCCTGGTCTGAGTGGATCAGGTGAGCCTGGCCGGGGTGGATCATGTGGGCCTGCTCTGAGTGGATCATGTGGGCCTGGTCGGTGTGGATCATGTGGGCCTGGTCGGGGTGGATCATGTGGACCTGGTCGGGGTGGATCATGTGGGCCTGGTTGGGGTGGATCATGTGGGCCTGGTCGGAGTGGATCATGTGGGCCTGGTTGGAGTGGATCATGTGGGCCTGGTCTGAGTGGATCATGTGCGCCTGGTCGGGGTGGATCATGTGGGCCTGGTCGGGGTGGATCATGTGGACCTGGTCGGGGTGGATCATGTGGGCCTGGTTGGGGTGGATCATGTGGGCCTGCTCTGAGTGGATCTTGTGGGCCTGGTCGGGGTGGATCATGTGGGCCTGGTCTGAGTGGATCATGTGGGCCTGGTCAGGGTGGATCATGTGGGCCTGGTCGGGGTGGATCATGTGGGCCTGGTCGGAGTGGATCATGTGGACCTGGTCTGAGTGTATCATGTGGGCCTGGTCTGAGTGGATCATGTGGGCCTGGTCTGAGTGGATCATGTGAGCCTGGCCGGGGTGGATCATGTGGGCCTGCTCTGAGTGGATCATGTGGGCCTGGTCGGGGTGGATCATGTGGGCCTGGTCGGGGTGGATCATGTGGACCTGGTCGGGGTGGATCATGTGGGCCTGGTCGGAGTGGATCATGTGGGCCTGGTTGGAGTGGATCATGTGGGCCTGGTCTGAGTGGATCATGTGCGCCTGGTCGGGGTGGATCATGTGGGCCTGGTCGGGGTGGATCATGTGGACCTGGTCGGGGTGGATCATGTGGGCCTGGTTGGGGTGGATCATGTGGGCCTGGTCGGAGTGGATCATGTTGGCCTGGTTGGAGTGGATCATGTGGGCATGGTCTGAGTGGATCATGTGGGCCTGGTCGGGGTGGATCATGTGGGCCTGGTCGGAGTGGATCAGGTGGATCACGTGGGCTTGGTCTGAGTGGATCATGTGGGCCTGGTAGGGGTGGATCATGTGGGCCTGGTCTGAGTGGATCATGTGGGCCTGGTCGGAGTGATCATGTGGACCTGGTCTGAGTGGATCATGTGAGCCTGGTCGGGGTGGATCATGTGGGCCTGCTCTGAGTGGATCATGTGGGTCTGGTTGGGGTGGATCATGTGGGCCTGGTCGGAGTGGATCATGTGGACCTGGTCTGAGTATATCATGTGGGCCTGGTCTGAGTGGATCATGTGGGCCTGGTCTGAGTGGATCAGGTGAGCCTGGCCGGGGTGGATCATGTGGGCCTGCTCTGAGTGGATCATGTGGGCCTGGTCGGTGTGGATCATGTGGGCCTGGTCGGGGTGGATCATGTGGACCTGGTCGGGGTGGATCATGTGGGCCTGGTTGGGTGGATCATGTGGGCCTGGTCGGAGTGGATCATGTGGGCCTGGTTGGAGTGGATCATGTGGGCCTGGTCTGAGTGGATCATGTGCGCCTGGTCGGGGTGGATCATGTGGGCCTGGTCGGGGTGGATCATGTGGAACTGGTCGGGGTGGATCATGTGGGCCTGGTTGGGGTGGATCATGTGGGCCTGCTCTGAGTGGATCTTGTGGGCCTGGTCGGGGTGGATCATGTGGGCCTGGTCTGAGTGGATCATGTGGGCCTGGTCAGGGTGGATCATGTGGGCCTGGTCGGGGTGGATCATGTGGGCCTGGTCGGAGTGGATCATGTGGACCTGGTCTGAGTGTATCATGTGGGCCTGGTCTGAGTGGATCATGTGGGCCTGGTCTGAGTGGATCATGTGAGCCTGGTCGGGGTGGATCATGTGGGCCTGCTCTGAGTGGATCATGTGGGCCTGGTCGGGGTGGATCATGTGGGCCTGGTCGGGGTGGATCATGTGGACCTGGTCGGGGTGGATCATGTGGGCCTGGTCGGAGTGGATCATGTGGGCCTGGTTGGAGTGGATCATGTGGGCCTGGTCTGAGTGGATCATGTGCGCCTGGTCGGGGTGGATCATGTGGGCGTGGTCGGGGTGGATCATGTGGACCTGGTCGGGGTGGATCATGTGGGCCTGGTTGGGGTGGATCATGTGGGCCTGGTCGGAGTGGATCATGTGGGCCTGGTTGGAGTGGATCATGTGGGCATGGTCTGAGTGGATCATGTGGGCCTGGTCGGGGTGGATCATGTGGGCCTGGTCGGAGTGGATCAGGTGGATCACGTGGGCTTGGTCTGAGTGGATCATGTGGGCCTGGTAGGGGTGGATCATGTGGGCCTGGTCTGAGTGGATCATGTGGGCCTGGTCGGAGTGATCATGTGGACCTGGTCTGAGTGGATCATGTGAGCCTGGTCGGGGTGGATCATGTGGGCCTGCTCTGAGTGGATCATGTGGGCCTGGTCGGGGTGGATCATGTGGGCCTGGTCGGGGTGGATCATGTGGGCCTGGTCTGAGTGGATCATGTGGGCCTGGTCAGGGTGGATCATGTGGGCCTGGTCGGGGTGGATCATGTGGGCCTGGTCGGAGTGGATCATGTGGACCTGGTCTGAGTGTATCATGTGGGCCTGGTCTGAGTGGATCATGTGGGCCTGGTCTGAGTGGATCATTTGAGCCTGGCCGGGGTTGATCATGTGGGCCTGCTCTGAGTGGATCATGTGGGCCTGGTCGGGGTGGATCATGTGGGCCTGGTTGGGGTGGATCATGTGGGCCTGGTCGGAGTGGATCATGTGGGCCTGGTCGGAGTGGATCATGTGGGCCTGGTCTGAGTGGATCATGTGCGCCTGGTCGGGGTGGATCATGTGGGCCTGGTCGGAGTGGATCAGGTGGATCATGTGGGCCTGGTCTGAGTGGATCATGTGGGCCTGGTGGGGGTGGATCATGTGGGCCAGGTCTGAGTGGATCATGTGGGCCTGGTCGGGGTGGATCATGTGGGCCTGGTCTGAGTGGATCATGTGGGCCTGGTCAGGGTGGATCATGTGGGCCTGGTCGGGGTGGATCATGTGGGCCTGGTCGGAGTGGATCATGTGGGCCTGGTCTGAGTGTATCATGTGGGCTGGTCTGAGTGGATCATGTGGGCCTGGTCTGAGTGGATCATGTGAGCCTGGTCGGGGTGGATCATGTGGGCCTGCTCTGAGTGGATCATGTGGGCCTGGTCGGGGTGGATCATGTGGGCCTGGTCGGGGTGGATCATGTGGGCCTGGTCTGAGTGGATCATGTGGGCCTGGTCAGGGTGGATCATGTGGGCCTGGTCGGGGTGGATCATGTGGGCCTGGTCGGAGTGGATCATGTGGACCTGGTCTGAGTATATCATGTGGGCCTGGTCTGAGTGGATCATGTGGGCCTGGTCTGAGTGGATCAGGTGAGCCTGGCCGGGGTGGATCATGTGGGCCTGCTCTGAGTGGATCATGTCGGCCTGGTCGGTGTGGATCATGTGGGCCTGGTCGGGGTGGATCATGTGGACCTGGTCGGGGTGGATCATGTGGGCCTGGTTGGGGTGGATCATGTGGGCCTGGTCGGAGTGGATCATGTGGGCCTGGTTGGAGTGGATCATGTGGGCCTGGTCTGAGTGGATCATGTGCGCCTGGTCGGGTGGATCATGTGGGCCTGGTCGGGGTGGATCATGTGGACCTGGTCGGGGTGGATCATGTGGGCCTGGTTGGGGTGGATCATGTGGGCCTGCTCTGAGTGGATCTTGTGGGCCTGGTCGGGGTGGATCATGTGGGCCTGGTCTGAGTGGATCATGTGGGCCGGGTCAGTGTGGATCATGTGGGCCTGGTCGGGGTGGATCATGTGGGCCTGGTCGGAGTGGATCATGTGGACCTGGTCTGAGTGTATCATGTGGGCCTGGTCTGAGTGGATCATGTGGGGCTGGTCTGAGTGGATCATGTGAGCCTGGCCGGGGTGGATCATGTGGGCCTGCTCTGAGTGGATCATGTGGGCCTGGTCGGGGTGGATCATGTGGGCCTGGTCGGGGTGGATCATGTGGACCTGGTCGGGGTGGATCATGTGGGCCTGGTCGGAGTGGATCATGTGGGCCTGGTTGGAGTGGATCATGTGGGCCTGGTCTGAGTGGATCATGTGCGCCTGGTCGGGGTGGATCATGTGGGCGTGGTCGGGGTGGATCATGTGGACCTGGTCGGGGTGGATCATGTGGGCCTGGTTGGGGTGGATCATGTGGGCCTGGTCGGAGTGGATCATGTTGGCCTGGTTGGAGTGGATCATGTGGGCATGGTCTGAGTGGATCATGTGGGCCTGGTCGGGGTGGATCATGTGGGCCTGGTCGGAGTGGATCAGGTGGATCACGTGGGCTTGGTCTGAGTGGATCATGTGGGCCTGGTAGGGGTGGATCATGTGGGCCTGGTCTGAGTGGATCATGTGGGCCTGGTCGGAGTGATCATGTGGACCTGGTCTGAGTGGATCATGTGAGCCTGGTCGGGGTGGATCATGTGGGCCTGCTCTGAGTGGATCATGTGGGCCTGGTTGGGGTGGATCATGTGGGCCTGGTCGGAGTGGATCATGTGGACCTGGTCTGAGTATATCATGTGGGCCTGGTCTGAGTGGATCATGTGGGCCTGGTCTGAGTGGATCAGGTGAGCCTGGCCGGGGTGGATCATGTGGGCCTGCTCTGAGTGGATCATGTGGGCCTGGTCGGTGTGGATCATGTGGGCCTGGTCGGGGTGGATCATGTGGACCTGGTCGGGGTGGATCATGTGGGCCTGGTTAGGTGGATCATGTGGGCCTGGTCGGAGTGGATCATGTGGGCCTGGTTGGAGTGGATCATGTGGGCCTGGTCTGAGTGGATCATGTGCGCCTGGTCGGGGTGGATCATGTGGGCCTGGTCGGGGTGGATCATGTGGACCTGGTCGGGGTGGATCATGTGGGCCTGGTTGGGGTGGATCATGTGGGCCTGCTCTGAGTGGATCTTGTGGGCCTGGTCGGGGTGGATCATGTGGGCCTGGTCTGAGTGGATCATGTGGGCCTGGTCAGGGTGGATCATGTGGGCCTGGTCGGGGTGGATCATGTGGGCCTGGTCGGAGTGGATCATGTGGACCTGGTCTGAGTGTATCATGTGGGCCTGGTCTGAGTGGATCATGTGGGCCTGGTCTGAGTGGATCATGTGAGCCTGGCCGGGGTGGATCATGTGGGCCTGCTCTGAGTGGATCATGTGGGCCTGGTCGGGGTGGATCATGTGGGCCTGGTCGGGGTGGATCATGTGGACCTGGTCGGGGTGGATCATGTGGGCCTGGTCGGAGTGGATCATGTGGGCCTGGTTGGAGTGGATCATGTGGGCCTGGTCTGAGTGGATCATGTGCGCCTGGTCGGGGTGGATCATGTGGGCGTGGTCGGGGTGGATCATGTGGACCTGGTCGGGGTGGATCATGTGGGCCTGGTTGGGGTGGATCATGTGGGCCTGGTCGGAGTGGATCATGTTGGCCTGGTTGGAGTGGATCATGTGGGCATGGTCTGAGTGGATCATGTGGGCCTGGTCGGGGTGGATCATGTGGGCCTGGTCGGAGTGGATCAGGTGGATCACGTGGGCTTGGTCTGAGTGGATCATGTGGGCCTGGTAGGGGTGGATCATGTGGGCCTGGTCTGAGTGGATCATGTGGGCCTGGTCGGAGTGATCATGTGGACCTGGTCTGAGTGGATCATGTGAGCCTGGTCGGGGTGGATCATGTGGGCCTGCTCTGAGTGGATCATGTGGGCCTGGTTGGGGTGGATCATGTGGGCCTGGTCGGGTGGATCAGGTGGACCGGGTCGGGGTGGATCATGTGGGCCTGGTTGGGGTGGATAATGTGGGCCTGGTCGGAGTGGATCATGTGGGCCTGGTCGGAGTGGATCATGTGGGCCTGGTCTGAGTGGATCATGTGCGCCTGGTCGGGGTGGATCATGTGGGCCTGGTCGGGGTGGATCATGTGGGCCTGGTCGGGGTAGATCATGTGGGCCTGGTCGGGGTGGATCATGTGGACCTGGTCGGGGTGGATCATGTGGGCCTGGTTGGGGTGGATCATGTGGGCCTGGTCGGAGTGGATCATGTGGGCCTGGTCAGAGTGGATCATGTGGGCCTGGTCTGAGTGGATCATGTGGGCCTGGTCAGGCTGGATCATGTAGGCCTGGTCGGGGTGGATCATGTGGGCCTGGTCGGGGTGGATCATGTGGGTCTGGTCGGAGTGGATCAGGTGGATCATGTGGGCCTGGTCTGAGTGGATCATGTGGGCCTGGTGGGGGTGGATCATGTGGGCCAGGTCTGAGTGGATCATGTGGGCCTGGTCGGGGTGGATCATGTGGGCCTGGTCTGAGTGGATCATGTGGGCCTGGTCAGGGTGGATCATGTGGGCCTGGTCGGGGTGGATCATGTGGGCCTGGTCGGAGTGGATCATGTGGGCCTGGTCTGAGTGTATCATGTGGGCCTGGTCGGAGTGGATCATGTGGGCCTGGTCTGAGTGGATCATGTGAGCCTGGTCGGGGTGGATCATGTGGGCCTGCTCTGAGTGGATCATGTGGGCCTGGTCGGGGTGGATCATGTGGGCCTGGTCGGGGTGGATCATGTGGGCCTGGTCTGAGTGGATCATGTGGGCCTGGTCAGGGTGGATCATGTGGGCCTGGTCGGGGTGGATCATGTGGGCCTGGTCGGAGTGGATCATGTGGACCTGGTCTGAGTGGATCATGTGGGCCTGGTCTGAGTGGATCATGTGGGCCTGGTCTGAGTGGATCATGTGAGCCTGGTCGGGGTGGATCATGTGGGCCTGCTCTGAGTGGATCATGTGGGCCTGGTCGGGGTGGATCATGTGGGCCTGGTCGGGGTGGATCATGTGGGCCTGGTCGGAGTGGATCATGTGGACCTGGTCTGAGTGTATCATGTGGGCCTGGTCTGAGTGGATCATGTGGGCCTGGTCTGAGTGGATCATGTGAGCCTGGCCGGGGTGGATCATGTGGGCCTGCTCTGAGTGGATCATGTGGGCCTGGTCGGGGTGGATCATGTGGGCCTGGTCGGGGTGGATCATGTGGACCTGGTCGGGGTGGATCATGTGGGCCTGGTCGGAGTGGATCATGTGGGCCTGGTTGGAGTGGATCATGTGGGCCTGGTCTGAGTGGATCATGTGCGCCTGGTCGGGGTGGATCATGTGGGCCTGGTCGGGGTGGATCATGTGGACCTGGTCGGGGTTGATCATGTGGGCCTGGTTGGGGTGGATCATGTGGGCCTGGTCGGAGTGGATCATGTTGGCCTGGTTGGAGTGGATCATGTGGGCCTGGTCTGAGTGGATCATGTGGGCCTGGTCGGGGTGGATCATGTGGGCCTGGTCGGAGTGGATCAGGTGGATCACGTGGGCTTGGTCTGAGTGGATCATGTGGGCCTGGTAGGGGTGGATCGTGTGGGCCTGGTCTGAGTGGATCATGTGGGCCTGGTCGGAGTGATTATGTGGACCTGGTCTGAGTGGATCATGTGAGCCTGGTCGGGGTGGATCATGTGGGCCTGCTCTGAGTGGATCATGTGGGCCTGGTTGGGGTGGATCATGTGGGCCTGGTCGGGTGGATCAGGTGGACCGGGTCGGGGTGGATCATGTGGGCCTGGTTGGGGTGGATAATGTGGGCCTGGTCGGAGTGGATCATGTGGGCCTGGTCGGAGTGGATCAAGTGGGCCTGGTCGGAGTGGATCATGTGGGCCTGGTCTGAGTGGATCATGTGCGCCTGGTCGGGGTGGATCAAGTGGGCCTGGTCGGGGTGGATCATGTGGACATGGTCGGGGTGGATCATGTGGGCCTGGTTGGGGTGGATCATGTGTGCCTGGTCGGAGTGGATCATGTGGGCCTGGTTGGAGTGGATCATGTGGGCCTGGTCTGAGTGGATCATGTGCGCCTGGTCGGGGTGGATCATGTGGGCCTGGTCGGGGTGGATCATGTGGACCTGGTCGGGGTGGATCATGTGGGCCTGGTTGGGGTGGATCATGTGGGCCTGGTCGGAGTGCATCATGTTGGCCTGGTTGGAGTGGATCATGTGGGCCTGGTCTGAGTGGATCATGTGGGCCTGGTCGGGGTGGATCATGTGGGCCTGGTCGGAGTGGATCAGGTGGATCACGTGGGCTTGGTCTGAGTGGATCATGTGGGCCTGGTAGGGGTGGATCATGTGGGCCTGGTCTGAGTGGATCATGTGGGCCTGGTCGGAGTGATCATGTGGACCTGGTCTGAGTGGATAATGTGAGCCTGGTCGGGGTGGATCATGTGGGCCTGCTCTGAGTGGATCATGTGGGCCTGGTTGGGGTGGATCATGTGGGCCTGGTCGGGTGGATCAGGTGGACCGGGTCGGGGTGGATCATGTGGGCCTGGTTGGGGTGGATAATGTGGGCCTGGTCGGAGTGGATCATGTGGGCCTGGTCGGAGTGGATCAAGTGGGCCTGGTCGGAGTGGATCATGTGGGCCTGGTCTGAGTGGATCATGTGCGCCTGGTCGGGGTGGATCAAGTGGGCCTGGTCGGGGTGGATCATGTGGACATGGTCGGGGTGGATCATGTGGGCCTGGTTGGGGTGGATCATGTGGGCCTGGTCGGAGTGGATCATGTGGGCCTGGTCTGAGTGGATCATGTGGGCCTGGTCTGAGTGGATCATGTGCGCCTGGTCGGGGTGGATCATGTGGGCCTGGTCGGAGTGGATCAGGTGAATCATGTGGGCCTGGTCTGAGTGGATCATGTGGGCCTGGTGGGGGTGGATCATGTGGGCCTGGTCTGAGTGGATCATGTGGGCCTGGTCTGAGTGGATCATGTGGGCCTGGTCTGAGTGGATCATATGACCCTGGTCGGGGTGGATCATGTGGGACTGCTCTGAGTGGATCATGTGGGCCTGGTTGGGGTGGATCATGTGGGCCTGGTCGGAGTGGATCATGTCGGCCTGGTTGGAGTGGATCATGTGGGCCTGGTCTGAGTGGATCATGTGCGCCTGGTCGGGGTGGATCATGTGGGCCTGGTTGGGGTGGATCATGTGGGCCTGGTCTGAGTGGATCATGTGGGCTTGGTCAGGGTGGATCATGTGGGCCTGGTCGGGGTGGATCATGTGGGCCTGGTCGGAGTGGATCATGTGGACCTGGTCTGAGTGTATCATGTGGGCCTGGTCTGAGTGGATCATGTTGGCCTGGTCTGAGTGGATCATGTGAGCCTGGCCGGGGTGGATCATGTGGGCCTGCTCTGAGTGGATCATGTGGGCCTGGTCGGGGTGGATCATGTGGGCCTGGTCGGGGTGGATCATGTGGACTTGGTCGGGGTGGATCATGTGGGCCTGGTTGGGGTGGATAATGTGGGCCTGGTCGGAGTGGATCATGTGGGCCTGGTCTGAGTGGATCATGTGGGCCTGGTCTGAGTGGATCATGTGCGCCTGGTCTGAGTGGATCATGTGGGCCTGGTCGGGGTGGATCATGTGGGCCTGGTCGTTGTGGATCATGTGGGCCTGGTCGGAGTGATCATGTGGACCTGGTCGGGGTGGATCATGTGAGCCTGGTCTGAGTGGATCATGTGGGCCTGGTCTGAGTGGATCATGTGGGCCTGGTCTGAGTGGATCATGTGCGCCTGGTCGGGGTGGATCAAGTGGGCCTGGTCGGGGTGGATCATGTGGACATGGTCGGGGTGGATCATGTGGGCCTGGTTGGGGTGGATCATGTGGGCCTGGTCGGAGTGGATCATGTGGGCCTGGTCTGAGTGGATCATGTGGGCCTGGTCTGAGTGGATCATGTGCGCCTGGTCGGGGTGGATCATGTGGGCCTGGTCGGAGTGGATCAGGTGAATCATGTGGGCCTGGTCTGAGTGGATCATGTGGGCCTGGTGGGGGTGGATCATGTGGGCCTGGTCTGAGTGGATCATGTGGGCCTGGTCTGAGTGGATCATGTGGGCCTGGTCTGAGTGGATCATATGACCCTGGTCGGGGTGGATCATGTGGGCCTGCTCTGAGTGGATCATGTGGGCCTGGTTGGGGTGGATCATGTGGGCCTGGTCGGAGTGGATCATGTGGGCCTGGTTGGAGTGGATCATGTGGGCCTGGTCTGAGTGGATCATGTGCGCCTGGTCGGGGTGGATCATGTGGGCCTGGTCGGGGTGGATCATGTGGACCTGGTCGGGGTGGATCATGTGGGCCTGGTTGGGGTGGATCATGTGGGCCTGGTCGGAGTGGATCAGGTGAATCATGTGGGCCTGGTCTGAGTGGATCATGTGGGCGTGGTGGGGTGGATCATGTGGGCCTGGTCGGGGTGGGTCATGTAGGCCTGGTCGGAGTGGATCATGTGGGCCTCGTCTGAGTGGATCATGTGGGCCTGGTCTGAGTGGACCATGTGCGCCTGGTTTGAGTGGATCATGTGGGCCTGGTCGGGGTGGATCATGTGGGCCTGGTCGTAGTGGATCATGTGGGCCTGGTCGGAGTGATCATGTGGACCTGGTCGGGGTGGATCATGTGGGCCTCATCTTAGTGGATTATGTGGGCCTGGTCTGAGTGGATCATGTGGGCCTGGTCTTAGTGGATCATGTGGGCCTGGTCTGAGTGGATCATGTGAGCCTGGTCGGGGTGGATCATGTGGGCCTGCTCTGAGTGGATCATGTGGGCCTGGTCGGGGTGGATCATGTGGGCCTGGTCGGGTGGATCATGTGGACCGGGTCGGGGTGGATCATGTGGGCCTGGTTGGGGTGGATAATGTGGGCCTGGTCGGAGTGGATCATGTAGGCCTGGTCGGAGTGGATCATGTGGTCCTGGTCTGAGTGGATCATGTGTGCCTGGTCGGGGTGGATCATGTGGGCCTGTTCAGGGTGGATCATGTGGACCTGGTCGGGGTGGATCATGTGGGCCTGGTTGGGGTGGATCATGCGGGCCTGGTCGGAGTGGATCATGTGGGCCTGGTCCGAGTGGATCATGTGGGACTGGTCTGAGTGGATCATGTGCGCCTGGTCGGGGTGGATCATGTGGGCCTGGTCGGAGTGGATCAGGTGGATCATGTGGGCCTGGTCTGAGTGGATCATGTGGGCCTGGTGGGGGTGGATCATGTGGGCCAGGTCTGAGTGGATCATGTGGGCCTGGTCGGGGTGGATCATGTGGGCCTGGTCTGAGTGGATCATGTGGGCCTGGTCAGGGTGGATCATGTGGGCCTGGTCGGGGTGGATCATGTGGGCCTGGTCGGAGTGGATCATGTGGGCCTGGTCTGAGTGTATCATGTGGGGCTGGTCTGAGTGGATCATGTGGGCCTGGTCTGAGTGGATCATGTGAGCCTGGTCGGGGTGGATCATGTGGGCCTGCTCTGAGTGGATCTTGTGGGCCTGGTCGGGGTGGATCATGTGGGCCTGGTCGGGGTGGATCATGTGGGCCTGGTCTGAGTGGATCATGTGGGCCTGGTCAGGGTGGATCATGTGGGCCTGGTCGGGGTGGATCATGTGGGCCTGGTCGGAGTGGATCATGTGGACCTGGTCTGAGCGTATCATGTGGGCCTGGTCTGAGTGGATCATGTGGGCCTGGTCTGAGTGGATCATGTGAGCCTGGCCGGGGTGGATCATGTGGGCCTGCTCTGAGTGGATCATGTGGGCCTGGTCGGGGTGGATCATGTGGGCCTGGTCGGGGTGGATCATGTGGACCTGGTCGGGGTGGATCATGTGGGCCTGGTCGGAGTGGATCATGTGGGCCTGGTTGGAGTGGATCATGTGGGCCTGGTCTGAGTGGATCATGTGCGCCTGGTCGGGGTGGATCATGTGGGCCTGGTCGGGGTGGATCATGTGGACCTGGTCGGGGTGGATCATGTGGGCCTGGTTGGGGTGGATCATGTGGGCCTGGTCGGAGTGGATCATGTTGGCCTGGTTGGAGTGGATCATGTGGGCCTGGTCTGCGTGGATCATGTGGGCCTGGTCGGGGTGGATCATGTGGGCCTGGTCGGAGTGGATCAGGTGGATCACGTGGGCTTGGTCTGAGTGGATCATGTGGGCCTGGTAGGGGTGGATCATGTGGGCCTGGTCTGAGTGGATCATGTGGGCCTGGTCGGAGTGATCATGTGGACCTGGTCTGAGTGGATCATGTGAGCCTGGTCGGGGTGGATCATGTGGGCCTGCTCTGAGTGGATCATGTGGGCCTGGTTGGGGTGGATCATGTGGGCCTGGTCGGGTGGATCAGGTGGACCGGGTCGGGGTGGATCATGTGGGCCTGGTTGGGGTGGATAATGTGGGCCTGGTCGGAGTGGATCATGTGGGCCTGGTCGGAGTGGATCATGTGGGCCTGGTCTGAGTGGATCATGTGCGCCTGGTCGGGGTGGATCATGTGGGCCTGGTCGGGGTGGATCATGTGGGCCTGGTCGGGGTAGATCATGTGGGCCTGGTCGGGGTGGATCATGTGGACCTGGTCGGGGTGGATCATGTGGGCCTGGTTGGGGTGGATCATGTGGGCCTGGTCGGAGTGGATCATGTGGGCCTGGTCAGAGTGGATCATGTGGGCCTGGTCTGAGTGGATCATGTGGGCCTGGTCAGGGTGGATCATGTGGGCCTGGTCGGGGTGGATCATGTGGGCCTGGTCGGGGTGGATCATGTGGGTCTGGTCGGAGTGGATCAGGTGGATCATGTGGGCCTGGTCTGAGTGGATCATGTGGGCCTGGTGGGGGTGGATCATGTGGGCCAGGTCTGAGTGGATCATGTGGGCCTGGTCGGGGTGGATCATGTGGGCCTGGTCTGAGTGGATCATGTGGGCCTGGTCAGGGTGGATCATGTGGGCCTGGTCGGGGTGGATCATGTGGGCCTGGTCGGAGTGGATCATGTGGGCCTGGTCTGAGTGTATCATGTGGGCCTGGTCGGAGTGGATCATGTGGGCCTGGTCTGAGTGGATCATGTGAGCCTGGTCGGGGTGGATCATGTGGGCCTGCTCTGAGTGGATCATGTGGGCCTGGTCGGGGTGGATCATGTGGGCCTGGTCGGGGTGGATCATGTGGGCCTGGTCTGAGTGGATCATGTGGGCCTGGTCAGGGTGGATCATGTGGGCCTGGTCGGGGTGGATCATGTGGGCCTGGTCGGAGTGGATCATGTGGACCTGGTCTGAGTGTATCATGTGGGCCTGGTCTGAGTGGATCATGTGGGCCTGGTCTGAGTGGATCATTTGAGCATGGCCGGGGTGGATCATGTGGGCCTGCTCTGAGTGGATCATGTGGGCCTGGTCGGGGTGGATCATGTGGGCCTGGTTGGGGTGGATCATGTGGGCCTGGTCGGAGTGGATCATGTGGGCCTGGTCGGAGTGGATCATGTGGGCCTGGTCTGAGTGGATCATGTGCGCCTGGTCGGGGTGGATCATGTGGGCCTGGTCGGAGTGGATCAGGTGGATCATGTGGGCCTGGTCTGAGTGGATCATGTGGGCCTGGTGGGGGTGGATCATGTGGGCCAGGTCTGAGTGGATCATGTGGGCCTGGTCGGGGTGGATCATGTGGGCCTGGTCTGAGTGGATCATGTGGGCATGGTCAGGGTGGATCATGTGGGCCTAGTCGGGGTGGATCATGTGGGCCTGGTCGGAGTGGATCATGTGGGCCTGGTCTGAGTGTATCATGTGGGGCTGGTCTGAGTGGATCATGTGGGCCTGGTCTGAGTGGATCTTGTGAGCCTGGTCGGGGTGGATCATGTGGGCCTGCTCTGAGTGGATCATGTGGGCCTGGTCGGGGTGGATCATGTGGGCCTGGTCGGGGTGGATCATGTGGGCCTGGTCTGAGTGGATCATGTGGGCCTGGTCAGGGTTGATCATGTGGGCCTGGTCGGGGTGGATCATGTGGGCCTGGTCGGAGTGGATCATGTGGACCTGGTCTGAGTATATCATGTGGGCCTGGTCTGAGTGGATCATGTGGGCCTGGTCTGAGTGGATCAGGTGAGCCTGGCCGGGGTGGATCATGTGGGCCTGCTCTGAGTGGATCATGTGGGCCTGGTCGGTGTGGATCATGTGGGCCTGGTCGGGGTGGATCATGTGGACCTGGTCGGGGTGGATCATGTGGGCCTGGTTGGGGTGGATCATGTGGGCCGGGTCGGAGTGGATCATGTGGGCCTGGTTGGAGTGGATCATGTGGGCCTGGTCTGAGTGGATCATGTGCGCCTGGTCGGGGTGGATCATGTGGGCCTGGTCGGGGTGGATCATGTGGACCTGGTCGGGGTGGATCATGTGGGCCTGGTTGGGGTGGATCATGTGGGCCTGCTCTGAGTGGATCTTGTGGGCCTGGTCGGGGTGGATCATGTGGGCCTGGTCTGAGTGGATCATGTGGGCCTGGTCAGGGTGGATCATGTGGGCCTGGTCGGGGTGGATCATGTGGGCCTGGTCGGAGTGGATCATGTGGACCTGGTCTGAGTGTATCATGTGGGCCTGGTCTGAGTGGATCATGTGGGCCTGGTCTGAGTGGATCATGTGAGCCTGGCCGGGGTGGATCATGTGGGCCTGCTCTGAGTGGATCATGTGGGCCTGGTCGGGGTGGATCATGTGGGCCTGGTCGGGGTGGATCATGTGGACCTGGTCGGGGTGGATCATGTGGGCCTGGTCGGAGTGGATCATGTGGGCCTGGTTGGAGTGGATCATGTGGGCCTGGTCTGAGTGGATCATGTGCGCCTGGTCGGGGTGGATCATGTGGGCCTGGTCGGGGTGGATCATGTGGACCTGGTCGGGGTGGATCATGTGGGCCTGGTTGGGGTGGATCATGTGGGCCTGGTCGGAGTGGATCATGTTGGCCTGGTTGGAGTGGATCATGTGGGCATGGTCTGAGTGGATCATGTGGGCCTGGTCGGGGTGGAGCATGTGGGCCTGGTCGGAGTGGATCAGGTGGATCACGTGGGCTTGGTCTGAGTGGATCATGTGGGCCTGGTAGGGGTGGATCATGTGGGCCTGGTCTGAGTGGATCATGTGGGCCTGGTCGGAGTGATCATGTGGACCTGGTCTGAGTGGATCATGTGAGCCTGGTCGGGGTGGATCATGTGGGCCTGCTCTGAGTGGATCATGTGGGCCTGGTTGGGGTGGATCATGTGGGCCTGGTCGGGTGGATCAGGTGGACCGGGTCGGGGTAGATCATGTGGGCCTGGTTGGGGTGGATAATGTGGGCCTGGTCGGAGTGGATCATGTGGGCCTGGTCGGAGTGGATCATGTGGGCCTGGTCTGAGTGGATCATGTGCGCCTGGTCGGGGTGGATCATGTGGGCCTGGTCGGGGTGGATCATGTGAGCCTGGTCGGGGTAGATCATGTGGGCCTGGTCGGGTTGGATCATGTGGACCTGGTCGGGGTGGATCATGTGGGCCTGGTTGGGGTGGATCATGTGGGCCTGGTCGGAGTGGATCATGTGGGCCTGGTCAGAGTGGATCATGTGGGCCTGGTCTGAGTGGATCATGTGGGCCTGGTCAGGGTGGATCATGTGGGCCTGGTCGGGGTGGATCATGTGGGCCTGGTCGGGGTGGATCATGTGGGTCTGGTCGGAGTGGATCAGGTGGATCATGTGGGCCTGGTCTGAGTGGATCATGTGGGCCTGGTGGGGGTGGATCATGTGGGCCAGGTCTGAGTGGATCATGTGGGCCTGGTCGGGGTGGATCATGTGGGCCTGGTCTGAGTGGATCATGTGGGCCTGGTCAGGGTGGATCATGTGGGCCTGGTCGGGGTGGATCATGTGGACCTGGTCGGGGTGGATCATGTGGGCCTGGTTGGGGTGGATCATGTGGGCCTGGTCGGAGTGGATCAGGTGAATCATGTGGGCCTGGTCTGAGTGGATCATGTGGGCGTGGTGGGGTGGATCATGTGGGCCTGGTCGGGGTGGGTCATGTAGGCCTGGTCGGAGTGGATCATGTGGGCCTCGTCTGAGTGGATCATGTGGGCCTGGTCTGAGTGGACCATGTGCGCCTGGTTTGAGTGGATCATGTGGGCCTGGTCGGGGTGGATCATGTGGGCCTGGTCGGAGTGGATCAGGTGAATCATGTGGGCCTGGTCTGAGTGGATCATGTGGGCCTGGTGGGGGTGGATCATGTGGGCCTGGTCTGAGTGGATCATGTGGGCCTGGTCTGAGTGGATCATGTGGGCCTGGTCTGAGTGGATCATATGACCCTGGTCGGGGTGGATCATGTGGGCCTGCTCTGAGTGGATCATGTGGGCCTGGTTGGGGTGGATCATGTGGGCCTGGTCGGAGTGGATCATGTGGGCCTGGTTGGAGTGGATCATGTGGGCCTGGTCTGAGTGGATCATGTGCGCCTGGTCGGGGTGGATCATGTGGGCCTGGTCGGGGTGGATCATGTGGACCTGGTCGGGGTGGATCATGTGGGCCTGGTTGGGGTGGATCATGTGGGCCTGGTCGGAGTGGATCAGGTGAATCATGTGGGCCTGGTCTGAGTGGATCATGTGGGCGTGGTGGGGTGGATCATGTGGGCCTGGTCGGGGTGGGTCATGTAGGCCTGGTCGGAGTGGATCATGTGGGCCTCGTCTGAGTGGATCATGTGGGCCTGGTCTGAGTGGACCATGTGCGCCTGGTTTGAGTGGATCATGTGGGCCTGGTCGGGGTGGATCATGTGGGCCTGGTCGTAGTGGATCATGTGGGCCTGGTCGGAGTGATCATGTGGACCTGGTCGGGGTGGATCATGTGGGCCTCATCTTAGTGGATTATGTGGGCCTGGTCTGAGTGGATCATGTGGGCCTGGTCTTAGTGGATCATGTGGGCCTGGTCTGAGTGGATCATGTGAGCCTGGTCGGGGTGGATCATGTGGGCCTGCTCTGAGTGGATCATGTGGGCCTGGTCGGGGTGGATCATGTGGGCCTGGTCGGGTGGATCATGTGGACCGGGTCGGGGTGGATCATGTGGGCCTGGTTGGGGTGGATAATGTGGGCCTGGTCGGAGTGGATCATGTAGGCCTGGTCGGAGTGGATCATGTGGTCCTGGTCTGAGTGGATCATGTGTGCCTGGTCGGGGTGGATCATGTGGGCCTGTTCGGGGTGGATCATGTGGACCTGGTCGGGGTGGATCATGTGGGCCTGGTTGGGGTGGATCATGCGGGCCTGGTCGGAGTGGATCATGTGGGCCTGGTCGGAGTGGATCATGTGGGACTGGTCTGAGTGGATCATGTGCGCCTGGTCGGGGTGGATCATGTGGGCCTGGTCGGAGTGGATCAGGTGGATCATGTGGGCCTGGTCTGAGTGGATCATGTGGGCCTGGTGGAGGTGGATCATGTGGGCCAGGTCTGAGTGGATCATGTGGGCCTGGTCGGGGTGGATCATGTGGGCCTGGTCTGAGTGGATCATGTGGGCCTGGTCAGGGTGGATCATGTGGGCCTGGTCGGGGTGGATCATGTGGGCCTGGTCGGAGTGGATCATGTGGGCCTGGTCTGAGTGTATCATGTGGGGCTGGTCTGAGTGGATCATGTGGGCCTGGTCTGAGTGGATCATGTGAGCCTGGTCGGGGTGGATCATGTGGGCCTGCTCTGAGTGGATCTTGTGGGCCTGGTCGGGGTGGATCATGTGGGCCTGGTCGGGGTGGATCATGTGGGCCTGGTCTGAGTGGATCATGTGGGCCTGGTCAGGGTGGATCATGTGGGCCTGGTCGGGGTGGATCATGTGGGCCTGGTCGGAGTGGATCATGTGGACCTGGTCTGAGTGTACCATGTGGGCCTGGTCTGAGTGGATCATGTGGGCCTGGTCTGAGTGGATCATGTGAGCCTGGCCGGGGTGGATCATGTGGGCCTGCTCTGAGTGGATCATGTGGGCCTGGTCGGGGTGGATCATGTGGGCCTGGTCGGGGTGGATCATGTGGACCTGGTCGGGGTGGATCATGTGGGCCTGGTCGGAGTGGATCATGTGGGCCTGGTTGGAGTGGATCATGTGGGCCTGGTCTGAGTGGATCATGTGCGCCTGGTCGGGGTGGATCATGTGGGCCTGGTCGGGGTGGATCATGTGGACCTGGTCGGGGTGGATCATGTGGGCCTGGTTGGGGTGGATCATGTGGGCCTGGTCGGAGTGGATCATGTTGGCCTGGTTGGAGTGGATCATGTGGGCCTGGTCTGCGTGGATCATGTGGGCCTGGTCGGGGTGGATCATGTGGGCCTGGTCGGAGTGGATCAGGTGGATCACGTGGGCTTGGTCTGAGTGGATCATGTGGGCCTGGTAGGGGTGGATCATGTGGGCCTGGTCTGAGTGGATCATGTGGGCCTGGTCGGAGTGATCATGTGGACCTGGTCTGAGTGGATCATGTGAGCCTGGTCGGGGTGGATCATGTGGGCCTGCTCTGAGTGGATCATGTGGGCCTGGTTGGGGTGGATCATGTGGGCCTGGTCGGGTGGATCAGGTGGACCGGGTCGGGGTGGATCATGTGGGCCTGGTTGGGGTGGATAATGTGGGCCTGGTCGGAGTGGATCATGTGGGCCTGGTCGGAGTGGATCATGTGGGCCTGGTCTGAGTGGATCATGTGCGCCTGGTCGGGGTGGATCATGTGGGCCTGGTCGGGGTGGATCATGTGGGCCTGGTCGGGGTAGATCATGTGGGCCTGGTCGGGGTGGATCATGTGGACCTGGTCGGGGTGGATCATGTGGGCCTGGTTGGGGTGGATCATGTGGGCCTGGTCGGAGTGGATCATGTGGGCCTGGTCAGAGTGGATCATGTGGGCCTGGTCTGAGTGGATCATGTGGGCCTGGTCAGGGTGGATCATGTGGGCCTGGTCGGGGTGGATCATGTGGGCCTGGTCAGGGTGGATCATGTGGGCCTGGTCGGGGTGGATCATGTGGACCTGGTCGGGGTGGATCATGTGGGCCTGGTTGGGGTGGATCATGTGGGCCTGGTCGGAGTGGATCAGGTGAATCATGTGGGCCTGGTCTGAGTGGATCATGTGGGCGTGGTGGGGTGGATCATGTGGGCCTGGTCGGGGTGGGTCATGTAGGCCTGGTCGGAGTGGATCATGTGGGCCTCGTCTGAGTGGATCATGTGGGCCTGGTCTGAGTGGACCATGTGCGCCTGGTTTGAGTGGATCATGTGGGCCTGGTCGGGGTGGATCATGTGGGCCTGGTCGGAGTGGATCAGGTGAATCATGTGGGCCTGGTCTGAGTGGATCATGTGGGCCTGGTGGGGGTGGATCATGTGGGCCTGGTCTGAGTGGATCATGTGGGCCTGGTCTGAGTGGATCATGTGGGCCTGGTCTGAGTGGATCATATGACCCTGGTCGGGGTGGATCATGTGGGCCTGCTCTGAGTGGATCATGTGGGCCTGGTTGGGGTGGATCATGTGGGCCTGGTCGGAGTGGATCATGTGGGCCTGGTTGGAGTGGATCATGTGGGCCTGGTCTGAGTGGATCATGTGCGCCTGGTCGGGGTGGATCATGTGGGCCTGGTCGGGGTGGATCATGTGGACCTGGTCGGGGTGGATCATGTGGGCCTGGTTGGGGTGGATCATGTGGGCCTGGTCGGAGTGGATCAGGTGAATCATGTGGGCCTGGTCTGAGTGGATCATGTGGGCGTGGTGGGGTGGATCATGTGGGCCTGGTCGGGGTGGGTCATGTAGGCCTGGTCGGAGTGGATCATGTGGGCCTCGTCTGAGTGGATCATGTGGGCCTGGTCTGAGTGGACCATGTGCGCCTGGTTTGAGTGGATCATGTGGGCCTGGTCGGGGTGGATCATGTGGGCCTGGTCGTAGTGGATCATGTGGGCCTGGTCGGAGTGATCATGTGGACCTGGTCGGGGTGGATCATGTGGGCCTCATCTTAGTGGATTATGTGGGCCTGGTCTGAGTGGATCATGTGGGCCTGGTCTTAGTGGATCATGTGGGCCTGGTCTGAGTGGATCATGTGAGCCTGGTCGGGGTGGATCATGTGGGCCTGCTCTGAGTGGATCATGTGGGCCTGGTCGGGGTGGATCATGTGGGCCTGGTCGGGTGGATCATGTGGACCGGGTCGGGGTGGATCATGTGGGCCTGGTTGGGGTGGATAATGTGGGCCTGGTCGGAGTGGATCATGTAGGCCTGGTCGGAGTGGATCATGTGGTCCTGGTCTGAGTGGATCATGTGTGCCTGGTCGGGGTGGATCATGTGGGCCTGTTCGGGGTGGATCATGTGGACCTGGTCGGGGTGGATCATGTGGGCCTGGTTGGGGTGGATCATGCGGGCCTGGTCGGAGTGGATCATGTGGGCCTGGTCGGAGTGGATCATGTGGGACTGGTCTGAGTGGATCATGTGCGCCTGGTCGGGGTGGATCATGTGGGCCTGGTCGGAGTGGATCAGGTGGATCATGTGGGCCTGGTCTGAGTGGATCATGTGGGCCTGGTGGGGGTGGATCATGTGGGCCAGGTCTGAGTGGATCATGTGGGCCTGGTCGGGGTGGATCATGTGGGCCTGGTCTGAGTGGATCATGTGGGCCTGGTCAGGGTGGATCATGTGGGCCTGGTCGGGGTGGATCATGTGGGCCTGGTCGGAGTGGATCATGTGGGCCTGGTCTGAGTGTATCATGTGGGGCTGGTCTGAGTGGATCATGTGGGCCTGGTCTGAGTGGATCATGTGAGCCTGGTCGGGGTGGATCATGTGGGCCTGCTCTGAGTGGATCTTGTGGGCCTGGTCGGGGTGGATCATGTGGGCCTGGTCGGGGTGGATCATGTGGGCCTAGTCTGAGTGGATCATGTGGGCCTGGTCAGGGTGGATCATGTGGGCCTGGTCGGGGTGGATCATGTGGGCCTGGTCGGAGTGGATCATGTGGACCTGGTCTGAGTGTACCATGTGGGCCTGGTCTGAGTGGATCATGTGGGCCTGGTCTGAGTGGATCATGTGAGCCTGGCCGGGGTGGATCATGTGGGCCTGCTCTGAGTGGATCATGTGGGCCTGGTCGGGGTGGATCATGTGGGCCTGGTCGGGGTGGATCATGTGGACCTGGTCGGGGTGGATCATGTGGGCCTGGTCGGAGTGGATCATGTGGGCCTGGTTGGAGTGGATCATGTGGGCCTGGTCTGAGTGGATCATGTGCGCCTGGTCGGGGTGGATCATGTGGGCCTGGTCGGGGTGGATCATGTGGACCTGGTCGGGGTGGATCATGTGGGCCTGGTTGGGGTGGATCATGTGGGCCTGGTCGGAGTGGATCATGTTGGCCTGGTTGGAGTGGATCATGTGGGCCTGGTCTGCGTGGATCATGTGGGCCTGGTCGGGGTGGATCATGTGGGCCTGGTCGGAGTGGATCAGGTGGATCACGTGGGCTTGGTCTGAGTGGATCATGTGGGCCTGGTAGGGGTGGATCATGTGGGCCTGGTCTGAGTGGATCATGTGGGCCTGGTCGGAGTGATCATGTGGACCTGGTCTGAGTGGATCATGTGAGCCTGGTCGGGGTGGATCATGTGGGCCTGCTCTGAGTGGATCATGTGGGCCTGGTTGGGGTGGATCATGTGGGCCTGGTCGGGTGGATCAGGTGGACCGGGTCGGGGTGGATCATGTGGGCCTGGTTGGGGTGGATAATGTGGGCCTGGTCGGAGTGGATCATGTGGGCCTGGTCGGAGTGGATCATGTGGGCCTGGTCTGAGTGGATCATGTGCGCCTGGTCGGGGTGGATCATGTGGGCCTGGTCGGGGTGGATCATGTGGGCCTGGTCGGGGTAGATCATGTGGGCCTGGTCGGGGTGGATCATGTGGACCTGGTCGGGGTGGATCATGTGGGCCTGGTTGGGGTGGATCATGTGGGCCTGGTCGGAGTGGATCATGTGGGCCTGGTCAGAGTGGATCATGTGGGCCTGGTCTGAGTGGATCATGTGGGCCTGGTCAGGGTGGATCATGTGGGCCTGGTCGGGGTGGATCATGTGGGCCTGGTCGGGGTGGATCATGTGGGTCTGGTCGGAGTGGATCAGGTGGATCATGTGGGCCTGGTCTGAGTGGATCATGTGGGCCTGGTGGGGGTGGATCATGTGGGCCAGGTCTGAGTGGATCATGTGGGCCTGGTCGGGGTGGATCATGTGGGCCTGGTCTGAGTGGATCATGTGGGCCTGGTCAGGGTGGATCATGTGGGCCTGGTCGGGGTGGATCATGTGGGCCTGGTCGGAGTGGATCATGTGGGCCTGGTCTGAGTGTATCATGTGGGCCTGGTCGGAGTGGATCATGTGGGCCTGGTCTGAGTGGATCATGTGAGCCTGGTCGGGGTGGATCATGTGGGCCTGCTCTGAGTGGATCATGTGGGCCTGGTCGGGGTGGATCATGTGGGCCTGGTCGGGGTGGATCATGTGGGCCTGGTCTGAGTGGATCATGTGGGCCTGGTCAGGGTGGATCATGTGGGCCTGGTCGGGGTGGATCATGTGGGCCTGGTCGGAGTGGATCATGTGGACCTGGTCTGAGTGTATCATGTGGGCCTGGTCTGAGTGGATCATGTGGGCCTGGTCTGAGTGGATCATTTGAGCCTGGCCGGGGTGGATCATGTGGGCCTGCTCTGAGTGGATCATGTGGGCCTGGTAGGGGTGGATCATGTGGGCCTGGTTGGGGTGGATCATGTGGGCCTGGTCGGAGTGGATCATGTGGGCCTGGTCGGAGTGGATCATGTGGGCCTGGTCTGAGTGGATCATGTGCGCCTGGTCGGGGTGGATCATGTGGGCCTGGTCGGAGTGGATCAGGTGGATCATGTGGGCCTGGTCTGAGTGGATCATGTGGGCCTGGTGGGGGTGGATCATGTGGGCCAGGTCTGAGTGGATCATGTGGGCCTGGTCGGGGTGGATCATGTGGGCCTGGTCTGAGTGGATCATGTGGGCCTGGTCAGGGTGGATCATGTGGGCCTGGTCGGGGTGGATCATGTGGGCCTGGTCGGAGTGGATCATGTGGGCCTGGTCTGAGTGTATCATGTGGGGCTGGTCTGAGTGGATCATGTGGGCCTGGTCTGAGTGGATCATGTGAGCCTGGTCGGGGTGGATCATGTGGGCCTGCTCTGAGTGGATCTTGTGGGCCTGGTCGGGGTGGATCATGTGGGCCTGGTCGGGGTGGATCATGTGGGCCTGGTCTGAGTGGATCATGTGGGCCTGGTCAGGGTGGATCATGTGGGCCTGGTCGGGGTGGATCATGTGGGCCTGGTCGGAGTGGATCATGTGGACCTGGTCTGAGTGTATCATGTGGGCCTGGTCTGAGTGGATCATGTGGGCCTGGTCTGAGTGGATCATGTGAGCCTGGCCGGGGTGGATCATGTGGGCCTGCTCTGAGTGGATCATGTGGGCCTGGTCGGGGTGGATCATGTGGGCCTGGTCGGGGTGGATCATGTGGACCTGGTCGGGGTGGATCATGTGGGCCTGGTCGGAGTGGATCAGGTGGATCACGTGGGCTTGGTCTGAGTGGATCATGTGGGCCTGGTAGGGGTGGATCATGTGGGCCTGGTCTGAGTGGATCATGTGGGCCTGGTCGGAGTGATCATGTGGACCTGGTCTGAGTGGATCATGTGAGCCTGGTCGGGGTGGATCATGTGGGCCTGCTCTGAGTGGATCATGTGGGCCTGGTTGGGGTGGATCATGTGGGCCTGGTCGGGTGGATCAGGTGGACCGGGTCGGGGTGGATCATGTGGGCCTGGTTGGGGTGGATAATGTGGGCCTGGTCGGAGTGGATCATGTGGGCCTGGTCGGAGTGGATCATGTGGGCCTGGTCTGAGTGGATCATGTGCGCCTGGTCGGGGTGGATCATGTGGGCCTGGTCGGGGTGGATCATGTGGGCCTGGTCGGGGTAGATCATGTGGGCCTGGTCGGGGTGGATCATGTGGACCTGGTCGGGGTGGATCATGTGGGCCTGGTTGGGGTGGATCATGTGGGCCTGGTCGGAGTGGATCATGTGGGCCTGGTCAGAGTGGATCATGTGGGCCTGGTCTGAGTGGATCATGTGGGCCTGGTCAGGGTGGATCATGTGGGCCTGGTCGGGGTGGATCATGTGGGCCTGGTCGGGGTGGATCATGTGGGTCTGGTCGGAGTGGATCAGGTGGATCATGTGGGCCTGGTCTGAGTGGATCATGTGGGCCTGGTGGGGGTGGATCATGTGGGCCAGGTCTGAGTGGATCATGTGGGCCTGGTCGGGGTGGATCATGTGGGCCTGGTCTGAGTGGATCATGTGGGCCTGGTCAGGGTGGATCATGTGGGCCTGGTCGGGGTGGATCATGTGGGCCTGGTCGGAGTGGATCATGTGGGCCTGGTCTGAGTGTATCATGTGGGCCTGGTCGGAGTGGATCATGTGGGCCTGGTCTGAGTGGATCATGTGAGCCTGGTCGGGGTGGATCATGTGGGCCTGCTCTGAGTGGATCATGTGGGCCTGGTCGGGGTGGATCATGTGGGCCTGGTCGGGGTGGATCATGTGGGCCTGGTCTGAGTGGATCATGTGGGCCTGGTCAGGGTGGATCATGTGGGCCTGGTCGGGGTGGATCATGTGGGCCTGGTCGGAGTGGATCATGTGGACCTGGTCTGAGTGTATCATGTGGGCCTGGTCTGAGTGGATCATGTGGGCCTGGTCTGAGTGGATCATTTGAGCCTGGCCGGGGTGGATCATGTGGGCCTGCTCTGAGTGGATCATGCTTGCCTGGTCGGGGTGGATCATGTGGGCCTGGTTGGGGTGGATCATGTGGGCCTGGTCGGAGTGGATCATGTGGGCCTGGTCGGAGTGGATCATGTGGGCCTGGTCTGAGTGGATCATGTGCGCCTGGTCGGGGTGGATCATGTGGGCCTGGTCGGAGTGGATCAGGTGGATCATGTGGGCCTGGTCTGAGTGGATCATGTGGGCCTGGTGGGGGTGGATCATGTGGGCCAGGTCTGAGTGGATCATGTGGGCCTGGTCGGGGTGGATCATGTGGGCCTGGTCTGAGTGGATCATGTGGGCCTGGTCAGGTTGGATCATGTGGGCCTAGTCGGGGTGGATCATGTGGGCCTGGTCGGAGTGGATCATGTGGGCCTGGTCTGAGTGTATCATGTGGGGCTGGTCTGAGTGGATCATGTGGGCCTGGTCTGAGTGGATCATGTGAGCCTGGTCGGGGTGGATCATGTGGGCCTGCTCTGAGTGGATCATGTGGGCCTGGTCGGGGTGGATCATGTGGGCCTGGTCGGGGTGGATCATGTGGGCCTGGTCTGAGTGGATCATGTGGGCCTGGTCAGGGTTGATCATGTGGGCCTGGTCGGGGTGGATCATGTGGGCCTGGTCGGAGTGGATCATGTGGACCTGGTCTGAGTATATCATGTGGGCCTGGTCTGAGTGGATCATGTGGGCCTGGTCTGAGTGGATCAGGTGAGCCTGGCCGGGGTGGATCATGTGGGCCTGCTCTGAGTGGATCATGTGGGCCTGGTCGGTGTGGATCATGTGGGCCTGGTCGGGGTGGATCATGTGGACCTGGTCGGGGTGGATCATGTGGGCCTGGTTGGGGTGGATCATGTGGGCCGGGTCGGAGTGGATCATGTGGGCCTGGTTGGAGTGGATCATGTGGGCCTGGTCTGAGTGGATCATGTGCGCCTGGTCGGGGTGGATCATGTGGGCCTGGTCGGGGTGGATCATGTGGACCTGGTCGGGGTGGATCATGTGGGCCTGGTTGGGGTGGATCATGTGGGCCTGCTCTGAGTGGATCTTGTGGGCCTGGTCGGGGTGGATCATGTGGGCCTGGTCTGAGTGGATCATGTGGGCCTGGTCAGGGTGGATCATGTGGGCCTGGTCGGGGTGGATCATGTGGGCCTGGTCGGAGTGGATCATGTGGACCTGGTCTGAGTGTATCATGTGGGCCTGGTCTGAGTGGATCATGTGGGCCTGGTCTGAGTGGATCATGTGAGCCTGGCCGGGGTGGATCATGTGGGCCTGCTCTGAGTGGATCATGTGGGCCTGGTCGGGGTGGATCATGTGGGCCTGGTCGGGGTGGATCATGTGGACCTGGTCGGGGTGGATCATGTGGGCCTGGTCGGAGTGGATCATGTGGGCCTGGTTGGAGTGGATCATGTGGGCCTGGTCTGAGTGGATCATGTGCGCCTGGTCGGGGTGGATCATGTGGGCCTGGTCGGGGTGGATCATGTGGACCTGGTCGGGGTGGATCATGTGGGCCTGGTTGGGGTGGATCATGTGGGCCTGGTCGGAGTGGATCATGTTGGCCTGGTTGGAGTGGATCATGTGGGCATGGTCTGAGTGGATCATGTGGGCCTGGTCGGGGTGGAGCATGTGGGCCTGGTCGGAGTGGATCAGGTGGATCACGTGGGCTTGGTCTGAGTGGATCATGTGGGCCTGGTAGGGGTGGATCATGTGGGCCTGGTCTGAGTGGATCATGTGGGCCTGGTCGGAGTGATCATGTGGACCTGGTCTGAGTGGATCATGTGAGCCTGGTCGGGGTGGATCATGTGGGCCTGCTCTGAGTGGATCATGTGGGCCTGGTTGGGGTGGATCATGTGGGCCTGGTCGGGTGGATCAGGTGGACCGGGTCGGGGTAGATCATGTGGGCCTGGTTGGGGTGGATAATGTGGGCCTGGTCGGAGTGGATCATGTGGGCCTGGTCGGAGTGGATCATGTGGGCCTGGTCTGAGTGGATCATGTGCGCCTGGTCGGGGTGGATCATGTGGGCCTGGTCGGGGTGGATCATGTGGGCCTGGTCGGGGTAGATCATGTGGGCCTGGTCGGGGTGGATCATGTGGACCTGGTCGGGGTGGATCATGTGGGCCTGGTTGGGGTGGATCATGTGGGCCTGGTCGGAGTGGATCATGTGGGCCTGGTCAGAGTGGATCATGTGGGCCTGGTCTGAGTGGATCATGTGGGCCTGGTCAGGGTGGATCATGTGGGCCTGGTCGGGGTGGATCATGTGGGCCTGGTCGGGGTGGATCATGTGGGTCTGGTCGGAGTGGATCAGGTGGATCATGTGGGCCTGGTCTGAGTGGATCATGTGGGCCTGGTGGGGGTGGATCATGTGGGCCAGGTCTGAGTGGATCATGTGGGCCTGGTCGGGGTGGATCATGTGGGCCTGGTCTGAGTGGATCATGTGGGCCTGGTCAGGGTGGATCATGTGGGCCTGGTCGGGGTGGATCATGTGGGCCTGGTCGGAGTGGATCATGTGGGCCTGGTCTGAGTGTATCATGTGGGCCTGGTCGGAGTGGATCATGTGGGCCTGGTCTGAGTGGATCATGTGAGCCTGGTCGGGGTGGATCATGTGGGCCTGCTCTGAGTGGATCATGTGGGCCTGGTCGGGGTGGATCATGTGGGCCTGGTCGGGGTGGATCATGTGGGCCTGGTCTGAGTGGATCATGTGGGCCTGGTCAGGGTGGATCATGTGGGCCTGGTCGGGGTGGATCATGTGGGCCTGGTCGGAGTGGATCATGTGGACCTGGTCTGAGTGTATCATGTGGGCCTGGTCTGAGTGGATCATGTGGGCCTGGTCTGAGTGGATCATTTGAGCCTGGCCGGGGTGGATCATGTGGGCCTGCTCTGAGTGGATCATGTGGGCCTGGTCGGGGTGGATCATGTGGGCCTGGTTGGGGTGGATCATGTGGGCCTGGTCGGAGTGGATCATGTGGGCCTGGTCGGAGTGGATCATGTGGGCCTGGTCTGAGTGGATCATGTGCGCCTGGTCGGGGTGGATCATGTGGGCCTGGTCGGAGTGGATCAGGTGGATCATGTGGGCCTGGTCTGAGTGGATCATGTGGGCCTGGTGGGGGTGGATCATGTGGGCCAGGTCTGAGTGGATCATGTGGGCCTGGTCGGGGTGGATCATGTGGGCCTGGTCTGAGTGGATCATGTGGGTCTGGTCAGGGTGGATCATGTGGGCCTAGTCGGGGTGGATCATGTGGGCCTGGTCGGAGTGGATCATGTGGGCCTGGTCTGAGTGTATCATGTGGGGCTGGTCTGAGTGGATCATGTGGGCCTGGTCTGAGTGGATCATGTGAGCCTGGTCGGGGTGGATCATGTGGGCCTGCTCTGAGTGGATCATGTGGGCCTGGTCGGGGTGGATCATGTGGGCCTGGTCGGGGTGGATCATGTGGGCCTGGTCTGAGTGGATCATGTGGGCCTGGTCAGGGTGGATCATGTGGGCCTGGTCGGGGTGGATCATGTGGGCCTGGTCGGAGTGGATCATGTGGACCTGGTCTGAGTATATCATGTGGGCCTGGTCTGAGTGGATCATGTGGGCCTGGTCTGAGTGGATCAGGTGAGCCTGGCCGGGGTGGATCATGTGGGCCTGCTCTGAGTGGATCATGTGGGCCTGGTCGGTGTGGATCATGTGGGCCTGGTCGGGGTGGATCACGTGGACCTGGTCGGGGTGGGTCATGTGGGCCTGGTTGGGGTGGATCATGTGGGCCTGGTCGGAGTGGATCATGTGGGCCTGGTTGGAGTGGATCATGTGGGCCTGGTCTGAGTGGTTCATGTGCGCCTGGTCGGGGTGGATCATGTGGGCCTGGTCGGGGTGGATCATGTAGACCTGGTCCGGGTGGATCATGTGGGCCTGGTTGGGGTGGATCATGTGGGCCTGGTCGGAGTGGATCATGTGGGCCTGGTTGGAGTGGATCATGTGGGCCTGGTCTGAGTGGATCATGTGGGCCTGGTCGGGGTGGATCATGTGGGCCTGGTCGGAGTGGATCAGGTGGATCACGTGGGCTTGGTCTGAGTGGATCATGTGGGCCTGGTAGGGGTGGATCATGTGGGCCTGGTCGGAGTGGATCATGTAGGCCTGGTCAGAGTGGATCATGTGGGCCTGGTCTGAGTGGATCATGTGGGCCTGGTCTGAGTGGATCATGTGGGCCTGGTCGGAGTGATCATGTGGACCTGGTCTGAGTGGATCATGTGAGCCTGGTCGGGGTGGATCATGTGGGCCTGCTCTGAGTGGATCATGTGGGCCTGGTCGGGGTGGATCATGTGGGCCTGGTCGGGTGGATCATGTGGACCGGGTCGGGGTGGATCATGTGGGCACGGTTGGGGTGGATAATGTGGGCCTGGTCGGAGTGGATCATGTGGGCCTGGTCGGAGTGGATCATGTGGGCCTGGTCTGAGTGGATCATGTGCGCCTGGTCGGGGTGGATCATGTGGGCCTGGTCGGGGTGGATCATGTGGGCCTGGTCGGGGTAGATCATGTGGGCCTGGTCGGGGTGGATCATGTGGACCTGGTCGGGGTGGATCATGTGGGCCTGGTTGGGGTGGATCATGTGGGCCTGGTCGGAGTGGATCATGTGGGCCTGGTCAGAGTGGATCATGTGGGCCTGGTCTGAGTGGATCATGTGCGCCTGGTCGGGGTGGATCATGTGGGCCTGGTCGGAGTGGATCAGGTGGATCATGTGGGCCTGGTCTGAGTGGATCATGTGGCCTGGTGGGGGTGGATCATGTGGGCCAGGTCTGAGTGGATCATGTGGGCCTGGTCGGGGTGGATCATGTGGGCCTGGTCTGAGTGGATCATGTGGGCCTGGTCAGGGTGGATCATGTGGGCCTGGTCGGGGTGGATCATGTGGGCCTGGTCGGAGTGGATCATGTGGGCCTGGTCTGAGTGTATCATGTGGGCCTGGTCTGAGTGGATCATGTGGGCCTGGTCTGAGTGGATCATGTGAGCCTGGTCGGGGTGGATCATGTGGGCCTGCTCTGAGTGGATCATGTGGGCCTGGTCGGGGTGGATCATGTGGGCCTGGTCGGGTGGATCATGTGGGCCTGGTCTGAGTGGATCATGTGGGCCTGGTCAGGGTGGATCATGTGGGCCTGGTCGGGGTGGATCATGTGGGCCTGGTCGGAGTGGATCATGTGGACCTGGTCTGAGTGTATCATGTGGGCCTGGTCTGAGTGGATCATGTGGGCCTGGTCTGAGTGGATCATGTGAGCCTGGTCGGGGTGGATCATGTGGGCCTGGTCTGAGTGGATCATGTGGGCCTGGTCGGGGTGGATCATGTGGGCCTGGTTGGGGTGGATCATGTGGGCCTGGTCGAGTGGATCATGTGGGCCTGGTCTGAGTGGATCATGTGGGCCTGGTCGGGGTGGATCATGTGGGCCTGGTCGGAGTGGATCATGTGGGCCTGGTCGGAGTGGATCATGTGGGCCTGGTCTGAGTGGATCATGTGGGCCTGGTCGGGGTGGATCATGTGGGCCTGGTCGGGGTGGATCATGTGGCCTGGTCGGGGTGGATCATGTGGGCCTGGTTGGGGTGGATCATGTGGGCCTGGTCGGAGTGGATCATGTGGGCCTGGTCTGAGTGGATCATGTGGGCCTGGTCTGAGTGGATCATGTGCGCCTGGTCGGGGTGGATCATGTGGCCTGGTCGGAGTGGATCATGTGGGCCTGGTCTGAGTGGATCATGTGGGCCTGGTCGGGGTGGATCATGTGGGCCTGGTCGGGGTGGATCATGTGGCCTGGTCTGAGTGGATCATGTGGGCCTGGTCTGAGTGGATCATGTGGGCCTGGTCTGAGTGGATCATGTGGCCTGGTCTGAGTGGATCATGTGGGCCCTGGTCGGGGTGGATCATGTGGGCCTGGTCGGAGTGGATCATGTGGGCCTGGTCTGAGTGGATCATGTTGGGCCTGGTCTGAGTGGATCATGTGCGCCTGGTCGGGTGGATCATGTGGCCTGGTCGGGGTGGATCATGTGGACCTGGTCGGGGTGGATCATGTGGGCCTGGTTGGGGTGGATCATGTGGGCCTGGTCGGAGTGGATCATGTGGGCCTGGTCGGAGTGGATCATGTGGGCCTGGTCTGAGTGGATCGTGTGCGCCTGGTCGGAGTGGATCAGGTGGAATCATGTGGGCCTGGTCTGAGTGGATCATGTGGGCCTGGTGGGGGTGGATCATGTGGGCCTGGTCGGGGTGGATCATGTGGGCCTGGTCGGAGTGATCAGGTGAATCATGTGGGCCTGGTCTGAGTGGATCATGTGGGCCTGGTGGGGTGGATCATGTGGGCCTGGTCGGGGTGGATCATGTAGGCCTGGTCGGAGTGGATCATGTGGGCCTCGTCTGAGTGGATCATGTGGGCCTGGTCTGAGTGGATCATGTGCGCCTGGTTTGAGTGGATCATGTGGCCTGGTCGGGGTGGATCATGTGGGCCTGGTCGTAGTGGATCATGTGGGCCTGGTCGGAGTGATCATGTGGACCTGGTCGGGGTGGATCATGTGGGCCTGGTCTGAGTGGATCATGTGGGCCTGGTCTGAGTGGATCATGTGGGCCTGGTCTGAGTGGATCATGTGCGCCTGGTCGGGGTGGATCAAGTGGGCCTGGTCGGGGTGGATCATGTGGACTGGTCGGGGTGGATCATGTGGGCCTGGTTGGGGTGGATCATGTGGGCCTGGTCGGAGTGGATCATGTGGGCCTGGTCTGAGTGGATCATGTGGGCCTGGTTGGGTGGATCATGTGGGCCTGGTCTGAGTGGATCATGTGCGCCTGGTCGGGGTGGATCATGTGGGCCTGGTCGGAGTGGATCAGGTGGATGATGTGGGCCTGGTCTGAGTGGATCATGTGGGCCTGGTGGGGGTGGATCATGTGGGCCTGGTCTGAGTGGATCATGTGGGCCTGGTCTGAGTGGATCATGTGGGCCTGGTCGGGGTGGATCATGTGGACTTGGTCGGGGTGGATCATGTGGGCCTGGTTGGGGTGGATCATGTGGGCCTGGTCGGAGTGGATCATGTGGGCCTGGTTGGAGTGGATCATGTGGGCCTGGTCTGAGTGGATCATGTGCGCCTGGTCGGGGTGGATCATGTGGGCCTGGTCGGGTTGGATCATGTGGACCTGGTCGGGGTGGATCATGTGGGCCTGGTTGGGGTGGATCATGTGGGCCTGGTCGGAGTGGATCATGTGGGCCTGGTCGGGGTGGATCATGTGGGCCTGGTCGGAGTGGATCAGGTGGATCACGTGGGCCTGGTCTGAGTGGATCATGTGGGCCTGGTAGGGGTGGATCATGTGGGCCTGGTCGGAGTGGATCATGTAGGCCTGGTCAGAGTGGATCATGTGGGCCTGGTCTGAGTGGATCATGTGGGCCTGGTCTGAGTGGATCATGTGCGCCTGGTCTGAGTGGATCATGTGGGCCTGGTCGGGGTGGATCATGTGGGCCTGGTCGTAGTGGATCATGTGGGCCTGGTCGGAGTGATCATGTGGACCTGGTCGGGGTGGATCATGTGGGCCTGGTCTGAGTGGATCATGTGGGCCTGGTCTGAGTGGATCATGTGGGCCTGGTCTGAGTGGATCATGTGCGCCTGGTCGGGGTGGATCAAGTGGGCCTGGTCGGGGTGGATCATGTGGACATGGTCGGGGTGGATCATGTGGGCCTGGTTGGGGTGGATCATGTGGGCCTGGTCGGAGTGGATCATGTGGGCCTGGTCTGAGTGGATCATGTGGGCCTGGTTGGGGTGGATCATGTGGGCCTGGTCTGAGTGGATCATGTGCGCCTGGTCGGGGTGGATCATGTGGGCCTGGTCGGAGTGGATCAGGTGGATGATGTGGGCCTGGTCTGAGTGGATCATGTGGGCCTGGTGGGGGTGGATCATGTGGGCCTGGTCTGAGTGGATCATGTGGGCCTGGTCTGAGTGGATCATGTGGGCCTGGTCAGGGTGGATCATGTGGGCCTGGTCGGGGTGGATCATGTGGGCCTGGTCGGAGTGGATCATGTGGGCCTGGTCTGAGTGTATCATGTGGGCCTGGTCTGAGTGGATCATGTGGGCCTTGTCTGAGTGGATCATGTGAGCCTGGTCGGGGTGGATCATGTGGGCCTGCTCTGAGTGGATCATGTGGGCCTGGTCGGGGTGGATCATGTGGGCCTGGTCGGGGTGGATCATGTGGGCCTGGTCGGGGTGGATCATGTGGACCTGGTCGGGGTGGATCATGTGGGCCTGGTTGGGGTGGATCATGTGGGCCTGGTCGGAGTGGATCAAGTGGGCCTGGTCGGAGTGGATCATGTGGGCCTGGTCTGAGTGGATCATGTGCGCCTGGTCGGGGTGGATCAAGTGGGCCTGGTCGGGGTGGATCATGTGGACATGGTCGGGGTGGATCATGTGGGCCTGGTTGGGGTGGATCATGTGGGCCTGGTCGGAGTGGATCATGTGGGCCTGGTCTGAGTGGATCATGTGGGCCTGGTCTGAGTGGATCATGTGCGCCTGGTCGGGGTGGATCATGTGGGCCTGGTCGGAGTGGATCAGGTGAATCATGTGGGCCTGGTCTGATGGATCATGTGGGCCTGGTGGGGGTGGATCATGTGGGCCTGGTCTGAGTGGATCATGTGGGCCTGGTCTGAGTGGATCATGTGGGCCTGGTCTGAGTGGATCATATGACCCTGGTCGGGGTGGATCATGTGGGCCTGCTCTGAGTGGATCATGTGGGCCTGGTTGGGGTGGATCATGTGGGCCTGGTCGGAGTGGATCATGTCGGCCTGGTTGGAGTGGATCATGTGGGCCTGGTCTGAGTGGATCATGTGGGCTTGGTCAGGGTGGATCATGTGGGCCTGGTTGGGGTGGATAATGTGGGCCTGGTCGGAGTGGATCATGTGGGCCTGGTCTGAGTGGATCATGTGGGCCTGGTCTGAGTGGATCATGTGCGCCTGGTCTGAGTGGATCATGTGGGCCTGGTCGGGGTGGATCATGTGGGCCTGGTCGTAGTGGATCATGTGGGCCTGGTCGGAGTGATCATGTGGACCTGGTCGGGGTGGATCATGTGGGCCTGGTCTGAGTGGATCATGTGGGCCTGGTCTGAGTGGATCATGTGGGCCTGGTCTGAGTGGATCATGTGCGCCTGGTCGGGGTGGATCAAGTGGGCCTGGTCGGGGTGGATCATGTGGACATGGTCGGGGTGGATCATGTGGGCCTGGTTGGGGTGGATCATGTGGGCCTGGTCGGAGTGGATCATGTGGGCCTGGTCTGAGTGGATCATGTGGGCCTGGTCTGAGTGGATCATGTGCGCCTGGTCGGGGTGGATCATGTGGGCCTGGTCGGAGTGGATCAGGTGAATCATGTGGGCCTGGTCTGAGTGGATCATGTGCGCCTGGTCGGGGTGGATCAAGTGGGCCTGGTCGGGGTGGATCATATGGACATGGTCGGGGTGGATCATGTGGGCCTGGTTGGGGTGGATCATGTGGGCCTGGTCGGAGTGGATCATGTGGGCCTGGTCTGAGTGGATCATGTGGGCCTGGTTGGGGTGGATCATGTGGGCCTGGTCTGAGTGGATCATGTGCGCCTGGTCGGGGTGGATCATGTGGGCCTGGTCGGAGTGGATCAGGTGGATGATGTGGGCCTGGTCTGAGTGGATCATGTGGGCCTGGTGGGGGTGGATCATGTGGGCCTGGTCTGAGTGGATCATGTGGGCCTGGTCTGAGTGGATCATGTGGGCCTGGTCGGGGTGGATCATGTGGACTGGTCGGGGTGGATCATGTGGGCCTGGTTGGGGTGGATCATGTGGGCCTGGTCGGAGTGGATCATGTGGGCCTGGTTGGAGTGGATCATGTGGGCCTGGTCTGAGTGGATCATGTGCGCCTGGTCGGGGTGGATCATGTGGGCCTGGTCGGGTTGGATCATGTGGACCTGGTCGGGGTGGATCATGTGGGCCTGGTTGGGGTGGATCATGTGGGCCTGGTCGGAGTGGATCATGTGGGCCTGGTCGGGGTGGATCATGTGGGCCTGGTCGGAGTGGATCAGGTGGATCACGTGGGCCTGGTCTGAGTGGATCATGTGGGCCTGGTAGGGGTGGATCATGTGGGCCTGGTCGGAGTGGATCATGTAGGCCTGGTCAGAGTGGATCATGTGGGCCTGGTCTGAGTGGATCATGTGGGCCTGGTCTGAGTGGATCATGTGCGCCTGGTCTGAGTGGATCATGTGGGCCTGGTCGGGGTGGATCATGTGGGCCTGGTCGTAGTGGATCATGTGGGCCTGGTCGGAGTGATCATGTGGACCTGGTCGGGGTGGATCATGTGGGCCTGGTCTGAGTGGATCATGTGGGCCTGGTCTGAGTGGATCATGTGGGCCTGGTCTGAGTGGATCATGTGCGCCTGGTCGGGGTGGATCAAGTGGGCCTGGTCGGGGTGGATCATGTGGACATGGTCGGGGTGGATCATGTGGGCCTGGTTGGGGTGGATCATGTGGGCCTGGTCGGAGTGGATCATGTGGGCCTGGTCTGAGTGGATCATGTGGGCCTGGTTGGGGTGGATCATGTGGGTCTGGTCTGAGTGGATCATGTGCGCCTGGTCGGGGTGGATCATGTGGGCCTGGTCGGAGTGGATCAGGTGGATGATGTGGGCCTGGTCTGAGTGGATCATGTGGGCCTGTTGGGGGTGGATCATGTGGGCCTGGTTGGAGTGGATCATGTGGGCCTGGTCTGAGTGGATCATGTGCGCCTGGTCGGGGTGGATCAAGTGGGCCTGGTCGGGGTGGATCATGTGGACATGGTCGGGGTGGATCATGTGGGCCTGGTTGGGGTGGATCATGTGGGCCTGGTCGGAGTGGATCATGTGGGCCTGGTCTGAGTGGATCATGTGGGCCTGGTTGGGGTGGATCATGTGGGCCTGGTCTGAGTGGATCATGTGCGCCTGGTCGGGGTGGATCATGTGGGCCTGGTCGGAGTGGATCAGGTGGATGATGTGGGCCTGGTCTGAGTGGATCATGTGGGCCTGGTGGGGGTGGATCATGTGGGCCTGGTCTGAGTGGATCATGTGGGCCTGGTCTGAGTGGATCATGTGGGCCTGGTCAGGGTGGATCATGTGGGCCTGGTCGGGGTGGATCATGTGGGCCTGGTCGGAGTGGATCATGTGGGCCTGGTCTGAGTGTATCATGTGGGCCTGGTCTGAGTGGATCATGTGGGCCTTGTCTGAGTGGATCATGTGAGCCTGGTCGGGGTGGATCATGTGGGCCTGCTCTGAGTGGATCATGTGGGCCTGGTCGGGGTGGATCATGTGGGCCTGGTCGGGGTGGATCATGTGGGCCTGGTCGGGGTGGATCATGTGGACCTGGTCGGGGTGGATCATGTGGGCCTGGTTGGGGTGGATCATGTGGGCCTGGTCGGAGTGGATCAAGTGGGCCTGGTCGGAGTGGATCATGTGGGCCTGGTCTGAGTGGATCATGTGCGCCTGGTCGGGGTGGATCAAGTGAGCCTGGTCGGGGTGGATCATGTGGACATGGTCGGGGTGGATCATGTGGGCCTGGTTGGGGTGGATCATGTGGGCCTGGTCGGAGTGGATCATGTGGGCCTGGTCTGAGTGGATCATGTGGGCCTGGTCTGAGTGGATCATGTGCGCCTGGTCGGGGTGGATCATGTGGGCCTGATCGGAGTGGATCAGGTGAATCATGTGGGCCTGGTCTGAGTGGATCATGTGGGCCTGGTGGGGGTGGATCATGTGGGCCTGGTCTGAGTGGATCATGTGGGCCTGGTCTGAGTGGATCATGTGGGCCTGGTCTGAGTGGATCATATGACCCTGGTCGGGGTGGATCATGTGGGCCTGCTCTGAGTGGATCATGTGGGCCTGGTTGGGGTGGATCATGTGGGCCTGGTCGGAGTGGATCATGTCGGCCTGGTTGGAGTGGATCATGTGGGCCTGGTCTGAGTGGATCATGTGCGCCTGGTCGGGGTGGATCATGTGGGCTTGGTTGGGGTGGATCATGTGGGCCTGGTCTGAGTGGATCATGTGGGCTTGGTCAGGGTGGATCATGTGGGCCTGGTCGGGGTGGATCATGTGGGCCTGGTCGGAGTGGATCATGTGGACCTGGTCTGAGTGTATCATGTGGGGCCTGGTCTGAGTGGATCATGTGGGCCTGGTCTGAGTGGATCATGTGAGCCTGGCCGGGGTGGATCATGTGGGCCTGCTCTGAGTGGATCATGTGGGCCTGGTCGGGGTGGATCATGTGGGCCTGGTCGGGGTGGATCATGTGGACTTGGTCGGGGTGGATCATGTGGGCCTGGTTGGGGTGGATAATGTGGGCCTGGTCGGAGTGGATCATGTGGGCCTGGTCTGAGTGGATCATGTGGGCCTGGTCTGAGTGGATCATGTGCGCCTGGTCTGAGTGGATCATGTGGGCCTGGTCGGGGTGGATCATGTGGGCCTGGTCGTAGTGGATCATGTGGGCCTGGTCGGAGTGATCATGTGGACCTGGTCGGGGTGGATCATGTGGGCCTGGTCTGAGTGGATCATGTGGGCCTGGTCTGAGTGGATCATGTGGGCCTGGTCTGAGTGGATCATGTGCGCCTGGTCGGGGTGGATCAAGTGGGCCTGGTCGGGGTGGATCATGTGGACATGGTCGGGGTGGATCATGTGGGCCTGGTTGGGGTGGATCATGTGGGCCTGGTCGGAGTGGATCATGTGGGCCTGGTCTGAGTGGATCATGTGGGCCTGGTCTGAGTGGATCATGTGCGCCTGGTCGGGGTGGATCATGTGGGCCTGGTCGGAGTGGATCAGGTGAATCATGTGGGCCTGGTCTGAGTGGATCATGTGGGCCTGGTGGGGGTGGATCATGTGGGCCTGGTCTGAGTGGATCATGTGGGCCTGGTCTGAGTGGATCATGTGGGCCTGGTCTGAGTGGATCATATGACCCTGGTCGGGGTGGATCATGTGGGCCTGCTCTGAGTGGATCATGTGGGCCTGGTTGGGGTGGATCATGTGGGCCTGGTCGGAGTGGATCATGTGAGCCTGGTTGGAGTGGATCATGTGGGCCTGGTCTGAGTGGATCATGTGCGCCTGGTCGGGGTGGATCATGTGGGCCTGGTCGGGGTGGATCATGTGGACCTGGTCGGGGTGGATCATGTGGGCCTGGTTGGGGTGGATCATGTGGGCCTGGTCGGAGTGGATCAGGTGAATCATGTGGGCCTGGTCTGAGTGGATCATGTGGGCGTGGTGGGGTGGATCATGTGGGCCTGGTCGGGGTGGGTCATGTAGGCCTGGTCGGAGTGGATCATGTGGGCCTCGTCTGAGTGGATCATGTGGGCCTGGTCTGAGTGGACCATGTGCGCCTGGTTTGAGTGGATCATGTGGGCCTGGTCGGGGTGGATCATGTGGGCCTGGTCGTAGTGGATCATGTGGGCCTGGTCGGAGTGATCATGTGGACCTGGTCGGGGTGGATCATGTGGGCCTCATCTTAGTGGATCATGTGGGCCTGGTCTGAGTGGATCATGTGGGCCTGGTCTTAGTGGATCATGTGGGCCTGGTCTGAGTGGATCATGTGAGCCTGGTCGGGGTGGATCATGTGGGCCTGCTCTGAGTGGATCATGTGGGCCTGGTCGGGGTGGATCATGTGGGCCTGGTCGGGTGGATCATGTGGACCGGGTCGGGGTGGATCATGTGGGCCTGGTTGGGGTGGATAATGTGGGCCTGGTCGGAGTGGATCATGTAGGCCTGGTCGGAGTGGATCATGTGGTCCTGGTCTGAGTGGATCATGTGTGCCTGGTCGGGGTGGATCATGTGGGCCTGGTCGGGGTGGATCATGTGGACCTGGTCGGGGTGGATCATGTGGGCCTGGTTGGGGTGGATCATGTGGGCCTCGTCGGAGTGGATCATGTGGGCCTGGTCGGAGTGGATCATGTGGGCCTGGTCTGAGTGGATCATGTGCGCCTGGTCGGGGTGGATCATGTGGGCCTGGTCGGAGTGGATCAGGTGGATCATGTGGGCCTGGTCTGAGTGGATCATGTGGGCCTGGTGGGGGTGGATCATGTGGGCCAGGTCTGAGTGGATCATGTGGGCCTGGTCGGGGTGGATCATGTGGGCCTGGTCTGAGTGGATCATGTGGGCCTGGTCAGGGTGGATCATGTGGGCCTGGTCGGGGTGGATCATGTGGGCCTGGTCGGAGTGGATCATGTGGGCCTGGTCTGAGTGTATCATGTGGGGCTGGTCTGAGTGGATCATGTGGGCCTGGTCTGAGTGGATCATGTGAGCCTGGTCGGGGTGGATCATGTGGGCCTGCTCTGAGTGGATCTTGTGGGCCTGGTCGGGGTGGATCATGTGGGCCTGGTCGGGGTGGATCATGTGGGCCTGGTCTGAGTGGATCATGTGGGCCTGGTCAGGGTGGATCATGTGGGCCTGGTCGGGGTGGATCATGTGGGCCTGGTCGGAGTGGATCATGTGGACCTGGTCTGAGTGTATCATGTGGGCCTGGTCTGAGTGGATCATGTGGGCCTGGTCTGAGTGGATCATGTGAGCCTGGCCGGGGTGGATCATGTGGGCCTGCTCTGAGTGGATCATGTGGGCCTGGTCGGGGTGGATCATGTGGGCCTGGTCGGGGTGGATCATGTGGACCTGGTCGGGGTGGATCATGTGGGCCTGGTCGGAGTGGATCATGTGGGCCTGGTTGGAGTGGATCATGTGGGCCTGGTCTGAGTGGATCATGTGCGCCTGGTCGGGGTGGATCATGTGGGCCTGGTCGGGGTGGATCATGTGGACCTGGTCGGGGTGGATCATGTGGGCCTGGTTGGGGTGGATCATGTGGGCCTGGTCGGAGTGGATCATGTGGGCCTGGTTGGAGTGGATCATGTGGGCCTGGTCTGAGTGGATCATGTGGGCCTGGTCGGGGTGGATCATGTGGGCCTGGTCGGAGTGGATCAGGTGGATCACGTGGGCTTGGTCTGAGTGGATCATGTGGGCCTGGTAGGGGTGGATCATGTGGGCCTGGTCTGAGTGGATCATGTGGGCCTGGTCGGAGTGATCATGTGGACCTGGTCTGAGTGGATCATGTGAGCCTGGTCGGGGTGGATCATGTGGGCCTGGTCGGGTGGATCATGTGGACCGGGTCGGGGTGGATCATGTGGGCCTGGTTGGGGTGGATAATGTGGGCCTGGTCGGAGTGGATCATGTGGGCCTGGTCGGAGTGGATCATGTGGGCCTGGTCTGAGTGGATCATGTGCGCCTGTTCGGGGTGGATCATGTGGGCCTGGTCGGGGTGGATCATGTGGGCCTGGTCGGGGTAGATCATGTGGGCCTGGTCGGGGTGGATCATGTGGACCTGGTCGGGGTGGATCATGTGGGCCTGGTTGGGGTGGATCATGTGGGCCTGGTCGGAGTGGATCATGTGGGCCTGGTCAGAGTGGATCATGTGGGCCTGGTCTGAGTGGATCATGTGGGCCTGGTCAGGGTGGATCATGTGGGCCTGGTCGGGGTGGATCATGTGGGCCTGGTCGGGGTGGATCATGTGGGTCTGGTCGGAGTGGATCAGGTGGATCATGTGGGCCTGGTCTGAGTGGATCATGTGGGCCTGGTGGGGGTGGATCATGTGGGCCAGGTCTGAGTGGATCATGTGGGCCTGGTCGGGGTGGATCATGTGGGCCTGGTCTGAGTGGATCATGTGGGCCTGGTCAGGGTGGATCATGTGGGCCTGGTCGGGGTGGATCATGTGGGCCTGGTCGGAGTGGATCATGTGGGCCTGGTCTGAGTGTATCATGTGAGCCTGGTCAGGGTGGATCATGTGGGCCTGCTCTGAGTGGATCATGTGGGCCTGGTCGGGGTGGATCATGTGGGCCTGGTCGGGGTGGATCATGTGGGCCTGGTCTGAGTGGATGATGTGGGCCTGGTCAGGGTGGATCATGTGGGCCTGGTCGGGGTGGATCATGTGGGCCTGGTCGGAGTGGATCATGTGGGCCTGGTCTGAGTGTATCATGTGGGCCTGGTCTGAGTGGATCATGTGGGCCTGGTCTGAGTGGATCATTTGAGCCTGGCCGGGGTGGATCATGTGGGCCTGCTCTGAGTGGATCATGTGGGCCTGGTCGGGGTGGATCATGTGGGCCTGGTTGGGGTGGATCATGTGGGCCTGGTCGGAGTGGATCATGTGGGCCTGGTCGGAGTGGATCATGTGGGCCTGGTCTGAGTGGATCATGTGCGCCTGGTCGGGGTGGATCATGTGGGCCTGGTCGGAGTGGATCAGGTGGATCATGTGGGCCTGGTCTGAGTGGATCATGTGGGCCTGGTGGGGGTGGATCATGTGGGCCAGGTCTGAGTGGATCATGTGGGCCTGGTCGGGGTGGATCATGTGGGCCTGGTCTGAGTGGATCATGTGGGCCTGGTCAGGGTGGATCATGTGGGCCTAGTCGGGGTGGATCATGTGGGCCTGGTCGGAGTGGATCATGTGGGCCTTGTCTGAGTGTATCATGTGGGGCTGGTCTGAGTGGATCATGTGGGCCTGGTCTGAGTGGATCATGTGAGCCTGGTCGGGGTGGATCATGTGGGCCTGCTCTGAGTGGATCATGTGGGCCTGGTCGGGGTGGATCATGTGGGCCTGGTCGGGGTGGATCATGTGGGCCAGGTCTGAGTGGATCATGTGGGCCTGGTCAGGGTTGATCATGTGGGCCTGGTCGGGGTGGATCATGTGGGCCTGGTCGGAGTGGATCATGTGGACCTGGTCTGAGTGTATCATGTGGGCCTGGTCTGAGTGGATCATGTGGGCCTGGTCTGAGTGGATCATGTGAGCCTGGCCGGGGTGGATCATGTGGGCCTGCTCTGAGTGGATCATGTGGGCCTGGTTGGGGTGGATCATGTGGGCCTGGTCGGAGTGGATCATGTGGGCCTGGTCGGAGTGGATCATGTGGGCCTGGTTGGAGTGGATCATGTGGGCCTGGTCTGAGTGGATCATGTGCGCCTGGTCGGGGTGGATCATGTGGGCCTGGTCGGGGTGGATCATGTGGACCTGGTCGGGGTGGATCATGTGGGCCTGGTTGGGGTGGATCATGTGGGCCTGGTCGGAGTGGATCATGTGGGCCTGGTTGGAGTGGATCATGTGGGCCTGGTCTGAGTGGATCATGTGGGCCTGGTCGGGGTGGATCATTTGGGCCTGGTCGGAGTGGATCAGGTGGATCACGTGGGCTTGGTCTGAGTGGATCATGTGGGCCTGGTAGGGGTGGATCATGTGGGCCTGGTCGTAGTGGATCATGTAGGCCTGGTCAGAGTGGATCATGTGGGCCTGGTCTGAGTGGATCATGTGGGCCTGGTCTGAGTGGATCATGTGGGCCTGGTCGGAGTGATCATGTGGACCTGGTCTGAGTGGATCATGTGAGCCTGGTCGGGGTGGATCATGTGGGCCTGCTCTGAGTGGATCATGTGGGCCTGGTCGGGGTGGATCATGTGGGCCTGGTCGGGTGGATCATGTGGACCGGGTCGGGGTGGATCATGTGGGCACGGTTGGGGTGGATAATGTGGGCCTGGTCGGAGTGGATCATGTGGGCCTGGTCGGAGTGGATCATGTGGGCCTGGTCTGAGTGGATCATGTGCGCCTGGTCGGGGTGGATCATGTGGGCCTGGTCGGGGTGGATCATGTGGGCCTGGTCGGGGTAGATCATGTGGGCCTGGTCGGGGTGGATCATGTGGACCTTGTCGGGGTGGATCATGTGGGCCTGGTTGGGGTGGATCATGTGGGCCTGGTCGGAGTGGATCATGTGGGCCTGGTCAGAGTGGATCATGTGGGCCTGGTCTGAGTGGATCATGTGCGCCTGGTCGGGGTGGATCATGTGGGCCTGGTCGGGGTGGATCATGTAGGCCTGGTCGGAGTGGATCATGTGGGCCTCGTCTGAGTGGATCATGTGGGCCTGGTCTGAGTGGATCATGTGCGCCTGGTTTGAGTGGATCATGTGGGCCTGGTCAGGGTGGATCATGTGGGCCTGGTCGTAGTGGGTCATGTGGGCCTGGTCGGAGTGATCATGTGGACCTGGTCGGGGTGGATCATGTGGGCCTGGTCTGAGTGGATCATGTGGGCCTGGTCTGAGTGGATCATGTGGGCCTGGTCGGAGTGGATCATGTGGGCCTGCTCTGAGTGGATCATGTGGGCCTGGTCTGGGTGGATCATGTGGGACTGGTCAGGGTGTATCATGTGGGCTTGGTTGGGGTGGATCATGTGGGCCTGGTCGGAGTGGATCATGTGGGCCTGGTCTGAGTGTATCATGTGGGCCTGGTCTGAGTGGATCATGTGGGCCTGGTCTGAGTGGATCATGTGGGCCTGGTTGGGGTGGATCATGTGGGCCTGGTCTGAGTGGATCATGTGGGCTTGGTCAGGGTGGATCATGTGGGCCTGGTTGGGGTGGATCATGTGGGCCTGGTCGGGGTGGATCATGTGGGCCTGGTCGGAGTGGATCATGTGGACCTGGTCTGAGTGTATCATGTGGGCCTGGTCTGAGTGGATCATGTGGGCCTGGTCTGAGTGGATCATGTGAGCCTGGCCGGGGTGGATCATGTGGGCCTGCTCTGAGTGGATCATGTGGGCCTGGTCGGGGTGGATCATGTGGGCCTGGTCGGGGTGGATCATGTGGACTTGGTCGGGGTGGATCATGTGGGCCTGGTTGGGGTGGATCATGTGGGCCTGGTCGGAGTGGATCATGTGGGCCTGGTTGGAGTGGATCATGTGGGCCTGGTCTGAGTGGATCATGTGCGCCTGGTCGGGGTGGATCATGTGGGCCTGGTCGGGGTGGATCATGTGGACCTGGTCGGGGTGGATCATGTGGGCCTGGTTGGGGTGGATCATGTGGGCCTGGTCGGAGTGGATCATGTGGGCCTGGTCGGGGTGGATCATGTGGGCCTGGTCGGAGTGGATCAGGTGGATCACGTGGGCCTGGTCTGAGTGGATCATGTGGGCCTGGTAGGGGTGGATCATGTGGGCCTGGTCGGAGTGGATCATGTAGGCCTGGTCAGAGTGGATCATGTGGGCCTGGTCTGAGTGGATCATGTGGGCCTGGTCTGAGTGGATCATGTGCGCCTGGTCTGAGTGGATCATGTGGGCCTGGTCGGGGTGGATCATGTGGGCCTGGTCGTAGTGGATCATGTGGGCCTGGTCGGAGTGATCATGTGGACCTGGTCGGGGTGGATCATGTGGGCCTGGTCGGAGTGGATCATGTGGGCCTGGTCTGAGTGGATCATGTGGGCCTGGTCTGAGTGGATCATGTGCGCCTGGTCGGGGTGGATCAAGTGGGCCTGGTCGGGGTGGATCATGTGGACATGGTCGGGGTGGATCATGTGGGCCTGGTTGGGGTGGATCATGTGGGCCTGGTCGGAGTGGATCATGTGGGCCTGGTCTGAGTGGATCATGTGGGCCTGGTTGGGGTGGATCATGTGGGCCTGGTCTGAGTGGATCATGTGCGCCTGGTCGGGGTGGATCATGTGGGCCTGGTCGGAGTGGATCAGGTGGATGATGTGGGCCTGGTCTGAGTGGATCATGTGGGCCTGGTGGGGGTGGATCATGTGGGCCTGGTCTGAGTGGATCATGTGGGCCTGGTCTGAGTGGATCATGTGGGCCTGGTCAGGGTGGATCATGTGGGCCTGGTCGGGGTGGATCATGTGGGCCTGGTCGGAGTGGATCATGTGGGCCTGGTCTGAGTGTATCATGTGGGCCTGGTCTGAGTGGATCATGTGGGCCTTGTCTGAGTGGATCATGTGAGCCTGGTCGGGGTGGATCATGTGGGCCTGCTCTGAGTGGATCATGTGGGCCTGGTCGGCGTGGATCATGTGGGCCTGGTCGGGGTGGATCATGTGGGCCTGGTCGGGGTGGATCATGTGGACCTGGTCGGGGTGGATCATGTGGGCCTGGTTGGGGTGGATCATGTGGGCCTGGTCGGAGTGGATCAAGTGGGCCTGGTCGGAGTGGATCATGTGGGCCTGGTCTGAGTGGATCATGTGCGCCTGGTCGGGGTGGATCAAGTGGGCCTGGTCGGGGTGGATCATGTGGACATGGTCGGGGTGGATCATGTGGGCCTGGTTGGGGTGGATCATGTGGGCCTGGTCGGAGTGGATCATGTGGGCCTGGTCTGAGTGGATCATGTGGGCCTGGTCTGAGTGGATCATGTGCGCCTGGTCGGGGTGGATCATGTGGGCCTGGTCGGAGTGGATCAGGTGAATCATGTGGGCCTGGTCTGAGTGGATCATGTGGGCCTGGTGGGGGTGGATCATGTGGGCCTGGTCTGAGTGGATCATGTGGGCCTGGTCTGAGTGGATCATGTGGGCCTGGTCTGAGTGGATCATATGACCCTGGTCGGGGTGGATCATGTGGGCCTGCTCTGAGTGGATCATGTGGGCCTGGTTGGGGTGGATCATGTGGGCCTGGTCGGAGTGGATCATGTCGGCCTGGTTGGAGTGGATCATGTGGGCCTGGTCTGAGTGGATCATGTGCGCCTGGTCGGGGTGGATCATGTGGGCCTGGTTGGGTGGATCATGTGGGCCTGGTCTGAGTGGATCATGAGGGCTTGGTCAGGGTGGATCATGTGGGCCTGGTCGGGGTGGATCATGTGGGCCTGGTCGGAGTGGATCATGTGGACCTGGTCTGAGTGTATCATGTGGGCCTGGTCTGAGTGGATCATGTGGGCCTGGTCTGAGTGGATCATGTGAGCCTGGCCGGGGTGGATCATGTGGGCCTGCTCTGAGTGGATCATGTGGGCCTGGTCGGGGTGGATCATGTGGGCCTGGTCGGGGTGGATCATGTGGACTTGGTCGGGGTGGATCATGTGGGCCTGGTTGGGTGGATCATGTGGGCCTGGTCGGAGTGGATCATGTGGGCCTGGTTGGAGTGGATCATGTGGGCCTGGTCTGAGTGGATCATGTGCGCCTGGTCGGGGTGGATCATGTGGGCCTGGTCGGGGTGGATCATGTGGACCTGGTCGGGGTGGATCATGTGGGCCTGGTTGGGGTGGATCATGTGGGCCTGGTCGGAGTGGATCATGTGGGCCTGGTCGGAGTGGATCATGTGGGCCTGGTCTGAGTGGATCGTGTGCGCCTGGTCGGAGTGGATCAGGTGAATCATGTGGGCCTGGTCTGAGTGGATCATGTGGGCCTGGTGGGGGTGGATCATGTGGGCCTGGTCGGGGTGGATCATGTGGGCCTGGTCGGAGTGGATCAGGTGAATCATGTGGGCCTGGTCTGAGTGGATCATGTGGGCCTGGTGGGGGTGGATCATGTGGGCCTGGTCGGGGTGGATCATGTAGGCCTGGTCGGAGTGGATCATGTGGGCCTCGTCTGAGTGGATCATGTGGGCCTGGTCTGAGTGGATCATGTGCGCCTGGTTTGAGTGGATCATGTGGGCCTGGTCAGGGTGGATCATGTGGGCCTGGTCGTAGTGGGTCATGTGGGCCTGGTCGGAGTGATCATGTGGACCTGGTCGGGGTGGATCATGTGGGCCTGGTCTGAGTGGATCATGTGGGCCTGGTCTGAGTGGATCATGTGGGCCTGGTCGGAGTGGATCATGTGGCCTGCTCTGAGTGGATCATGTGGGCCTGGTCTGGGTGGATCATGTGGGACTGGTCAGGGTGTATCATGTGGGCTTGGTCGGGGTGGATCATGTGGGCCTGGTCGGAGTGGATCATGTGGGCCTGGTCTGAGTATATCATGTGGGCCTGGTCTGAGTGGATCATGTGGGCCTGGTCTGAGTGGATCATGTGGGCCTGGTTGGGGTGGATCATGTGGGCCTGGTCTGAGTGGATCATGTGGGCTTGGTCAGGGTGGATCATGTGGGCCTGGTCGGGGTGGATCATGTGGGCCTGGTCGGGGTGGATCATGTGGGCCTGGTCGGAGTGGATCATGTGGACCTGGTCTGAGTGTATCATGTGGGCCTGGTCTGAGTGGATCATGTGGGCCTTGTCTGAGTGGATCATGTGAGCCTGGCCGGGGTGGATCATGTGGGCCTGCTCTGAGTGGATCATGTGGGCCTGGTCGGGGTGGATCATGTGGGCCTGGTCGGGGTGGATCATGTGGACTTGGTCGGGGTGGATCATGTGGGCCTGGTTGGGGTGGATCATGTGGGCCTGGTCGGAGTGGATCATGTGGGCCTGGTCTGAGTGGATCATGTGGGCCTGGTCTGAGTGGATCATGTGCGCCTGGTCGGGGTGGATCATGTGGGCCTGGTCGGGGTGGATCATGTGGACCTGGTCGGGGTGGATCATGTGGGCCTGGTTGGGGTGGAGCATGTGGGCCTGGTCGGAGTGGATCATGTGGGCCTGGTCGGGGTGGATCATGTGGGCCTGGTCGGAGTGGATCAGGTGGATCACGTGGGCCTGGTCTGAGTGGATCATGTGGGCCTGGTAGGGGTGGATCATGTGGGCCTGGTCGGAGTGGATCATGTAGGCCTGGTCAGAGTGGATCATGTGGGCCTGGTCTGAGTGGATCATGTGGGCCTGGTCTGAGTGTATCATGTGCGCCTGGTCTGAGTGGATCATGTGGGCCTGGTCGGGGTGGATCATGTGGGCCTGGTCGTAGTGGATCATGTGGGCCTGGTCGGAGTGATCATGTGGACCTGGTCGGGGTGGATCATGTGGGCCTGGTCTGAGTGGATCATGTGGGCCTGGTCTGAGTGGATGATGTGGGCCTGGTCTGAGTGGATCATGTGCGCCTGGTCGGGGTGGATCAAGTGGGCCTGGTCGGGGTGGATCATGTGGACATGGTCGGGGTGGATCATGTGGGCCTGGTTGGGGTGGATCATGTGGGCCTGGTCGGAGTGGATCATGTGGGCCTGGTCTGAGTGGATCATGTGGGCCTGGTTAGGGAGGATCATGTGGGCCTGGTCTGAGTGGATCATGTGCGCCTGGTCGGGGTGGATCATGTGGGCCTGGTCGGAGTGGATCAGGTGGATGATGTGGGCCTGGTCTGAGTGGATCATGTGGGCCTGGTGGGGGTGGATCATGTGGGCCTGGTCTGATTGGATCATGTGGGCCTGGTCTGAGTGGATCATGTGGGCCTGGTCAGGGTGGATCATGTGGGCCTGGTCGGGGTGGATCATGTGGGCCTGGTCGGAGTGGAACATGTGGGCCTGGTCTGAGTGTATCATGTGGGCCTGGTCTGAGTGGATCATGTGGGCCTTGTCTGAGTGGATCATGTGAGCCTGGTCGGGGTGGATCATGTGGGCCTGCTCTGAGTGGATCATGTGGGCCTGGTCGGGGTGGATCATGTGGGCCTGGTCGGGGTGGATCATGTGGGCCTGGTCGGGGTGGATCATGTGGACCTGGTCGGGGTGGATCATGTGGGCCTGGTTGGGGTGGATCATGTGGGCCTGGTCGGAGTGGATCAAGTGGGCCTGGTCGGAGTGGATCATGTGGGCCTGGTCTGAGTGGATCATGTGCGCCTGGTCGGGGTGGATCAAGTGGGCCTGGTCGGGGTGGATCATGTGGACATGGTCGGGGTGGATCATGTGGGCCTGGTTGGGGTGGATCATGTGGGCCTGGTCGGAGTGGATCATGTGGGCCTGGTCTGAGTGGATCATGTGGGCCTGGTCTGAGTGGATCATGTGCGCCTGGTCGGGGTGGATCATGTGGGCCTGGTCGGAGTGGATCAGGTGAATCATGTGGGCCTGGTCTGAGTGGATCATGTGGGCCTGGTGGGGGTGGATCATGTGGGCCTGGTCTGAGTGGATCATGTGGGCCTGGTCTGAGTGGATCATGTGGGCCTGGTCTGAGTGGATCATATGACCCTGGTCGGGGTGGATCTTGTGGGCCTGCTCTGAATGGATCATGTGGGCCTGGTTGGGGTGGATCATGTGGGCCTGGTCGGAGTGGATCATGTCGGCCTGGTTGGAGTGGATCATGTGGGCCTGGTCTGAGTGGATCATGTGCGCCTGGTCGGGGTGGATCATGTGGGCCTGGTTGGGGTGGATCATGTGGGCCTGGTCTGAGTGGATCATGTGGGCTTGGTCAGGGTGGATCATGTGGGCCTGGTCGGGGTAGATCATGTGGGCCTGGTCGGAGTGGATCATGTGGACCTGGTCTGAGTGTATCATGTGGGCCTGGTCTGAGTGGATCATGTGGGCCTGGTCTGAGTGGATCATGTGAGCCTGGCCGGGGTGGATCATGTGGGCCTGCTCTGAGTGGATCATGTGGGCCTGGTCGGAGAGATCATGTGGACCTGGTCGGGCTGGATCATGTGGGCCTGGTCTGAGTGGATCATGTGGGCCTGGTCTGAGTGGATCATGTGGGCCTGGTCTGAGTGGATCATGTGCGCCTGGTCGGGGTGGATCAAGTGGGCCTGGTCGGGGTGGATCATGTGGACATGGTCGGGGTGGATCATGTGGGCCTGGTTGGGGTGGATCATGTGGGCCTGGTCGGAGTGGATCATGTGGGCCTGGTCTGAGTGGATCATGTGGGCCTGGTCTGAGTGGATCATGTGCGCCTGGTCGGGGTGGATCATGTGGGCCTGGTCGGAGTGGATCAGGTGAATCATGTGGGCCTGGTCTGAGTGGATCATGTGGGCCTGGTGGGGGTGGATCATGTGGGCCTGGTCTGAGTGGATCATGTGGGCCTGGTCTGAGTGGATCATGTGGGCCTGGTCTGAGTGGATCATGTGGGCCTGGTTGGAGTGGATCATGTGGGCCTGGTCTGAGTGGATCATGTGCGCCTGGTCGGGGTGGATCATGTGGGCCTGGTTGGGGTGGATCATGTGGGCCTGGTCGGAGTGGATCATGTGGGCCTGGTTGGAGTGGATCAGGTGAATCATGTGGGCCTGGTCTGAGTGGATCATGTGGGCCTGGTGGGGGTGGATCATGTGGGCCTGGTCTGAGTGGATCATGTGGGCCTGGTCTGAGTGGATCATGTGGGCCTGGTCTGAGTGGATCATGTGGGCCTGGTTGGAGTGGATCATGTGGGCCTGGTCGGAGTGGATCAGGTGAATCATGTGGGCCTGGTCTGAGTGGATCATGTGGGCCTGGTGGGGGTGGATCATGTGGGCCTGGTCTGAGTGGATCATGTGGGCCTGGTCTGAGTGGATCATGTGGGCCTGGTCTGAGTGGATCATGTGGGCCTGGTTGGAGTGGATCATGTGGGCCTGGTCTGAGTGGATCATGTGCGCCTGGTCGGGGTGGATCATGTGGGCCTGGTTGGGGTGGATCATGTGGGCCTGGTCGGAGTGGATCATGTGGGCCTGGTTGGAGTGGATCATGTGGGCCTGGTCTGAGTGGATCATGTGCGCCTGGTCGGCGTGGATCATGTGGGCCTGGTCGGGGTGGATCATGTGGACCTGGTCGGGGTGGATCATGTGGGCCTGGTTGGGGTGGATCATGTGGGCCTGGTCGGAGTGGATCAGGTGAATCATGTGGGCCTGGTCTGAGTGGATCATGTGGGCGTGGTGGGGTGGATCATGTGGGCCTGGTCGGGGTGGGTCATGTAGGCCTGGTCGAAGTGGATCATGTGGGCCTCGTCTGAGTGGATCATGTGGGCCTGGTCTGAGTGGACCATGTGCGCCTGGTTTGAGTGGATCATGTGGGCCTGGTCGGGGTGGATCATGTGGGCCTGGTCGTAGTGGATCATGTGGGCCTGGTCGGAGTGATCATGTGGACCTGGTCGGGGTGGATCATGTGGGCCTCATCTTAGTGGATCATGTGGGCCTGGTCTGAGTGGATCATGTGGGCCTGGTCTTAGTGGATCATGTGGGCCTGGTCTGAGTGGATCATGTGAGCCTGGTCGGGGTGGATCATGTGGGCCTGCTCTGAGTGGATCATGTGGGCCTGGTCGGGGTGGATCATGTGGGCCTGGTCGGGTGGATCATGTGGACCGGGTCGGGGTGGATCATGTGGGCCTGGTTGGGGTGGATAATGTGGGCCTGGTCGGAGTGGATCATGTAGGCCTGGTCGGAGTGGATCATGTGGTCCTGGTCTGAGTGGATCATGTGTGCCTGGTCGGGGTGGATCATGTGGGCCTGGTCGGGGTGGATCATGTGGACCTGGTCGGGGTGGATCATGTGGGCCTGGTTGGGGTGGATCATGTGGGCCTGGTCGGAGTGGATCATGTGGGCCTGGTCGGAGTGGATCATGTGGGCCTGGTCTGAGTGGATCATGTGCGCCTGGTCGGGTTGGATCATGTGGGCCTGGTCGGAGTGGATCAGGTGGATCATGTGGGCCTGGTCTGAGTGGATCATGTGGGCCTGGTGGGGGTGGATCATGTGGGCCAGGTCTGAGTGGATCATGTGGGCCTGGTCGGGGTGGATCATGTGGGCCTGGTCTGAGTGGATCATGTGGGCCTGGTCAGGGTGGATCATGTGGGCCTGGTCGGGGTGGATCATGTGGGCCTGGTCGGAGTGGATCATGTGGGCCTGGTCTGAGTGTATCATGTGGGGCTGGTCTGAGTGGATCATGTGGGCCTGGTCTGTGTGGATCATGTGAGCCTGGTCGGGGTGGATCATGTGGGCATGCTCTGAGTGGATCTTGTGGGCCTGGTCGGGGTGGATCATGTGGGCCTGGTCGGGGTGGATCATGTGGGCCTGGTCTGAGTGGATCATGTGGGCCTGGTCAGGGTGGATCATGTGGGCCTGGTCGGGGTGGATCATGTGGGCCTGGTCGGAGTGGATCATGTGGACCTGGTCTGAGTGTATCATGTGGGCCTGGTCTGAGTGGATCATGTGTGCCTGGTCTGAGTGGATCATGTGGGCCTGGTCTTAGTGGATCATGTGGGCCTGGTCTGAGTGGATTATGTGAGCCTGGTCGGGGTGGATCATGTGGGCCTGCTCTGAGTGGATCATGTGGGCCTGTTCGGGGTGGATCATGTGGGCCTGGTCGGAGTGGATCATGTAGGCCTGGTCAGAGTGGATCATGTGGTCCTGGTCTGAGTGGATCATGTGTGCCTGGTCGGGGTGGATCATGTGGGCCTGGTCGGGGTGGCTCATGTGGACCTGGTCGGGGTGGATCATGTGGGCCTGGTTGGGGTGGATCATGTGGGCCTGGTCGTAGTGGATCATGTGGGCCTGGTCGGAGTGGATCATGTGGGCCTGGTCTGAGTGGATCATGTGCGCCTGGTCGGGGTGGATCATGTGGGCCTGGTCGGAGTGGATCAGGTGGATCATGTGGGCCTGGTCTGAGTGGATCATGTGGGCCTGGTGGGGGTGGATCATGTGGGCCAGGTCTGAGTGGATCATGTGGGCCTGGTCGGGGTGGATCATGTGGGCCTGGTCTGAGTGGATCATGTGGGCCTGGTCAGGGTGGATCATGTGGGCCTGGTCGGGGTGGATCATGTGGGCCTGGTCGGAGTGGATCATGTGGGCCTGGTCTGAGTGTATCATGTGGGGCTGGTCTGAGTGGATCATGTGGGCCTGGTCTGAGTGGATCATGTGAGCCTGGTCGGGGTGGATCATGTGGGCATGCTCTGAGTGGATCTTGTGGGCCTGGTCGGGGTGGATCATGTGGGCCTGGTCGGGGTGGATCATGTGGGCCTGGTCTGAGTGGAGCATGTGGGCCTGGTCAGGGTGGATCATGTGGGCCTGGTCGGGGTGGATCATGTGGGCCTGGTCGGAGTGGATCATGTGGACCTGGTCTGAGTGTATCATGTGGGCCTGGTCTGAGTGGATCATGTGGGCCTGGTCTGAGTGGATCATGTGAGCCTGGCCGGGGTGGATCATGTGGGCCTGCTCTGAGTGGATCATGTGGGCCTGGTCGGGGTGGATCATGTGGGCCTGGTCGGGGTGGATCATGTGGACCTGGTCGGGGTGGATCATGTGGGCCTGGTTGGGGTGGATCATGTGGGCCTGGCTGGAGTGGATCATGTGGGCCTGGTCTGAGTGGATCATGTGCGCCTGGTCGGGGTGGATCATGTGGGCCTGGTCGGGGTGGATCATGTGGACCTGGTCGGGGTGGATCATGTGGGCCTGGTTGGGGTGGATCATGTGGGCCTGGTCGGAGTGGATCATGTGGGCCTGGTTGGAGTGGATCATGTGGGCCTGGTCTGAGTGGATCATGTGGGCCTGGTCGGGGTGGATCATGTGGGCCTGGTCGGAGTGGATCAGGTGGATCACGTGGGCTTGGTCTGAGTGGATCATGTGGGCCTGGTAGGGGTGGATCATGTGGGCCTGGTCTGAGTGGATCATGTGGGCCTGGTCGGAGTGATCATGTGGACCTGGTCTGAGTGGATCATGTGAGCCTGGTCGGGGTGGATCATGTGGGCCTGCTCTGAGTGGATCATGTGGGCCTGGTCGGGGTGGATCATGTGGGCCTGGTCGGGTGGATCATGTGGACCGGGTCGGGGTGGATCATTTGGGCCTAGTTGGGGTGGATAATGTGGGCCTGGTCGGAGTGGATCATGTGGGCCTGGTCGGAGTGGATCATGTGGGCCTGGTCTGAGTGGATCATGTGCGCCTGGTCGGGGTGGATCATGTGGGCCTGGTCGGGGTGGATCATGTGGGCCTGGTCGGGGTAGATCATGTGGGCCTGGTCGGGGTGGATCATGTGGACCTGGTCGGGGTGGATCATGTGGGCCTGGTTGGGGTGGATCATGTGGGCCTGGTCGGAGTGGATCATGTGGGCCTGGTCAGAGTGGATCATGTGGGCCTGGTCTGAGTGGATCATGTGGGCCTGGTCAGGGTGGATCATGTGGGCCTGGTCGGGGTGGATCATGTGGGCCTGGTCGGGGTGGATCATGTGGGTCTGGTCGGAGTGGATCAGGTGGATCATGTGGGCCTGGTCTGAGTGGATCATGTGGGCCTGGTGGGGGTGGATCATGTGGGCCAGGTCTGAGTGGATCATGTGGGCCTGGTCGGGGTGGATCATGTGGGCCTGGTCTGAGTGGATCATGTGGGCCTGGTCAGGGTGGATCATGTGGGCCTGGTCGGGGTGGATCATGTGGGCCTGGTTGGAGTGGATCATGTGGGCCTGGTCTGAGTGTATCATGTGGGCCTGGTCTGAGTGGATCATGTGGGCCTGGTCTGAGTGGATCAGGTGAGCCTGGTCGGGGTGGATCATGTGGGCCTGCTCTGAGTGGATCATGTGGGCCTGGTCGGGGTGGATCATGTGGGCCTGGTCGGGTGGATCATGTGGACCGGGTCGGGGTGGATCATGTGGGCCTGGTCGGAGTGGATCAGGTGGATCACGTGGGCTTGGTCTGAGTGGATCATGTGGGCCTGGTAGGGGTGGATCATGTGGGCCTGGTCTGAGTGGATCATGTGGGCCTGGTCGGAGTGATCATGTGGACCTGGTCTGAGTGGATCATGTGAGCCTGGTCGGGGTGGATCATGTGGGCCTGCTCTGAGTGGATCATGTGGGCCTGGTCGGGGTGGATCATGTGGGCCTGGTCGGGTGGATCATGTGGACCGGGTCGGGGTGGATCATGTGGGCCTGGTTGGGGTGGATAATGTGGGCCTGGTCGGAGTGGATCATGTGGGCCTGGTCGGAGTGGATCATGTGGGCCTGGTCTGAGTGGATCATGTGCGCCTGGTCGGGGTGAATCATGTGGGCCTGGTCGGGGTGGATCATGTGGGCCTGGTGGGGGTAGATCATGTGGGCCTGGTCGGGGTGGATCATGTGGACCTGGTCGGGGTGGATCATGTGGGCCTGGTTGGGGTGGATCATGTGGGCCTGGTCGGAGTGGATCATGTGGGCCTGGTCAGAGTGGATCATGTGGGCCTGGTCTGAGTGGATCATGTGGGCCTGGTCAGGGTGGATCATGTGGGCCTGGTCGGGGTGGATCATGTGGGCCTGGTCGGGGTGGATCATGTGGGTCTGGTCGGAGTGGATCAGGTGGATCATGTGGGCCTGGTCTGAGTGGATCATGTGGGCCTGGTGGGGGTGGATCATGTGGGCCAGGTCTGAGTGGATCATGTGGGCCTGGTCGGGGTGGATCATGTGGGCCTGGTCTGAGTGGATCATGTGGGCCTGGTCAGGGTGGATCATGTGGGCCTGGTCGGGGTGGATCATGTGGGCCTGGTCGGAGTGGATCATGTGGGCCTGGTCTGAGTGTATCATGTGGGCCTGGTCGGAGTGGATCATGTGGGCCTGGTCTGAGTGGATCATGTGAGCCTGGTCGGGGTGGATCATGTGGGCCTGCTCTGAGTGGATCATGTGGGCCTGGTCGGGGTGGATCATGTGGGCCTGGTCGGGGTGGATCATGTGGGCCTGCTCTGAGTGGATCATGTGGGCCTGGTCGGGGTGGATCATGTGGGCCTGGTCGGGTGGATCATGTGGACCGGGTCGGGGTGGATCATGTGGGCCTGGTTGGGGTGGATAATGTGGGCCTGGTCGGAGTGGATCATGTAGGCCTGGTCGGAGTGGATCATGTGGTCCTGGTCTGAGTGGATCATGTGTGCCTGGTCGGGGTGGATCATGTGGGCCTGGTCGGGGTGGATCATGTGGACCTGGTCGGGGTGGATTATGTGGGCCTGGTTGGGGTGGATCATGTGGGCCTGGTCGGAGTGGATCATGTGGGCCTGGTCGGAGTGGATCATGTGGGCCTGGTCTGAGTGGATCATGTGCGCCTGGTCGGGTTGGATCATGTGGGCCTGGTCGGAGTGGATCAGGTGGATCATGTGGGCCTGGTCTGAGTGGATCATGTGGGCCTGGTGGGGGTGGATCATGTGGGCCAGGTCTGAGTGGATCATGTGGGCCTGGTCGGGGTGGATCATGTGGGCCTGGTCTGAGTGGATCATGTGGGCCTGGTCAGGGTGGATCATGTGGGCCTGGTCGGGGTGGATCATGTGGGCCTGGTCGGAGTGGATCATGTGGGCCTGGTCTGAGTGTATCATGTGGGGCTGGTCTGAGTGGATCATGTGGGCCTGGTCTGTGTGGATCATGTGAGCCTGGTCGGGGTGGATCATGTGGGCATGCTCTGAGTGGATCTTGTGGGCCTGGTCGGGGTGGATCATGTGGGCCTGGTCGGGGTGGATCATGTGGGCCTGGTCTGAGTGGATCATGTGGGCCTGGTCAGGGTGGATCATGTGGGCCTGGTCGGGGTGGATCATGTGGGCCTGGTCGGAGTGGATCATGTGGACCTGGTCTGAGTGTATCATGTGGGCCTGGTCTGAGTGGATCATGTGGGCCTGGTCTGAGTGGATCATGTGGGCCTGGTCTTAGTGGATCATGTGGGCCTGGTCTGAGTGGATTATGTGAGCCTGGTCGGGGTGGATCATGTGGGCCTGCTCTGAGTGGATCATGTGGGCCTGTTCGGGGTGGATCATGTGGGCCTGGTCGGAGTGGATCATGTAGGCCTGGTCAGAGTGGATCATGTGGTCCTGGTCTGAGTGGATCATGTGTGCCTGGTCGGGGTGGATCATGTGGGCCTGGTCGGGGTGGCTCATGTGGACCTGGTCGGGGTGGATCATGTGGGCCTGGTTGGGGTGGATCATGTGGGCCTGGTCGTAGTGGATCATGTGGGCCTGGTCGGAGTGGATCATGTGGGCCTGGTCTGAGTGGATCATGTGCGCCTGGTCGGGGTGGATCATGTGGGCCTGGTCGGAGTGGATCAGGTGGATCATGTGGGCCTGGTCTGAGTGGATCATGTGGGCCTGGTGGGGGTGGATCATGTGGGCCAGGTCTGAGTGGATCATGTGGGCCTGGTCGGGGTGGATCATGTGGGCCTGGTCTGAGTGGATCATGTGGGCCTGGTCAGGGTGGATCATGTGGGCCTGGTCGGGGTGGATCATGTGGGCCTGGTCGGAGTGGATCATGTGGGCCTGGTCTGAGTGTATCATGTGGGGCTGGTCTGAGTGGATCATGTGGGCCTGGTCTGAGTGGATCATGTGAGCCTGGTCGGGGTGGATCATGTGGGCATGCTCTGAGTGGATCTTGTGGGCCTGGTCGGGGTGGATCATGTGGGCCTGGTCGGGGTGGATCATGTGGGCCTGGTCTGAGTGGAGCATGTGGGCCTGGTCAGGGTGGATCATGTGGGCCTGGTCGGGGTGGATCATGTGGGCCTGGTCGGAGTGGATCATGTGGACCTGGTCTGAGTGTATCATGTGGGCCTGGTCTGAGTGGATCATGTGGGCCTGGTCTGAGTGGATCATGTGAGCCTGGCCGGGGTGGATCATGTGGGCCTGCTCTGAGTGGATCATGTGGGCCTGGTCGGGGTGGATCATGTGGGCCTGGTCGGGGTGGATCATGTGGACCTGGTCGGGGTGGATCATGTGGGCCTGGTTGGGGTGGATCATGTGGGCCTGGCTGGAGTGGATCATGTGGGCCTGGTCTGAGTGGATCATGTGCGCCTGGTCGGGGTGGATCATGTGGGCCTGGTCGGGGTGGATCATGTGGACCTGGTCGGGGTGGATCATGTGGGCCTGGTTGGGGTGGATCATGTGGGCCTGGTCGGAGTGGATCATGTGGGCCTGGTTGGAGTGGATCATGTGGGCCTGGTCTGAGTGGATCATGTGGGCCTGGTCGGGGTGGATCATGTGGGCCTGGTCGGAGTGGATCAGGTGGATCACGTGGGCTTGGTCTGAGTGGATCATGTGGGCCTGGTAGGGGTGGATCATGTGGGCCTGGTCTGAGTGGATCATGTGGGCCTGGTCGGAGTGATCATGTGGACCTGGTCTGAGTGGATCATGTGAGCCTGGTCGGGGTGGATCATGTGGGCCTGCTCTGAGTGGATCATGTGGGCCTGGTCGGGGTGGATCATGTGGGCCTGGTCGGGTGGATCATGTGGACCGGGTCGGGGTGGATCATTTGGGCCTAGTTGGGGTGGATAATGTGGGCCTGGTCGGAGTGGATCATGTGGGCCTGGTCGGAGTGGATCATGTGGGCCTGGTCTGAGTGGATCATGTGCGCCTGGTCGGGGTGGATCATGTGGGCCTGGTCGGGGTGGATCATGTGGGCCTGGTCGGGGTAGATCATGTGGGCCTGGTCGGGGTGGATCATGTGGACCTGGTCGGGGTGGATCATGTGGGCCTGGTTGGGGTGGATCATGTGGGCCTGGTCGGAGTGGATCATGTGGGCCTGGTCAGAGTGGATCATGTGGGCCTGGTCTGAGTGGATCATGTGGGCCTGGTCAGGGTGGATCATGTGGGCCTGGTCGGGGTGGATCATGTGGGCCTGGTCGGGGTGGATCATGTGGGTCTGGTCGGAGTGGATCAGGTGGATCATGTGGGCCTGGTCTGAGTGGATCATGTGGGCCTGGTGGGGGTGGATCATGTGGGCCAGGTCTGAGTGGATCATGTGGGCCTGGTCGGGGTGGATCATGTGGGCCTGGTCTGAGTGGATCATGTGGGCCTGGTCAGGGTGGATCATGTGGGCCTGGTCGGGGTGGATCATGTGGGCCTGGTTGGAGTGGATCATGTGGGCCTGGTCTGAGTGTATCATGTGGGCCTGGTCTGAGTGGATCATGTGGGCCTGGTCTGAGTGGATCAGGTGAGCCTGGTCGGGGTGGATCATGTGGGCCTGCTCTGAGTGGATCATGTGGGCCTGGTCGGGGTGGATCATGTGGGCCTGGTCGGGTGGATCATGTGGACCGGGTCGGGGTGGATCATGTGGGCCTGGTCGGAGTGGATCAGGTGGATCACGTGGGCTTGGTCTGAGTGGATCATGTGGGCCTGGTAGGGGTGGATCATGTGGGCCTGGTCTGAGTGGATCATGTGGGCCTGGTCGGAGTGATCATGTGGACCTGGTCTGAGTGGATCATGTGAGCCTGGTCGGGGTGGATCATGTGGGCCTGCTCTGAGTGGATCATGTGGGCCTGGTCGGGGTGGATCATGTGGGCCTGGTCGGGTGGATCATGTGGACCGGGTCGGGGTGGATCATGTGGGCCTGGTTGGGGTGGATAATGTGGGCCTGGTCGGAGTGGATCATGTGGGCCTGGTCGGAGTGGATCATGTGGGCCTGGTCTGAGTGGATCATGTGCGCCTGGTCGGGGTGAATCATGTGGGCCTGGTCGGGGTGGATCATGTGGGCCTGGTCGGGGTAGATCATGTGGGCCTGGTCGGGGTGGATCATGTGGACCTGGTCGGGGTGGATCATGTGGGCCTGGTTGGGGTGGATCATGTGGGCCTGGTCGGAGTGGATCATGTGGGCCTGGTCAGAGTGGATCATGTGGGCCTGGTCTGAGTGGATCATGTGGGCCTGGTCAGGGTGGATCATGTGGGCCTGGTCGGGGTGGATCATGTGGGCCTGGTCGGGGTGGATCATGTGGGTCTGGTCGGAGTGGATCAGGTGGATCATGTGGGCCTGGTCTGAGTGGATCATGTGGGCCTGGTGGGGGTGGATCATGTGGGCCAGGTCTGAGTGGATCATGTGGGCCTGGTCGGGGTGGATCATGTGGGCCTGGTCTGAGTGGATCATGTGGGCCTGGTCAGGGTGGATCATGTGGGCCTGGTCGGGGTGGATCATGTGGGCCTGGTTGGAGTGGATCATGTGGGCCTGGTCTGAGTGTATCATGTGGGCCTGGTCTGAGTGGATCATGTGGGCCTGGTCTGAGTGGATCATGTGAGCCTGGTCGGGGTGGATCATGTGGGCCTGCTCTGAGTGGATCATGTGGGCCTGGTCGGGGTGGATCATGTGGGCCTGGTCGGGGTGGATCATGTGGGCCTGGTCTGAGTGGATCATGTGGGCCTGGTCAGGGTGGATCATGTGGGCCTGGTCGGGGTGGATCATGTGGGCCTGGTCGGAGTGGATCATGTGGACCTGGTCTGAGTGTATCATGTGGGCCTGGTCTGAGTGGATCATGTGGGCCTGGTCTGAGTGGATCATTTGAGCCTGGCCGGGGTGGATGATGTGGGCCTGCTCTGAGTGGATCATGTGGGCCTGGTCGGGGTGGATCATGTGGGCCTGGTTGGGGTGGATCATGTGGGCCTGGTCGGAGTGGATCATGTGGGCCTGGTCGGAGTGGATCATGTGGGCCTGGTCTGAGTGGATCATGTGCGCCGGGTCGGGGTGGATCATGTGGGCCTGGTCGGAGTGGATCAGGTGGATCATGTGGGCCTGGTCTGAGTGGATCATGTGGGCCTGGTGGGGGTGGATCATGTGGGCCAGGTCTGAGTGGATCATGTGGGCCTGGTCGGGGTGGATCATGTGGGCCTGGTCTGAGTGGATCATGTGGGCCTGGTCAGGGTGGATCATGTGGGCCTAGTCGGGGTGGATCATGTGGGCCTGGTCGGAGTGGATCATGTGGGCCTGGTCTGAGTGTATCATGTGGGGCTGGTCTGAGTGGATCATGTCGGCCTGGTCTGAGTGGATCATGTGAGCCTGGTCGGGGTGGATCATGTGGGCCTGCTCTGAGTGGATCATGTGGGCCTGGTCGGGGTGGATCATGTGGGCCTGGTCGGGGTGGATCATGTGGGCCTGGTCTGAGTGGATCATGTGGGCCTGGTCAGGGTGGATCATGTGGGCCTGGTCGGGGTGGATCATGTGGGCCTGGTCGGAGTGGATCATGTGGACCTGGTCTGAGTGTATCATGTGGGCCTGGTCTGAGTGGATCATGTGGGCCTGGTCTGAGTGGATCATGTGAGCCTGGCCGGGGTGGATCATGTGGGCCTGCTCTGAGTGGATCATGTGGGCCTGGTCGGGGTGGATCATGTGGGCCTGGTCGGGGTGGATCATGTGGACCTGGTCGGGGTTGATCATGTGGGCCTGGTTGGGGTGGATCATGTGGGCCTGGTCGGAGTGGATCATGTGGGCCTGGTTGGAGTGGATCATGTGGGCCTGGTCTGAGTGGATCATGTGCGCCTGGTCGGGGTGGATCATGTGGGCCTGGTCGGGGTGGATCATGTGGACCTGGTCGGGGTGGATCATGTGGGCCTGGTTGGGGTGGATCATGTGGGCCTGGTCGGAGTGGATCATGTGGGCCTGGTTGGAGTGGATCATGTGGGCCTGGTCTGAGTGGATCATGTGGGCCTGGTCGGGGTGGATCATGTGGGCCTGGTCGGAGTGGATCAGGTGGATCACGTGGGCTTGGTCTGAGTGGATCATGTGGGCCTGGTAGGGCTGGATCATGTGGGCCTGGTCGGAGTGGATCATGTAGGCCTGGTCAGAGTGGATCATGTGGGCCTGGTCGGGGTGGATCATGTGGGCCTGGTCGGGGTGGATCATGTGGGACCTGGTCGGGTGGATCATGTGGGCCTGGTTGGGGTGGATCATGTGGGCCTGGTTGGAGTGGATCATGTGGGCCTGGTCGGGGTGGATCATGTGGGTCTGGTCGGAGTGGATCAGGTGGATCATGTGGGCCTGGTCTGAGTGGATCATGTGGGCCTGGTGGGGGTGGATCATGTGGGCCAGGTCTGAGTGGATCATGTGGGCCTGGTCGGGGTGGATCATGTGGGCCTGGTCTGAGTGGATCATGTGGGCCTGGTCAGGGTGGATCATGTGGGCCTGGTCGGGGTGGATCATGTGGGCCTGGTCGGAGTGGATCATGTGGGCCTGGTCTGAGTGTATCATGTGGGCCTGGTCTGAGTGGATCATGTGGGCCTGGTCTGAGTGGATCATGTGAGCCTGGTCGGGGTGGATCATGTGGGCCTGCTCTGAGTGGATCATGTGGGCCTGGTCGGGGTGGATCATGTGGGCCTGGTCGGGGTGGATCATGTGGGCCTGGTCTGAGTGGATCATGTGGGCCTGGTCAGGGTGGATCATGTGGGCCTGGTCGGGGTGGATCATGTGGGCCTGGTCGGAGTGGATCATGTGGACCTGGTCTGAGTGTATCATGTGGCCTGGTCTGAGTGGATCATGTGGGCCTGGTCTGAGTGGATCATTTGAGCCTGGCCGGGGTGGATCATGTGGGCCTGCTCTGAGTGGATCATGTGGGCCTGGTCGGGGTGGATCATGTGGGCCTGGTTGGGGTGGATCATGTGGGCCTGGTCGGAGTGGATCATGTGGGCCTGGTCAGAGTGGATCATGTGGGCCTGGTCTGAGTGGATCATGTGCGCCTGGTCGGGGTGGATCATGTGGGCCTGGTCGGAGTGGATCAGGTGGATCATGTGGGCCTGGTCTGAGTGGATCATGTGGGCCTGGTGGGGGTGGATCATGTGGGCCAGGTCTGAGTGGATCATGTGGGCCTGGTCGGGGTGGATCATGTGGGCCTGGTCTGAGTGGATCATGTGGGCCTGGTCAGGGTGGATCATGTGGGCCTAGTCGGGGTGGATCATGTGGGCCTGGTCGGAGTGGATCATGTGGGCCTGGTCTGAGTGTATCATGTGGGGCTGGTCTGAGTGGATCATGTGGGCCTGGTCTGAGTGGATCATGTGAGCCTGGTCAGGGTGGATCATGTGGGCCTGCTCTGAGTGGATCATGTGGGCCTGGTCGGGGTGGATCATGTGGGCCTGGTCGGGGTGGATCATGTGGGCCTGGTCTGAGTGGATCATGTGGGCCTGGTCAGGGTGGATCATGTGGGCCTGGTCGGGGTGGATCATGTGGGCCTGGTCGGAGTGGATCATGTGGACCTGGTCTGAGTGTATCATGTGGGCCTGGTCTGAGTGGATCATGTGGGCCTGGTCTGAGTGGATCATGTGAGCCTGGCCGGGGTGGATCATGTGGGCCTGCTCTGAGTGGATCATGTGGGCCTGGTCGGGGTGGATCATGTGGGCCTGGTCGGGGTGGATCATGTGGACCTGGTCGGGGTGGATCATGTGGGCCTGGTTGGGGTGGATCATGTGGGCCTGGTCGGAGTGGATCATGTGGGCCTGGTTGGAGTGGATCATGTGGGCCTGGTCTGAGTGGATCATGTGCGCCTGGTCGGGGTGGATCATGTGGGCCTGGTCGGGGTGGATCATGTGGACCTGGTCGGGGTGGATCATGTGGGCCTGGTTGGGGTGGATCATGTGGGCCTGGTCGGAGTGGATCATGTGGGCCTGGTTGGAGTGGATCATGTGGGCCTGGTCTGAGTGGATCATGTGGGCCTGGTCGGGGTGGATCATGTGGGCCTGGTCGGAGTGGATCAGGTGGATCACGTGGGCTTGGTCTGAGTGGATCATGTGGGCCTGGTAGGGGTGGATCATGTGGGCCTGGTCGGAGTGGATCATGTAGGCCTGGTCAGAGTGGATCATGTGGGCCTGGTCTGAGTGGATCATGTGGGCCTGGTCTGAGTGGATCATGTGGGCCTGGTCGGAGTGATCATGTGGACCTGGTCTGAGTGGATCATGTGAGCCTGGTCGGGGTGGATCATGTGGGCCTGCTCTGAGTGGATCATGTGGGCCTGGTCGGGGTGGATCATGTGGGCCTGGTCGGGTGGATCATGTGGACCGGGTCGGGGTGGATCATGTGGGCACGGTTGGGGTGGATAATGTGGGCCTGGTCGGAGTGGATCATGTGGGCCTGGTCGGAGTGGATCATGTGGGCCTGGTCTGAGTGGATCATGTGCGCCTGGTCGGGGTGGATCATGTGGGCCTGGTCTGGGTGGATCATGTGGGCCTGGTCGGGGTAGATCATGTGGGCCTGGTCGGGGTGGATCATGTGGACCTGGTCGGGGTGGATCATGTGGGCCTGGTTGGGGTGGATCATGTGGGCCTGGTCGGAGTGGATCATGTGGGCCTGGTCAGAGTGGATCATGTGGGCCTGGTCTGAGTGGATCATGTGCGCCTGGTCGGGGTGGATCATGTGGGCCTGGTCGGAGTGGATCAGGTGGATCATGTGGGCCTGGTCTGAGTGGATCATGTGGGCCTGGTGGGGGTGGATCATGTGGGCCAGGTCTGAGTGGATCATGTGGGCCTGGTCGGGGTGGATCATGTGGGCCTGGTCTGAGTGGATCATGTGGGCCTGGTCAGGGTGGATCATGTGGGCCTGGTCGGGGTGGATCATGTGGGCCTGGTCGGAGTGGATCATGTGGGCCTGGTCTGAGTGTATCATGTGGGCCTGGTCTGAGTGGATCATGTGGGCCTGGTCTGAGTGGATCATGTGAGCCTGGTCGGGGTGGATCATGTGGGCCTGCTCTGAGTGGATCATGTGGGCCTGGTCGGGGTGGATCATGTGGGCCTGGTCGGGGTGGATCATGTGGGCCTGGTCTGAGTGGATCATGTGGGCCTGGTCAGGGTGGATCATGTGGGCCTGGTCGGGGTGGATCATGTGGGCCTGGTCGGAGTGGATCATGTGGACCTGGTCTGAGTGTATCATGTGGGCCTGGTCTGAGTGGATCATGTGGGCCTGGTCTGAGTGGATCATGTGAGCCTGGCCGGGGTGGATCATGTGGGCCTGCTCTGAGTGGATCATGTGGGCCTGGTCGGGGTGGATCATGTGGGCCTGGTTGGGGTGGATCATGTGGGCCTGGTCAGAGTGGATCATGTGGGCCTGGTCTGAGTGGATCATGTGCGGCTGGTCGGGGTGGATCATGTGGGCCTGGTCGGGGTGGATCATGTGGACCTGGTCGGGGTGGATCATGTGGGCCTGGTTGGGGTGGATCATGTGGGCCTGGTTGGAGTGGATCATGTGGGCCTGGTCTGAGTGGATCATGTGCGCCTGGTCGGGGTGGATCATGTGGGCCTGGTCGGGGTGGATCATGTGGACCTGGTCGGGGTGGATCATGTGGGCCTGGTTGGGGTGGATCATGTGGGCCTGGTCGGAGTGGATCATGTGGGCCTGGTTGGAGTGGATCATGTGGGCCTGGTCTGAGTGGATCATGTGGGCCTGGTCGGGGTGGATCATGTGGGCCTGGTCGGAGTGGATCAGGTGGATCACGTGGGCTTGGTCTGAGTGGATCATGTGGGCCTGGTAGGGGTGGATCATGTGGGCCTGGTCGGAGTGGATCATGTGGGCCTGGTCAGAGTGGATCATGTGGGCCTGGTCTGAGTGGATCATGTGGGCCTGGTCTGAGTGGATCATGTGGGCCTGGTCGGAGTGATCATGTGGACCTGGTCTGAGTGGATCATGTGAGCCTGGTCGGGGTGGATCATGTGGGCCTGCTCTGAGTGGATCATGTGGGCCTGGTCGGGGTGGATCATGTGGGCCTGGTCGGGTGGATCATGTGGACCGGGTCAGGGTGGATCATGTGGGCACAGTTGGGGAGGATAATGTGGGCCTGGTCGGAGTGGATCATGTGGGCCTGGTCGGAGTGGATCATGTGGGCCTGGTCTGAGTGGATCATGTGCGCCTGGTCGGGGTGGATCATGTGGGCCTGGTCGGGTGGATCATGTGGGCCTGGTCGGGGTAGATCATGTGGGCCTGGTCGGGGTGGATCATGTGGACCTGGTCGGGGTGGATCATGTGGGCCTGGTTGGGGTGGATCATGTGGGCCTGGTCGGAGTGGATCATGTGGGCCTGGTCAGAGTGGATCATGTGGGCCTGGTCTGAGTGGATCATGTGCGCCTGGTCGGGGTGGATCATGTGGGCCTGGTCGGAGTGGATCAGGTGGATCATGTGGGCCTGGTCTGAGTGGATCATGTGGGCCTGGTGGGGGTGGATCATGTGGGCCAGGTCTGAGTGGATCATGTGGGCCTGGTCGGGGTGGATCATGTGGGCCTGCTCTGAGTGGATCATGTGGGCCTGGTCGGGGTGGATCATGTGGGCCTGGTCGGGGTGGATCATGTGGGCCTGGTCTGAGTGGATCATGTGGGCCTGGTCAGGGTGGATCATGTGGGCCTGGTCGGGGTGGATCATGTGGGCCTGGTCGGAGTGGATCATGTGGACCTGGTCTGAGTGTATCATGTGGGCCTGGTCTGAGTGGATCATGTGGGCCTGGTCTGAGTGGATCATGTGAGCCTGGCCGGGGTGGATCATGTGGGCCTGCTCTGAGTGGATCATGTGGGCCTGGTCGGGGTGGATCATGTGGGCCTGGTTGGGGTGGATCATGTGGGCCTGGCCAGAGTGGATCATGTGGGCCTGGTCTGAGTGGATCATGTGCGGCTGGTCGGGGTGGATCATGTGGGCCTGGTCGGGGTGGATCATGTGGACCTGGTCGGGGTGGATCATGTGGGCCTGGTTGGGGTGGATCATGTGGGCCTGGTCGGAGTGGATCATGTGGGCCTGGTTGGAGTGGATCATGTGGGCCTGGTCTGAGTGGATCATGTGGGCCTGGTCGGGGTGGATGATGTGGGCCTGGTCGGAGTGGATCAGGTGGATCACGTGGGCTTGGTCTGAGTGGATTATGTGGGCCTGGTAGGGGTGGGTCATGTGGGCCTGGTTGGAGTGGATCATGTGGGCCTGGTCTGAGTGGATTATGTGGGTCTGGTAGGGGTGGATCATGTGGGCCTGGTCGGAGTGGATCATGTGGGCCTGGTCAGAGTGGATCATGTGGGCCTGGTCGGAGTGATCATGTGGACCTGGTCGGGGTGGATCATGTGGGCCTGGTCTGAGTGGATCATGTGGGCCTGGTCTGAGTGGATCATGTGGGCCTGGTCTGAGTGGATCATGTGGGCCTGGTCAGGGTGGATCATGTGGGCCTGGTCTGAGTGGATCATGTGGGCCTGGTCAGGGTGGATCATGTGGGCCTGGTCGGGGTGGATCATGTGGGCCTGGTCGGAGTGGATCATGTGGGCCTGGTCTGAGTGTATCATGTGGGCCTGGTCTGAGTGGATCATGTGGGCCTAGTCTGAGTGGATCATGTGAGCCTGGTCGTGGTGGATCATGTGGGCCCGCTCTGAGTGGATGATGTGGGCCTGGTCGGGGTGGATCATGTGGGCCTGATCGGGGTGGATCATGTGGACCTGGTCGGGGTGGATCATGTGGGCCTGGTTGGGGTGGATCATGTGGGCTTGGTCGGGGTGGATCATGTGGGCCTGGTTGGGGTGGATCATGTGGGCCTGGTCGGAGTGGATCATGTGGGCCTGGTCGGAGTGGATCATGTGGGCCTGGTCTGAGTGGATCATGTGCGCCTGGTCGGGGTGGATCATGTGGGCCTGGTCGGAGTGGATCAGGTGGACCATGTGGGCCTGGTCTGAGTGGATCATGTGGGCCTGGTGGGGGTGGATCATGTGGGCCTGGTCGGGGTGGATCATGTAGGCCTGGTCGGAGTGGATCATGTGGGCCTGGTCTGAGTGGATCATGTGGGCCTGGTCTGAGTGGATCATGTGGGCCTGGTCTGAGTGGATCATGTGGGCCTGGTCGGGGTGGATCATGTGGGCCTGGTCGTAGTGGATCATGTGGGCATGGTCGGAGTGATCATGTGGACCTGGTCGGGGTGGATCATGTGGGCCTGGTCTGAGTGGATCATGTGGGCCTGGTCTGAGTGGATCATGTGGGCCTGCTCTGAGTGGATCATGTAGGTCTGGTCTGGGTGGATCATGTGGACCTGGTCGGGGTGGATCATGTGGACTTGGTCGGGCTGGATCAGGTGGGCCTGGTCTGAGTGGATCATGTGTGCCTGGTCGGGGTGGATGATGTGGGCCTGGTCGGGGTGGATGATGTGGGCCTGGTCGGGGTGGATCATGTGGGCCTGGTCTGAGTGGATCATGTTGGCCTGGTCTGAGTGGATCATGTGGGCCTGGTCTGAGTGGATGATGTGGGCCTGGTCGGGGTGGATCATGTGGACTTGGTCGGGGTGGATCATGTGGGCCTGGTCTGAGTGGATCATGTGGGCCTGGTCGGGGTGGATCATGTGGGCCTGGTCGGAGTGAATCATGTTGGGCTAGTTGGAGTGGATCATGTGGGCCTGGTCGGGGTGGATCATGTGGGCCTGGTCTGAGTGGATCATGTGGGCCTGTTCGGAATTGTTCATGTGTGCCTGGTTGGGGTGGATCATGTGGGCCTGGTCTGAGTGGATCATATGGGCCTGGTCGGGGTGGATCATGTGGGCCTGGTCTGAGTGGATCATGTGGGTCTGGTCGGGGTGGATTATGTGGGCCAGGTCGGGGTGGATCATGTCGGCCTGGTCGGAGAGGATCATGTGGGCCTGGTCGGGGTGAATCATGTGGGCCTGGTCTGAGTGGATCATGTGGGCCTGGTCAGAGTGGATTATGTGGGCCTGGTCGGAGTGGAACATGTGGGCCTGGTTGGACTGGATCATGTGGGTCTGGTTGGGGTGGATCAGGTGGGCCTGGTCGCGGTGGATCATGTGGGCCTGGTCGTAGTGGATCATGTGGGCCTGGTCGGAGTGGATCATGGTGGCCTGGTCTGAGTGGATCATGTGGGCCTGGTCGTGGTGGATCATGTGGGCCTGGTCGGAGTGGATCAGGTGGATCATGTGGGCCTGGGGTGAGTGGATCATGTGGGCCTGGTGGGGGTGGATCATGTGGGCCTGGTCGGGGTGGATCATGTGGGTCTGGTAGGAGTGGATCATGTGGGCCTGGTCTGAGTGGATCATGTGGGCCTGGTCTGAGTGGATCATGTGGGCCTGGTCTGAGTGGATCATGTGAGCCTGGCCGGGGTGGATCATGTGGGCCTGCTCTGAGTGGATCATGTGGGCCTGGTCGGGGTGGATCATGTGGGCCTGGTTGGGGTGGATCATGTGGGCCTGGTCAGAGTGGATCATGTGGGCCTGGTCTGAGTGGATCATGTGCGCCTGGTCGGGGTGGATCATGTGGGCCTGGTCGGGGTGGATCATGTGGACCTGGTCGGTGTGGATCATGTGGGCCTGGCTGGAGTGGATCATGTGGGCCTGGTCGGAGTGGATCATGTGGGCCTGGTTGGAGTGGATCATGTGGGCCTGGTCTGAGTGGATCATGTGGGCCTGGTCGGGGTGGATGATATGGGCCTGGTCGGAGTGGATCAGGTGGATCACGTGGGCTTGGTCTGAGTGGATTATGTGGGCCTGGTAGGGGTGGATCATGTGGGCCTGGTTGGAGTGGATCATGTGGGCCTGGTCTGAGTGGATTATGTGGGTCTGGTAGGGGTGGATCATGTGGGCCTGGTCGGAGTGGATCATGTAGGCCTGGTCAGAGTGGATCATGTGGGCCTGGTCTGAGTGGATCATGTGGGCCTGGTCTGAGTGGATCATGTGCGACTGGTCTGAGTGGATCATGTGGGCCTGGTCGGAGTGGATCATGTAGGCCTGGTCAGAGTGGATCATGTGGGCCTGGTCTGAGTGGATCATGTGGGCCTGGTCTGAGTGGATCATGTGCGACTGGTCTGAGTGGATCATGTGGGCCTGGTCGGGGTGGATCATGTGGGCCTGGTCGTAGTGGATCATGTGGGCCTGGTCGGAGTGATCATGTGGACCTGGTCGGTGTGGATCATGTGGGCCTGGTCTGAGTGGATCATGTGGGCCTGGTCTGAGTGGATCATGTGGGCCTGGTCTGAGTGGATCATGTGGGCCTGGTCGGGGTGGATCATGTGGGCCTGGTCTGAGTGGATCATGTGGGCCTGGTCAGGGTGGATCATGTGGGCCTGGTCGGGGTGGATCATGTGGGCCTGGTCGGAGTGGATCATGTGGGCCTGGTCTGAGTGGATCATGTGGGCCTGGTCTGAGTGGATCATGTGGGCCTGGTCTGATTGGATCATGTGAGCCTGGTCGTGGTGGATCATGTGGGCACGCTCTGAGTGGATGATGTGGGCCTGGTCCGGGTGGATCATGTGGGCCTGATCGGGGTGGATCATGTGGACCTGGTCGGGGTGGATCATGTGGGCCTGGTTGGGGTGGATCATGTGGGCTTGGTCGGGGTGGATCATGTGGGCCTGGTTGGGGTGGATCATGTGGGCCTGGTCGGAGTGGATCATGTGGGCCTGGTCGGAGTGGATCATGTGGGTCTGGTCTGAGTGGATCATGTGCGCCTGGTCGGGGTGGATCATGTGGGCCTGGTCGGAGTGGATCAGGTGGACCATGTGGGCCTGGTCTGAGTGGATCATGTGGGCCTGGTGGGGGCGGATCATGTGGGCCTGGTCGGGGTGGATCATGTAGGCCTGGTCGGAGTGGATCATGTGGGCCTGGTCTGAGTGGATCATGTGGGCCTGGTCTGAGTGGATCATGTGGGCCTGGTCTGAGTGGATCATGTGGGCCTGGTCGGGGTGGATCATGTGGGCCTGGTCGTAGTGGATCATGTGGGCATGGTCGGAGTGATCATGTGGACCTGGTCGGGGTGGATCATGTGGGCCTGGTCTGAGTGGATCATGTGGGCCTGGTCTGAGTGGATCATGTGGGCCTGCTCTGAGTGGATCATGTGGGTCTGGTCTGGGTGGATCATGTGGACCTGGTCGGGGTGGATCATGTGGACTTGGTCGGGCTGGATCAGGTGGGCCTGGTCTGAGTGGATCATGTGTGCCTGGTCGGGGTGGATGATGTGGGCCTGGTCGGGGTGGATCATGTGGGCCTGGTCTGAGTGGATCATGTTGGCCTGGTCTGAGTGGATCATGTGGGCCTGGTCGGAGTGGATCATGTGGGCCTGGTCGGGGTGGATCATGTGGACTGGTCGGGGTGGATCATGTGGGCCTGGTCTGAGTGGATCATGTGGGCCTGGTCGGGGTGGATCATGTGGGCCTGGTCTGGGTGGATCATGTGGGCCTGGTCGGGGTGGATCATGTGGGCCTGGTCGGAGTGGATCATGTGGGCCTGGTCGGGTGGATCATGTGGGCCTGGTCTGAGTGGATCATGTGGCCTGGTCGGGGTGGATCATGTGGGCCTGGTCCTGGGTGGATCATGTGGGCCTGGTCGGCGTGGATCATGTGGGCCTGGTCGGAGTGGATCATGTGGGCCTGGTCGGAGTGGATCATGTGGGCCTGGTCGGAGTGGATCATGTGGGCCTGGTCTGAGTGGATCATGTGGGCCTGGTCGGGGTGGATCATGTGGGCCTGGTCGGAGTGGATCATGTGGGCCTGGTCTGAGTGGATCATGTGGGCCTGGTCGGAGTGGAACATGTGGGCCTGGTTGGACTGGATCATGTGGGTCTGGTTGGGGTGGATCAGGTGGGCCTGGTCGCGGTGGATCATGTGGACCTGGTTGTAGTGGATCATGTGGGCCTGGTCTGAGTGGATCATGTGGGCCTGGTCGGGGTGGATCATGTGGGCCTGTTCGGAGTGGATCAGGTGGATCATGTGGGCCTGGGGTGAGTGGATCATGTGGGCCTGGTGGGGGTGGATCATGTGGGCCTGGTCGGGGTGGATCATGTGGGTCTGGTAGGAGTGGATCATGTGGGCCTGGTCTGAGTGGATCATGTGGGCCTGGTCTGATTGGATCATGTGGGGCTGGTCTGAGTGTATCATGTAGGCCTGGTCTGAGTGGATCATGTGGGCCTGGTCTGAGTGGACCATGTGGGCCTGGTCTGAGTGGATCATGTGGGCCAGGTCGGGGTGGATCATGTGGGCCTGGTCGTAGTGGATCATGTGGGCCTGGTCTGAGTGGATCATGTGGGCCTGGTCTGAGTGGATCATGTGGGTCTGGTCTGAGTGGATCATGTGGGCCTGGTCGGAGTGGATCATGTGGGCCTGGTCTGGGTGGATCATGTGGACCTGATCGGGGTGGATCATGTGGGCCTGGTCGGGGTGGATCATGTGGACTTGGTCGGGGTGGATCATGTGGGCCTGGTCTGAGTGGATCATGTGGGCCTGGTCGGGGTGGAACATGTGGGCCTGGTCAGGGTGGATCATGTGGGCCTGGTCTGAGTGGATCATTTGGGCCTGGTCTGAGTGGATCATGTGGGCTTTGTCCGGGTGGATCATGTGGGCCTGGTCTGAGTGGATCATGTGGGCTTGGTCGGAGTGGATCATGTCGTCCTGGTCTGGGTGGATCATGTGGACCTGGTCGGGGTGGATCATGTGGGCCTGGTCGGGGTGGATCATGTGGGCCTGGTCGGAGTGGATCTTGTGGGCCTGGTCGGGGTGGATCATGTGGGCCTGGTCGGGGTGGATCATGTGGGCCTGGTCTGAGTGGATCATGTGGTCCTGGTCTGAGTGGATCATGCGGGCCTGGTCTGAGTGGATCATGTGGGCCTGGTCGGAGTGGATCATGTGGGCCTGGTCTGGGTGGATCATGTGGGCCTGGTCTGAGTGGATCATGTGGGCCTGGTCAGGGTGGATCATGTGGGCCTAGTCAGGGTGGATCATGTGGGCCTGGTCTGAGTGGATCATTTGGGCCTGGTCTGAGTGGATCATGTGGGCTTGGTCCGGTTGGATCATGTGGGCCTGGTCTGAGTGGAACATGTGGGCCTGGTCAGAGTGGATCATGTGGGCCTGGTCAGGGTGGATCATGTGGGCCTGGTCTGAGTGGATCATGTGGGCCTGGTCGGGGTGGATCATGAGGGCCGGGTCTGAGTGGATCATGTGGGCCTGGTCGGGGTGGATCATGTGGGCCTGGTCGGGGTGGATCATGGGGCCCTGGTCGGAGTGGATCCTGTGGGCCTGGTCTGAGTGGATCATGTGGGCCTGGTCGGGGTGGATCATGGGGGCCTGGTCTGAGTGGATCATGTGGGCCTAGTCGGGGTGGATCATGTGGGCCTGGTTGGGATGGATCATCGAGGCCTGGTCGGAGTGGATCCTGTGGGCCTGGTAGGAGTGGATCATGTGGGCCTGGTCTGAGTGCATCATGTGGTCCTGGTCTGAGTGGATCATGTGGGCCTGGTCTGAGTGGATCATGTGGGCCTGGTCGGAGTGGATCATGTGGGCCTGGTCTGGGTGGATCATGTGGGCCTGGTCTGAGTGGATCATGTGGGCCTGGTCAGGGTGGATCATGTGGGCCTAGTCAGGGTGGATCATGTGGGCCTGGTCTGAGTGGATCATTTGGGCCTGGTCTGAGTGGATCATGTGGGCTTGGTCCGGTTGGATCATGTGGGCCTGGTCTGAGTGGATCATGTGGGCTTGGTCGGAGTGGATCATGTGGACTTGGTCGGGGTGGATCATGTGGGCCTGGTCTGAGTGGATCATGTGGGCCTGGTCAGGGTGGATCATGTGGGCCTGGTCAGGGTGGATCATGTGGGCCTGGTCTGAGTGGATCATGTGGGCCTGGTCTGAGTCGATCATGTGGGCCTGGTCGGGGTGGAAAATGTGGGCCTGGTCGGGGTGGATCATGTGGGCATGGTCTGAGTGGATCATGTGGGCCTGGTCGGGGTGGATCATGTGGGCCTGGTCGGACAGGATCATGTGGGCCTGGTCGGGGTGGATCATGAGGGCCGGGTCTGAGTGGATCATGTGGGCCTGGTCGGGGTGGATCATGTGGGCCTGGTCGGGGTGGATCATGGGGGCCTGGTCGGAGTGGATCCTGTGGGCCTGGTCTGAGTGGATCATGTGGGCCTGGTCGGGGTGGATCATGGGGGCCTGGTCTGAGTGGATCATGTGGGCCTGGTCGGGGTGGATCATGTGGGCCTGGTCGGGATGGATCATCGAGGCCTGGTCGGAGTGGATCCTGTGGGCCTGGTAGGAGTGGATCATGTGGGCCTGGTCGGAGTGCATCATGTGGGCCTGGTCGGGGTGGATGATGTGAGCCTGGTCGGGGTGGATCATGTGGGCCTGGTCTGAGTGGATCATGTCAGCCTGGTCGGAGTGGCTCATGTGGGCCTGGTCGGGGTGGATCATGTGGGACTGGTCGTGTTGGATCATATGGGACTGCTCTGATTGGATGATGTGGGCCTGGTCGGGGTGGATCATGTGGGCCTGGTCTGAGTGGATCATGTGGGCCTGGTCTGAGTCGATCATGTGGGCCTGGTCTGATTGGATCATGTGGGCCTGGTCTGATTGGATCATGTGGGCCTGGTCTGAGTGGATCATGTGGGCCTGGTCTGAGTGGATCATGTGGGCCTGGTCTGAGTGGATCGTGTGCGCCTGGTCGGAGTGGATCATGTGGGCCTGGTCGGGGTGGATCATGTGGGCCTGGTCGGGGTGGATCATGTGGGCCTGGTCTGAGTGGATCATGTGGTCCTGGTCTGAGTGGATCATGCGGGCCTGGTCTGAGTGGATCATGTGGGCCTGGTCGGAGTGGATCATGTGGGCCTGGTCTGGGTGGATCATGTGGGCCTGGTCTGAGTGGATCATGTGGGCCTGGTCAGGGTGGATCATGTGGGCCTAGTCAGGGTGGATCATGTGGGCCTGGTCTGAGTGGATCATTTGGGCCTGGTCTGAGTGGATCATGTGGGCTTGGTCCGGTTGGATCATGTGGGCCTGGTCTGAGTGGAACATGTGGGCCTGGTCAGAGTGGATCATGTGGGCCTGGTCAGGGTGGATCATGTGGGCCTGGTCTGAGTGGATCATGTGGGCCTGGTCGGGGTGGATCATGAGGGCCGGGTCTGAGTGGATCATGTGGGCCTGGTCGGGGTGGATCATGTGGGCCTGGTCGGGGTGGATCATGGGGCCCTGGTCGGAGTGGATCCTGTGGGCCTGGTCTGAGTGGATCATGTGGGCCTGGTCGGGGTGGATCATGGGGGCCTGGTCTGAGTGGATCATGTGGGCCTAGTCGGGGTGGATCATGTGGGCCTGGTTGGGATGGATCATCGAGGCCTGGTCGGAGTGGATCCTGTGGGCCTGGTAGGAGTGGATCATGTGGGCCTGGTCTGAGTGCATCATGTGGTCCTGGTCTGAGTGGATCATGTGGGCCTGGTCTGAGTGGATCATGTGGGCCTGGTCGAGTGGATCATGTGGGCCTGGTCTGGGGTGGATCATGTGGGCCTGGTCTGAGTGGATCATGTGGGCCTGGTCAGGGTGGATCATGTGGGCCTAGTCAGGGTGGATCATGTGGGCCTGGTCTGAGTGGATCATTTGGGCCTGGTCTGAGTGGATCATGTGGGCTTGGTCCGGTTGGATCATGTGGGCCTGGTCTGAGTGGATCATGTGGGCTTGGTCGGAGTGGATCATGTGGACTTGGTCGGGGTGGATCATGTGGGCCTGGTCTGAGTGGATCGTGTGGGCCTGGTCAGGGTGGATCATGTGGGCCTGGTCAGGGTGGATCATGTGGGCCTGGTCTGAGTGGATCATGTGGGCCTGGTCTGAGTCGATCATGTGGGCCTGGTCGGGGTGGAAAATGTGGGCCTGGTCGGGGTGGATCATGTGGGCATGGTCTGAGTGGATCATGTGGGCCTGGTCGGGGTGGATCATGTGGGCCTGGTCGGACAGGATCATGTGGGCCTGGTCGGGGTGGATCATGAGGGCCGGGTCTGAGTGGATCATGTGGGCCTGGTCGGGGTGGATCATGTGGGCCTGGTCGGGGTGGATCATGGGGGCCTGGTCGGAGTGGATCCTGTGGGCCTGGTCTGAGTGGATCATGTGGGCCTGGTCGGGGTGGATCATGGGGGCCTGGTCTGAGTGGATCATGTGGGCCTGGTCGGGGTGGATCATGTGGGCCTGGTCGGGATGGATCATCGAGGCCTGGTCGGAGTGGATCCTGTGGGCCTGGTAGGAGTGGATCATGTGGGCCTGGTCGGAGTGCATCATGTGGGCCTGGTCGGGGTGGATGATGTGAGCCTGGTCGGGGTGGATCATGTGGGCCTGGTCTGAGTGGATCATGTCAGCCTGGTCGGAGTGGCTCATGTGGGCCTGGTCGGGGTGGATCATGTGGGACTGGTCGTGTTGGATCATATGGGACTGCTCTGATTGGATGATGTGGGCCTGGTCGGGGTGGATCATGTGGGCCTGGTCTGAGTGGATCATGTGGGCCTGGTCTGAGTCGATCATGTGGGCCTGGTCTGATTGGATCATGTGGGCCTGGTCTGATTGGATCATGTGGGCCTGGTCTGAGTGGATCATGTGGGCCTGGTCTGAGTGGATCATGTGGGCCTGGTCTGAGTGGATCGTGTGCGCCTGGTCGGAGTGGATCATGTGGGCCTGGTCTGGGTGGTTCATGTGGACCTGGTCGGGGTGGATCATGTGTGCCTGGTCGGGGTGGATCATGTGGACTTGGTCGGGGTGGATCATGTGGACCTGGTCGGGGTGGATCATGTGGGCCTGGTCGGGGTGGATCTTGTGGGTTTGGTCAGAGTGGATCATGTGGGCCTGGTCGATGTGGATCATGTGGGCCTGGTCTAAGTGGATCATGTGGGCCTGGTCGGGGTGGATAATGTGGGCCTGGTCGGGGTGGATCATGTGGGCATGGTCTGAGTGGATCATGTGGGCCTGGTCGGGGTGGATCATGTGGGCCTGGTCGGACAGGATCATGTGGGCCTGGTCGGGGTGGATCATGTGGGCCTGGTCAGAGTGGATCATGAGGGCCTGGTCTGAGTGGATCATGAGGGCCTGGTTGGGGTGGATCATGGGGGATGGTCGGAGTGGATCCTGTGGGCCTGGTCTGAGTGGATCATGTGGGCCTGGTCGGGGTGGGTCATGGGGGCCTGGTCTGAGTGGATCATGTGGGCCTGGTCGGGGTGGATCATGTGGGCCTGGTCGGGATGGATCATCGAGGCCTGGTCGGAGTGGATCCTGTGGGCCTGGTAGGAGTGGATCATGTGGGCCTGGTCTGAGTGCATCATGTGGGCCTGGTCGGGGTGGATGATGTGAGCCTGGTCGGGGTGGATCATGTGGGCCTGGTCTGAGTGGATCATGTCAGCCTGGTCGGAGTGGCTCATGTGGGCCTGGTCGGGGTGGATCATGTGGGATTGGTCGTGTTGGATCATATGGGACTGCTCTGATTGGATGATGTGGGCCTGGTCGGGGTGGATCATGTGGCCCTGGTTGGGGTGGATCATGTGGGCCTGGTCTGAGTGGATCATGTGGGCCTGGTCTGAGTGGATCATGTGGGCCTGGTCTGATTGGATCATGTGGGCCTGGTCTGAGTGGATCATGTGGGCCTGGACTGAGTGGATCATGTGGGCCTGGTCTGAGTGGATCATGTGGGCCTGGTCTGAGTGGATCATGTGGGCCTGGTCGGAGTGGATCATGTGGGCCTGGTCTGGGTGGATCATGTGGGCCTGGTCTGAGTGGATCATGTGGGCCTGGTCAGGGTGGATCATGTGGGCTTGGTCAGAGTGGAACATGTGGGCCTGGTCTGAGTGGATCATGTGGGCTTGGTCGGAGTGGAACATGTGGACTTGGTCGGGGTGGATCATGTGGGCCTGGTCTGAGTGGATCATGTGGGCCTGGTCAGGGTGGATCATGTGGGCCTGGTCAGGGTGGATCATGTGGGCCTGGTCTGAGTGGATCATGTGGGCCTGGTCTGAGTCGATCATGTGGGCCTGGTCGGGGTGGATAATGTGGGCCTGGTCGGGGTGGATCATGTGGGCCTGGTCTGAGTGGATCATTTGGGCCTGGTCTGAGTGGATCATGTGGGCTTGGTCCGGTTGGATCATGTGTGCCTGGTCTGAGTGGATCATGTGGGCTTGGTCTGAGTGGATCATGTGGTCCTGGTCTGGGTGGATCATGTGGACTTGGTCGGGGTGGATCATGTGGGCCTGGTCAGGGTGGATCATGTGGGCCTGGTCGGGGTGGATCATGTGGGTCTCGTCTGAGTGGATCATGTTGGCCTGGTCTGAGTGGATCATGTGGGCCTGGTCTGAGTGGATGATGTGGGCCTGGTCGGAGTGGATGATGTGGGCCTGGTCGGGGTGGATCATGTGGACTTGGTCGGGGTGGATCATGTGGGCCTGGTCTGAGTGGATCATGTGGGCCTGGTCGGAGTGGATTATGTGGGCCTGGTCGGGGTGGATCATGTGGGCCTGGTCGGCGTGGATCATGTGGGCCTGGTCGGAGTGGATCATGTGGGCCTGGTTGGAGTGCATGAAGTGGGCCTGGTCGGGGTGGATCATGTGGGCCTGGTCTGAGTGGATCATGTGGGCCTGGTCGGAATTGATCATGTGGGCCGGGTCAGGGTAGTTCATGTGGGCCTGGTCTGAGTGGATCATGTGGGCCTGGTCTGAGTGGATCATGTGGGCCTTGTCTGAGTGGATCATGTGGGCCTGGTCAGGGTGGATCATGTGGGCCTGGTCTGAGTGGATCATGTGGGCCTGGTCAGGGTGGATCATGTGGGTCTGGTCGGGGTGGATCATGTGGGCCTGGTCGGAGTGGATCATGTGGGCCTGGTCTGAGTGTATCATGTGGGCCTGGTCTGAGTGGATCACGTGGGCCTGGTCTGAGTGGATCATGTGAGCCTGGTCGGGATGGATCATGTGGGCCTGCTCTGAGTGGATCATGTGGGCATGGTCGGGGTGGATCATGTGTGCCTGGTCGGGGTGGATCATGTGGACCTGGTCGGGGTGGATCATGTGGGCCTGGTTGGGGTGGATCATGTGGGCCTGGTCGGAGTGGATCATGTGGGCCTGGTTGGAGTGGATCATGTGGGCCTGGTCTGAGTGGATCATGTGCGCCTCGTCGGGGTGGATCATGTGGGCCTGGTCGGGGTGGATCATGTGGGCCTGGTCGTAGTGGATCATGTGGGCCTGGTCGGAGTGATCATGTGGACCTGGTCGGGGTGGTTCATGTGGCCGTGGTCTGAGTGGATCATGTGGGCCTGGTCTGAGTGGATCATGTGGGCCTGGTCTGAGTGGATCATGTGGGCCTGGCCTGAGTGGATCATGTGGGCCTGGTCTGGGTGGATCATGTGGACCTGGTCGGGGTGGATCATGTGGGCCTGGTCTGGGTGGATCATGTGGACCTGGTCGGGGTGGATCATGTGGGCCTGTTCTGAGTGGATCATGTGTGCCTGGTCGGGGTGGATCATGTGGGCCTGGTCAGGGTGGATCATGTGGGCCTGGTCTGCGTGGATCATGTTGGCCTGGTCTGAGTGGATCATGTGGGCCTGGTCTGAGTGGATGATGTGGGCCTGGTCGGAGTGGATCATGTGTGCCTGGTCGGGGTGGATCATGTGGACTTGGTCGGGGTGGATCATGTGGGCCTGGTCTGAGTGGATCATGTGGGCCTGGTCGGAGAGGATCATGTGGGCCTGGTCGGGGTGGATCATGTGGGCCTGGTCGGGGTGGATCATGTGGGCCTGGTCGGAGTGGATCATGTGGGCCTAGTTGGAGTGGATCATGTGGGCCTGGTCGGGATGGATCATGTGGGTCTGCTCTGAGTGGATCATGTGGGCATGGTCGGGGTGGATCATGTGTGCCTGGTCGGGGTGGATCATGTGGACCTGGTCGGGGTGGATCATGTGGGCCTGGTTGGGGTGGATCATGTGGGCCTGGTCGGAGTGGATCATGTGGGCCTGGTTGGAGTGGATCATGTGGGCCTGGTCTGAGTGGATCATGTGCGCCTCGTCGGGGTGGATCATGTGGGCCTGGTCGGGGTGGATCATGTGGGCCTGGTCGTAGTGGATCATATGGGCCTGGTCGGAGTGATCATGTGGACCTGGTAGGGGTGGATCATGTGGCCGTGGTCTGAGTGGATCATGTGGGCCTGGTCTGAGTGGATCATGTGGGCCTGGTCTGAGTGGATCATGTGGGCCTGGCCTGAGTGGATCATGTGGGCCTGGTCTGGGTGGATCATGTGGACCTGGTCGGGGTGGATCATGTGTGCCTGGTCTGGGTGGATCATGTGGACCTGGTCGGGGTGGATCATGTGGGCCTGTTCTGAGTGGATCATGTGTGCCTGGTCGGGGTGGATCATGTGGGCCTGGTCAGGGTGGATCATGTGGGCCTGGTCTGCGTGGATCATCTTGGCCTGGTCTGAGTAGATCATGTGGGCTTGGTCCGGTTGGATCATGTGGGCCTGGTCTGAGTGGATCATGTGGGCTTGGTCGGAGTGGAACATGTGGACTTGGTCGGGGTGGATCATGTGGGCCTGGTCTGAGTGGATCATGTGGGCCTGGTCAGGGTGGATCATGTGGGCCTGGTCAGGGTGGATCATGTGGGCCTGGTCTGAGTGGATCATGTGGGCCTGGTCTGAGTCGATCATGTGGGCCTGGTCGGGGTGGATAATGTGGGCCTGGTCGGGGTGGATCATGTGGGCCTGGTCTGAGTGGATCATTTGGGCCTGGTCTGAGTGGATCATGTGGGCTTGGTCCGGTTGGATCATGTGTGCCTGGTCTGAGTGGATCATGTGGGCTTGGTCTGAGTGGATCATGTGGCCTGGTCTGGGTGGATCATGTGGCCTTGGTCGGGGTGGATCATGTGGGCCTGGTCGGGGTGGATCATGTGGGCCTGGTCGGGTGGATCATGTGGGCCTCGGTCTGAGTGGATCATGTTGGCCTGGTCTGAGTGGATCATGTGGGCCTGGTCTGAGTGGATCATGTGGGCCTGGTCGGAGTGGATGATGTGGGCCTGGTCGGGGTGGATCATGTGGGCCTGGTCGGGGTGGATCATGTGGGCCTGGTCTGGGTGGATCATGTGGGCCTGGTCGGAGTGGATCATGTGGGCCTGGTTGGAGTGGATCATGTGGGCCTGGTCTGAGTGGATCATGTGCGCCTGGTCGGGGTGGATCATGTGGGCCTGGTCGGGGTGGATCATGTGGGCCTGGTCGTAGTGGATCATGTGGGCCTGGTCGGAGTGATCATGTGGACCTGGTCGGGGTGGATCATGTGGGCCGTGGTCTGAGTGGATCATGTGGGCCTGGTCTGAGTGGATCATGTGGGCCTGGTCTGAGTGGATCATGTGGGCCTGGCCTGAGTGGATCATGTGGGCCTGGTCTGGGTGGATCATGTGGGACCTGGTCGGGGTGGATCATGTGTGCCTGGTCTGGGTGGATCATGTGGACCTGGTCGGGGTGGATCATGTGGGCCTGTTCTGAGTGGATCATGTGTGCCTGGTCGGGGTGGATCATGTGGGCCTGGTCAGGGTGGATCATGTGGGCCTGGTCCTGCGTGGATCATCTTGGCCTGGTCTGAGTAGATCATGTGGGCTTGGTCCGGTTGGATCATGTGGGCCTGGTCTGAGTGGATCATGTGGGCTTGGTCGGAGTGGAACATGTGGACTTGGTCGGGGTGGATCATGTGGGCCTGGTCTGAGTGGATCATGTGGGCCTGGTCAGGGTGGATCATGTGGGCTGGTCAGGGTGGATCATGTGGGCCTGGTCTGAGTGGATCATGTGGGCCTGGTCTGAGTCGATCATGTGGGCCTGGTCGGGGTGGATAATGTGGGCCTGGTCGGGGTGGATCATGTGGGCCTGGTCTGAGTGGATCATGTGGGCCTGGTCTGAGTGGATCATGTGGGCCTTGGTCGGGTGGATCATGTGTGCCTGGTCTGAGTGGATCATGTGGGCTTGGTCTGAGTGGATCATGTGGTCCTGGTCTGGGTGGATCATGTGGACTTGGTCGGGGTGGATCATGTGGGCCTGGTCAGGGTGGATCATGTGGGCCTGGTCGGGGTGGATCATGTGGGCCTGGTCTGAGTGGATCATGTGGGCCTGGTCTGAGTGGATCATGTGGGCCTGGTCTGAGTGGATGATGTGGGCCTGGTCGGAGTGGATGATGTGGGCCTGGTCGGGGTGGATCATGTGGACTTGGTCGGGGTGGATCATGTGGGCCTGGTCTGAGTGGATCATGTGGGCCTGGTCGGAGTGGATCATGTGGGCCTGGTCGGGGTGGATCATGTGGGCCTGGTCGGCGTGGATCATGTGGGCCTGGTCGGAGTGGATCATGTGGGCCTGGTTGGAGTGCATCAAGTGGGCCTGGTCGGGGTGGATCATGTGGGCCTGGTCTGAGTGGATCATGTGGGCCTGGTCGGAATTGATCATGTGGGCCGGGTCAGGGTGGATCATGTGGGCCTGGTCTGAGTGGATCATGTGGGCCTGGTCTGAGTGGATCATGTGGGCCTTGTCTGAGTGGATCATGTGGGCCTGGTCAGGGTGGATCATGTGGGCCTGGTCTGAGTGGATCATGTGGGCCTGGTCAGGGTGGATCATGTGGGCCTGGTCGGGGTGGATCATGTGGGCCTGGTCGGAGTGGATCATGTGGGCCTGGTCTGAGTGTATCATGTGGGCCTGGTCTGAGTGGATCACGTGGGCCTGGTCTGAGTGGATCATGTGAGCCTGGTCGGGATGGATCATGTGGGCCTGCTCTGAGTGGATCATGTGGGCATGGTCGGGGTGGATCATGTGTGCCTGGTCGGGGTGGATCATGTGGACCTGGTCGGGGTGGATCATGTGGGCCTGGTTGGGGTGGATCATGTGGGCCTGGTCTGAGTGGATCATGTGGGCCTGGTTGGAGTGGATCATGTGGGCCTGGTCTGAGTGGATCATGTGCGCCTCGTCGGGGTGGATCATGTGGGCCTGGTCGGGGTGGATCATGTGGGCCTGGTCGTAGTGGATCATGTGGGCCTGGTCGGAGTGATCATGTGGACCTGGTCGGGGTGGATCATGTGGCCGTGGTCTGAGTGGATCATGTGGGCCTGGTCTGAGTGGATCATGTGGGCCTGGTCTGAGTGGATCATGTGGGCCTGGCCTGAGTGGATCATGTGGGCCTGGTCTGGGTGGATCATGTGGACCTGGTCGGGGTGGATCATGTGGGCCTGGTCTGGGTGGATCATGTGGACCTGGTCTGAGTGGATCATGTGAGCCTGGTCGGGATGGATCATGTGGGCCTGCTCTGAGTGGATCATGTGGGCATGGTCGGGGTGGATCATGTGTGCCTGGTCGGGGTGGATCATGTGGGCCTGGTCGGGTGGATCATGTGGGCCTGGTCTGAGTGATCATGTGGGCCTGGTCGGAGTGGATCATGTGGGCCTGGTAGGAGTGGATCATGTGGGCCTGGTCTGAGTGGATCATGTGCGCCTCGGTCTGAGTGGATCATGTGGGCCTGGTCGGGTGGATCATGTGGGCCTGGTCGAGTGGATCATGTGGGCCTGGTCGGAGTGATCATGTGGCCTGGTCGGAGTGGATCATGTGGCCTGGTCTGAGTGGATCATGTGGGCCTGGTCTGAGTGGATCATGTGGGCCTGGTCTGAGTGGATCATGTGGCCTGGCCTGAGTGGATCATGTGGGCCTGGTCTGGGTGGATCATGTGGGCCTGGTCGGGGTGGATCATGTGGGCCTGGTCTGGGTGGATCATGTGGGCCTGGTCGGGTGGATCATGTGGCCTGTTCTGAGTGGATCATGTGTGCCTGGTCGGGGTGGATCATGTGGGCCTGGTCGGGGTGGATCATGTGGGCCTGGTCTGAGTGGATCATGTGGGCCTGGTCTGAGTGGATCATGTGGGCCTGGTCTGAGTGGATCATGTGGGCCTGGTCTGAGTGGATCATGTGGGCCTGGTCGGGGTGGATCATGTGGGCCTGGTCTGGGTGGATCATGTGGGCCTGGTCTGAGTGGATCATGTGGGCCTGGTCGGAGTGGATCATGTGGGCCTGGTCGGGTGGATCATGTGGGCCTGGTCTGGGTGGATCATGTGGGCCTGGTCGGAGTGGATCATGTGGGCCTGGTCTGAGTGGATCATGTGGGCCTGGTCGGGGTGGATCATGTGGGCCTGGTCTGAGTGGATCATGTGGGCCTGGTCGGAGTGGATCATGTGGGCCTGGTCGGAGTGGATCATGTGGGCCTGGTCGGGTGGATCATGTGGGCCTGGTCTGGGTGGATCATGTGGGCCTGGTCGGAGTGGATCATGTGGGCCTGGTCGGAGTGGATCATGTGGGCCTGGTCTGAGTGGATCATGTGGGCTGGTCGGGGTGGATCATGTGGGCCTGGTCGGGGTGGATCATGTGGGCCTGGTCGAGTGGATCATGTGGCCTGGTCGGAGTGGATCATGTGGGCCTGGTCGGGGTGGATCATGTGGGCCTGGTCTGAGGTGGATCATGTGGGCCTGGTCTGAGTGGATCATGTGGGCCTGGTCTGAGTGGATCATGTGGGCCTGGTCTGAGTGGATCATGTGGGCCTGGTCTGGGTGGATCATGTGGGCCTGGTCGGGGTGGATCATGTGGGCCTGGTC
>CM059429.1:91048277-91161000 GCA_030390025.1 Squalus acanthias | reverse complement strand
GGAGTGGATCATGTGGGCCTGGTCGGGGTGGATCATGTGGGCCTGGTCTGAGTGGATCATGTGGGCCTGGTCGGAGTGGATCATGTGGGCCTGGTCGGGGTGGATCATGTGGGCCTGGTCTGAGTGGATCATGTGGGCCTGGTCGGGTGGATCATGTGGGCCTGGTCTGAGTGGATCATGTGGGCCTGGTCGGGGTGGATCATGTGGGCCTGGTCGGGGTGGATCATGTCGGCCTGGTCGGAGTGGATCATGTGGGCCTGGTCGGGGTGGATCATGTGGGCCTGGTCGGGGTGGATCATGCGGGCCTGGTCGGAGTGGATCATGTGGGCCTGGTCGGGGTGAATCATGTGGGCCTGGTCTGAGTGGATCATGTGGGCCTGGTCAGAGTGGATCATGTGGGCCTGGTCGGAGTGGAACATGTGGGCCTGGTCGGAGTGGATCATGTGGGCCTGGTCAGGGTGGATCATGTGGGCCTGGTCTGAATGGATCATGTGGGTCTGGTCGGGGTGGATCAGGTGGGCCTGGTCGCGGTGGATCATGTGGGCCTGTTCGTAGTGGATCATGTGGGCCTGGTCGGAGTGGATCATGGTGGCCTGGTCTGAGTGGATCATGTGGGCCTGGTCGGGGTGGATCATGTGGGCCTGGGCGGAGTGGATCAGGTGGATCATGTGGGCCTGGTCTGAGTGGATCATGTGGGCCTGGTGGGGGTGGATCATGTGGGCCTGGTCGGAGTGGATCATGTGGGCCTGGTCGGAGTGGATCATGTGGGCCTGGTCTGAGTGGATCATGTGGGCTGGTCTGAGTGGATCATGTGGGCCTGGTCTGAGTGGATCATGTGGGCCTGGTCTGAGTGGATCATGTGGGCCTGGTCTGAGTGGATCATGTGGGCCTGGTCGGGGTGGATCATGTGGGCCTGGTCTGAGTGGATCATGTGGGCCTGGTCGGAGTGATCATGTGGACCTGGTCGGGGTGGATCATGTGGGCCTGGTCTGAGTGGATCATGTGGGCCTGGTCTGAGTGGATCATGTGGGCCTGGTCTGAGTGGATCATGTGGGCCTGGTCTGAGTGGATCATGTGGGCCTGGTCTGAGTGGATCATGTGGGCCTGGTCGGAGTGGATCATGTGGGCCTGGTCTGGGTGGATCATGTGGGCCTGGTCGGGGTGGATCATGTGGGCCTGGTCTGAGTGGATCATGTGGGCCTGGTCCGAGTGGGTCATGTGGTCCTGGTCTGGGTGGATCATGTGGACCTGGTCGGGGTGGATCATGTGGGCCTGGTCGGGGTGGATCATGTGGGCCTGGTCGGAGTGGATCATGTGGGCCTGGTCGGGGTGGATCATGTGGGCCTGGTCGGGGTGGATCATGTGGGCCTGGTCTGAGTGGATCATGTGGGCCTGGTCGGAATTGATCATGTGGGCCTGGTTGGGGTGGATCATGTGGGCGTGGTCTGAGTGGATCATGTGGGCCTGGTCGGAGTGGATCATGTGGGCCTGGTCTGAGTGGATCATGTGGGTCTGTTCGGGGTGGATTATGTGGGCCTGTTCGGGGTGGATCATGTCGGCCTGGTCGGAGTGGATCATGTGGGCCTGGTTGGGGTGGATGATGTGGGCCTGGTCGGGGTGGATCATGTGGGTAAGGTCGGAGTGGATCATGTGGGCCTGGTCGGGGTGGATCATGTGGGCCTGGTCTGAGTGTATCATGTGGGCCTGGTCAGAGTGGATCATGTGGGCCTGGTCGGAGTGGAACATGTGGGCCTGGTCAGAGTGGATCATGTGGGCCTGGTCAGGGTGGATCATGTGTGCCTGGTCTGAGTGGATCATGTGGGTCTGGTCGGGGTGGATTATGTGGGCCTGGTCGGGGTGGATCATGTCGGCCTGGTCCCAGTGGATCATGTGGGACTGGTTGGGGTGGATGATGTGGGCCTGGTCGGGGTGGATCATGTGGGCCTGGTCGGAGTGGATCATGTGGGCCTGGTCGGGGTGGATCATGTGGGCCTGGTCTGAGTGGATCATGTGGGCCTGGTCAGAGTGGATCATGTGGGCCTGGTCGGAGTGGAACATGTGGGCCTGGTCAGAGTGGATCATGTGGGCCTGGTCAGGGTGGATCATGTGTGCCTGGTCTGAGTGGATCATGTGGGCAAGGTCGGGGTGGATCATGTGGGCCTGGTCGTGGTGGATCATGTGGACCTGGTTGGGATGGATCATGTGAGCCTGGTCTGAGTCGATCATGTGGACCTGGTCGGGGTGGATCATGTGGGCCTGGTCGGGGTGGATCTTGTGGGTTTGGTCAGAGTGGATCATGTGGGCCTGGTCGGTGTGGATCATGTGGGCCTGGTCGAAGTGGATCATGTGGGCCTGGTCAGGGTGGTTAATGTGGGCCTGGTCGGGGTGGATCATGTGGGCATGGTCTGAGTGGATCATGTGGGCCTGGTCGGGGTGGATCATGTGGGCCTGGTCGAGGTGGATCATGTGGGCCTGGTCTGAGTGGATCATGTGGGCCTGGTCGGGGTGGATCATGTGGGCCTGGTCGGGGTGGATCATCGAGGCCTGGTCGGAGTGGATCCTGTGGGCCTGGTAGGAGTGGATCATGTGGGCCTGGTGTGAGTGCATCATGTAGGCCTGGTCGGGGTGGATGATGTGAGCCTGGTCGGGGTGGATCATGTGGGCCTGGTCTGAGTGGATCATGTCAGCCTGGTCGGAGTGGCTCATGTGGGCCTGGTCGGGGTGGATCATGTGGGACTGGTCGTGTTGGATCATATGGGACTGCTCTAATTGGATGATGTGGGCCTGGTCGGGGTGGATCATGTGGGCCTGGTCGGGGTGGATCATGTGGGCCTGGTCTGAGTGGATCACGTGGGCCTGGTCTGAGTGGATCATGTGGGCCTGGCCTGAGTGGATCATGTGGGCCTAGTCTGAGTGGATCATGTGGGCCTGGTCTGAGTGGATCATGTGGGCCTGGTCTGAGTGGATCATGTGGGCCTGGTCTGATTGGATCATGTGGGCCTGGTCGGAGTGGATCATGTGGGCCTCGTCTGGGTGGATCATGTGGACCTGGTCGGGGTGGATCATGTGTGCATGTTCGGGGTGGATCATGTGGACTTGGTCGGGGTGGATCATGTGGGCCTGGTCTGAGTGGATCATGTGGGCCTGGTCGGGGTGGATCATGTGGGCCTGGTCAGGGTGGATCATGTGGGCCTGGTCTGAGTGGATCATGTGGGCTTGGTCAGAGTGGATCATGTGGTCCTGGTCTGGGTGGATCATGTGGACCTGGTCGGGGTGGATCATGTGGGCCTGGACTGAGTGGATCATGTGGGACTGGTCTGGGTGGATTATTTGGCCTTGGCCGGGGTGGATCATCTCGGCCTGGTCGGAGTGGATCATGTGGGCCTGGTCGGGGTGGATCATGTGGGCTTGGTCTGGGTGGATCATGTGGGCCTGGTCTGAGTGGATCATGTGGGCTTGGTCGGAGTGGATCATGTGGGCCTGGTCGGGGTGGATGATGTGAGCCTGGTCGGGGTGGATCATGTGGGCCTGGTCTGAGTGGATCATGTCAGCCTGGTCGGAGTGGCTCATGTGGGCCTGGTCGGGGTGGATCATGTGGGACTGGTCGTGTTGGATCATATGGGACTGCTCTGATTGGATGATGTGGGCCTGGTCGGGTTGGATCATGTGGGCCTGGTCGGGGTGGATCATGTGGGCCTGGTCTGAGTGGATCATGTGGGCCTGGTCTGAGTGGATCATGTGGGACTGGTCTGAGTGGATCTTGTGTGCCTAGTCTGAGTGGATCATGTGGGCCTGGTCTGAGTGGATCATGTGGGCCTGGTCTGAGTGGATCATGTGGGCCTGGTCTGAGTGGATCATGTGGGCCTGGTCGGAGTGGATCATGTGGGACTCGTCTGGGTGGATCATGTGGGCCTGGTCGGGGTGGATCATGTGTGCCTGGTCGGGGTGGATCATGTGGACTTGGTCGGGGTGGATCATGTGGGCCTGGTCTGAGTGGATCATGTGGGCCTGGTCGGGGTGGATCATGTGGGCCTGGTCAGGGTGGATCATGTGGGCCTGGTCTGAGTGGATCATTTGGGCCTGGTCTGAGTGGAGCATGTGGGCTTGGTCTGGGTGGATCATGTGGGCCTCGTCTGAGTGGATCATGTGGGCTTGTTTGGAGTGGATCATGTGGTCCTGGTCTGGGTGGATCATGTGGACCTGGTCGGGGTAGATCATGTGGGCCTGGTCGGGGTGGATCATGTGGGCCTGGTCGGAGTGGATCATGTGGGCCTGGTCGGGGTGGATCATGTGGGCCTGGTCGGGGTGGATCATGTGCGCCTGGTCTGAGTGGATCATGTGGGCCTGGTCGGAATTGATCATGTGGGCCTGGTTGGGGTGGATCATGTGGGCGTGGTCTGAGTGGATCATGTGGGCCTGGTCGGGGTGGATCATGTGGGCCTGGTCTGAGTGGATCATGTGGGTCTGGTCGGGGTGGATTATGTGGGCCTGGTCGGGGTGGATCATGTCGGCCTGGTCGGAGTGGATCATGTGGGCCTGGTCGGGGTGGATCATGTGGGCCTGGTCGGGGTGGATCATGCGGGCCTGGTCTGAGTGGATCATGTGGGCCTGGTCGGGGTGGATCATGTGGGCCTGGTCTGAGTGGATCATGTGGGCCTGGTCAGAGTGGATCATGTGGGCCTGGTCGGAGTGGAACATGTGGGCCTGGTCGGAGTGGATCATGTGGGCCTGGTCAGGGTGGATCATGTGTGCCTGGTCTGAGTGGATCATGTGGGCAAGGTCGGGGTGGATCATGTGGGCCTGGTCGCGGTGGATCATGTGGACCTGGTTGGGGTGGATCATGTGGGCCTGGTCTGAGTCGATGATGTGGACCTGGTCGGGGTGGATCATGTGGGCCTGGTCGGGGTGGATCTTGTGGGTTTGGTCAGAGTGGATCATGTGGGCCTGGTCGGTGTGGATCATGTGGGCCTGGTCGGGGTGGATAATGTGGGCCTGGTCGGGGTGGATCATGTGGGCATGGTCTGAGTGGATCATGTGGGCCTGGTCGGGGTGGATCATGTGGGCCTGGTCGGGGTGGATCATGTGGGCCTGGTCAGAGTGGATCATGTGGGCCTGGTCGGGGTGGATCATGCGGGCCTGGTCGGAGTGGATCATGTGGGCCTGGTCGGGGTGGATCATGTGGGTCTGGTCTGAGTGGATCATGTGGGCCTGGTCAGAGTGGATCATGTGGGCCTGGTCGGAGTGGAACATGTGGGCCTGTTCGGAGTGGATCATGTGGGCCTGGTCAGGGTGGATCATGTGTGCCTGTTCTGAGTGGATCATGTGGGTAAGGTCGGGGTGGATCATGTGGGCCTGGTCGCGGTGGATCATGTGGAACTGGTTGGGGTGGATCATGTGGCCCTGGTCTGAGTCGATCATGTGGACCTGGTCGGGGTGGATCATGTGGGCCTGGTCGGGGTGGGTCTTGTGGGTTTGGTCAGAGTGGATCATGTGGGCCTGGTCGGTGTGGATCATGTGGGCCTGGTCGAAGTGGATCATGTGGGCCTGGTCGGACAGGATCATGTGGGCCTGGTCGGGGTGGATCATGTGGGCCTGGTCAGAGTGGATCATGAGGGCCTGGTCTGAGTGGATCATGTGGGCCTGGTCGGGGTGGATCATGTGGGCCTGGTCGGGGTGGATCATGTGGACCTGGTCTGAGTGGATCATGTGGGCCTGGTCAGAGTGGATCATGTGGGCCTGGTCGGAGTGGAACATGTGGACCTGGTCTGAGTGGATCATGTGGGCCTGGTCAGAGTGGATCATGTGGGCCTGGTCGGAGTGGAACATGTGGGCCTGGTCGGAGTGGATCATGTGGGCCTGGTCAGGGTGGTTCATGTGTGCCTGGTCTGAGTGGATCATGTGGGCAAGGTCGGGGTGGATCATGTGTGCCTGGTCTGAGTGGATCATGTGGACCTGGTTGGGGTGGATCATGTGGGCCTGGTCTGAGTCGATCATGTGGACCTGGTCGGGGTGGATCATGTGGGCCTGGTCGGGGTGGATCATGTGGGCCTGGTCAGAGTGGATCATGTGGGCCTGGTCGGGGTGGATCATGCAGGCCTGGTCGGAGTGGATCATGTGGGCCTGGTCGGGGTGGATCATGTGGGTCTGGTCTGAGTGGATCATGTGGGCCTGGTCAGAGTGGATCATGTGGGCCTGGTCGGAGTGGAACATGTGGGCCTGTTCGGAGTGGATCATGTGGGCCTGGTCAGGGTGGATCATGTGTGCCTGGTCTGAGTGGATCATGTGGGTAAGGTCGGGGTGGATCATGTGGGCCTGGTCGCGGTGGATCATGTGGAACTGGTTGGGGTGGATCATGTGGGCCTGGTCTGAGTCGATCATGTGGACCTGGTCGGGGTGGATCATGTGGGCCTGGTCGGGGTGGGTCTTGTGGGTTTGGTCAGAGTGGATCATGTGGGCCTGGTCGGTGTGGATCATGTGGGCCTGGTCGAAGTGGATCATGTGGGCCTGGTCGGACAGGATCATGTGGGCCTGGTCGGGGTGGATCATGTGGGCCTGGTCAGAGTGGATCATGAGGGCCTGGTCTGAGTGGATCATGTGGGCCTAGTCGGGGTGGATCATGTGGGCCTGGTCGGGGTGGATAATGTGGGCCTGGTCTGAGTGGATCATGTGGGCCTGGTCAGAGTGGATCATGTGGGCCTGGTCAGAGTGGAACATGTGGGCCTGGTCGGAGTGGATCATGTGGGCCTGGTCAGGGTGGATCATGTGTGCCTGGTCTGAGTGGATCATGTGGGCAAGGTCGTGGTGGATCATGTGGGCCTGGTCGCGGTGGATCATGTGGACCTGGTTGGGGTGGATCATGTGGGCCTGGTCTGAGTCGATCATGTGGACCTGGTCGGGTTGGATCATGTGGGCCTGGTCGGGGTGGATCTTGTGGGTTTGGTCAGAGTGGATCATGTGGGCCTGGTCGGTGTGGATCATGTGGGCCTGGTCTAAGTGGATCATGTGGGCCTGGTCGGGGTGGATAATGTGGGCCTGGTCGGGGTGGATCATGTGGGCATGGTCTGAGTGGATCATGTGGGCCTGGTCGGGGTGGATCATGTGAGCCTGGTCGGGGTGGATCATGTGGGCCTGGTCAGAGTGGATCATGTGGGCCTGGTCGGAGTGGAACATGTGGGCCTGTTCGGAGTGGATCATGTGGGCCTGGTCAGGGTGGATCATGTGTGCCTGGTCTGAGTGGATCATGTGGGTAAGGTTGGGGTGGATCATGTGGGCCTGGTCGCGGTGGATCATGTGGAACTGGTTGGGGTGGATCATGTGGGCCTGGTCTGAGTCGATCATGTGGACCTGGTCGGGGTGGATCATGTGGGCCTGGTCGGGGTGGGTCTTGTGGGTTTGGTCAGAGTGGATCATGTGGGCCTGGTCTGAGTGGATCATGTGGGCCTGGTCGGGGTGGATCATGTGGGCCTGGTCGGGGTGGATCATGTGGGCCTGGTCTGAGTGGATCATGTGGGCCTGGTCAGAGTGGATCATGTGGGCCTGGTCGGAGTGGAACATTTGGGCCTGGTCTGAGTGGATCATGTGGGCCTGGTCGGGTGGATCATGTGGGCCTGGTCGGAGTGGATCATGTGGGCCTGGTCAGGGTGGATCATGTGTGCCTGGTCTGAGTGGATCATGTGGGCCTGGTTGGGGTGGATCATGTGGGCCTGGTCGCGGTGGATCATGTGGACCTGGTTGGGGTGGATCATGTGGGCCTGGTCTGAGTCGATCATGTGGACCTGGTCGGGGTGGATCATGTGGGCCTGGTCGGGGTGGATCTTGTGGGTTTGGTCAGAGTGGATCATGTGGGCCTGGTCGGTGTGGATCATGTGGGCCTGGTCTAAGTGGATCATGTGGGCCTGGTCGGGGTGGATCATGTGGGCCTGGTCAGAGTGGATCATGTGGGCCTGGTCGGAGTGGAACATGTGGGCCTGTTTGGAGTGGATCATGTGGGCCTGGTCAGGGTGGATCATGTGTGCCTGGTCTGAGTGGATCATGTGGGTAAGGTCGGGGTGGATCATGTGGGCCTGGTCGCGGTGGATCATGTGGAACTGGTTGGGGTGGATCATGTGGGCCTGGTCGGGGTGGATCATGTGGGCCTGGTCGGGGTGGATCATGTGGGCCTGGTCAGAGTGGATCATGTGGGCCTGGTCGGAGTGGAACATGTGGGCCTGTTCGGAGTCGATCATGTGGACCTGGTCGGGTTGGATCATGTGGGCCTGGTCGGGGTGGATCTTGTGGGTTTGGTCAGAGTGGATCATGTGGGCCTGGTCGGTGTGGATCTTGTGGGCCTGGTCTAAGTGGATCATGTGGGCCTGGTCGGGGTGGATAATGTGGGCTTGGTCGGGGTGGATCATGTGGGCATGGTCTGAGTGGATCATGTGGGCCTGGTCGGGGTGGATCATGTGGGCCTGGTCGGGGTGGATCATGTGGGCATGGTCTGAGTGGATCATGTGGGCCTGGTCGGGGTGGATCATGTGGGCCTGGTCGGGGTGGATCATGTGGGCCTGGTCAGAGTGGATCATGTGGGCCTGGTCGGAGTGGAACATGTGGGCCTGTTCGGAGTGGATCATGTGGGCTTGGTCAGGGTGGATCATGTGTGCCTGGTCTGAGTGGATCATGTGGGTAAGGTTGGGGTGGATCATGTGGGCCTGGTCGCGGTGGAGCATGTGGAACTGGTTGGGGTGGATCATGTGGGCCTGGTCTGAGTCGATCATGTGGACCTGGTCAGGGTGGATCATGTGGGCCTGGTCGGGGTGGGTCTTGTGGGTTTGGTCAGAGTGGATCATGTGGGCCTGGTCGAAGTGGATCATGTGGGCCTGGTCAGACAGGATCATGTGGGCCTTGTCGGGGTGGATCATGTGGGCCTGGTCAGAGTGGATCATGAGGGCCTGGTCTGAGTGGATCATGTGGGCCTGGTCGGGGTGGATCATGTGGGCCTGGTCGGGGTGGATCATGTGGGCCTGGTCTGAGTGGATCATGTGGGCCTGGTCAGAGTGGATCATGTGGGCCTGGTCGGAGTGGAACATTTGGGCCTGGTCTGAGTGGATCATGTGGGCCTGGTCGGGTGGATCATGTGGGCCTGGTCGGAGTGGATCATGTGGGCCTGGTCAGGGTGGATCATGTGTGCCTGGTCTGAGTGGATCATGTGGGCAAGGTCGGGGTGGATCATGTGGGCCTGGTCGCGGTGGATCATGTGGACCTGGTTGGGGTGGATCATGTGGGCCTGGTCTGAGTCGATCATGTGGACCTGGTCGGGGTGGATCATGTGGGCCTGGTCGGGGTGGATCTTGTGGGTTTGGTCAGAGTGGATCATGTGGGCCTGGTCGGTGTGGATCATGTGGGCCTGGTCTAAGTGGATCATGTGGGCCTGGTCGGGGTGGATAATGTGGGCCTGGTCGGGGTGGATCATGTGGGCATGGTCTGAGTGGATCATGTGGGCCTGGTCGGGGTGGATCATGTGGGCCTGGTCGGGGTGGATCATGTGGGCCTGGTCAGAGTGGATCATGTGGGCCTGGTCGGAGTGGAACATGTGGGCCTGTTCGGAGTGGATCATGTGGGCCTGGTCAGGGTGGATCATGTGTGCCTGGTCTGAGTGGATCATGTGGGTAAGGTCGGGGTGGATCATGTGGGCCTGGTCGCGGTGGATCATGTGGAACTGGTTGGGGTGGATCATGTGGGCCTGGTCTGAGTCGATCATGTGGACATGGTCGGGGTGGATCATGTGGGCCTGGTCGGGGTGGGTCTTGTGGGTTTGGTCTGAGTGGATCATGTGGGCCTGGTCGGGGTGGATCATGGGGGCCTGGTCGGAGTGGATCATGTGGGCCTGGTCGGGGTGGATCATGTGGGCCTGGTCTGAGTGCATCATGTGGGCCTAGTCTGAGTGGATCATGTCAGCCTGGTCGGATTGGCTCATGTGGGCCTGGTCGGGGTGGATCATGTGGGACTGGTCATGTTGGATCATATGGGACTGCTCTGATTGGATGATGTGGGCCTGGTCGGGGTGGATGATGTGAGCCTGGTCGGGGTGGATCATGTGGGCCTGGTCTGAGTGGATCATGTGGGCCTTGTCTGAGTGCATCATGTGGTCCTGGTCGGGCTGGATGATGTGGGCCTGGTCGGGGTGGATCATGTGGGCCTGGTCTGAGTGGATCATGTAGGCCTGGTCGGAGTGTATCATGTGTGCCTGGTCGGTGTGGATCATGTGGGCCTGGTCAGGGTGGATCATGTGGGCCTGGTCTGAGTGGATCATGTCGGCATGGTCGGAGTGGCTCATGTGGGCCTGGTCGGGGTGGATCATGTGGGCCTGGTCGGTGTGGATCATGTGGGCCTGGTCGGACAGGATCATGTGGGCCTGGTCGGTGTGGATCATGTGGGCCTGGTCAGAGTGGATCATGAGGGCCTGGTCTGAGTGGATCATGTGGGCCTGGTCGGGGTGGATCATGTGGGCCTGGTCGGGGTGGATCATGGGGGCCTGGTCGGAGTGGATCCTGTGGGCCTGGTCTGAGTGGATCATGTGGGCCTGGTCGGGGTGGATCATGGGGGCCTGGTCGGAGTGGATGCTGTGGGCCTGGTCGGAGTGAATCATGTGGGCCTGGTCGGGGTGGATCATGTGGGCCTGGTCTGAGTGGATCATGTGGGCCTGGTCGGGGTGGATCATGTGGGCCTGGTCTGAGTGGATCATGTGGGCCTGGTCGGGGTGGATCATGTGGGCCTGGTCGGGGTGGATCATCGAGGCCTGGTCGGAGTGGATCCTGTGGGCCTGGTAGGAGTGGATCATGTGGGCCTGGTCTGAGTGCATCATGTGGGCCTGGTCGGGGTGGATGATGTGAGCCTGGTCGGGGTGGATCATGTGGGCCTGGTCTGAGTGGATCATGTCGGCATGGTCGGAGTGGCTCATGTGGGCCTGGTCGGGGTGGATCATGTGGGACTGGTCATGTTGGATCATATGGGACTGCTCTGATTGGATGATGTGGGCCTGGTCGGGGTGGATGATGTGAGCCTGGTCGGGGTGGATCATGTGGGCCTGGTCTGAGTGGATCATGTGGGCCTTGTCTGAGTGCATCATGTGGTCCTGGTCGGGCTGGATGATGTGGGCCTGGTCGGGGTGGATCATGTGGGCCTGGTCTGAGTGGATCATATAGGCCTGGTCGGAGTGTATCATGTGTGCCTGGTCGGTGTGGATCATGTGGGCCTGGTCAGGGTGGATCATGTGGGCCTGGTCTGAGTGGATCATGTGGGCCTGGTCGGAGTGGCTCATGTGGGCCTGGTCGGGGTGGATCATGTGGGCCTGGTCGGTGTGGATCATGTGGGCCTGGTCGGACAGGATCATGTGGGCCTGGTCGGTGTGGATCATGTGGGCCTGGTCAGAGTGGATCATGAGGGCCTGGTCTGAGTGGATCATGTGGGCCTGGTCGGGGTGGATCATGTGGGCCTGGTCGGAGTGGATCCTGTGGGCCTGGTCTGAGTGGATCATGTGGGCCTGGTCGGGGTGGATCATGGGGGCCTGGTCGGAGTGGATGCTGTGGGCCTGGTCGGAGTGAATCATGTGGGCCTGGTCGGGGTGGATCATGTGGGCCTGGTCTGAGTGGATCATGTGGGCCTGGTCGGGGTGGATCATGTGGGCCTGGTCTGAGTGGATCATGTGGGCCTGGTCGGGGTGGATCATGTGGGCCTGGTCGGGGTGGATCATCGAGGCCTGGTCGGAGTGGATCCTGTGGGCCTGGTAGGAGTGGATCATGTGGGCCTGGTCTGAGTGCATCATGTGGGCCTGGTCGGGGTGGATGATGTGAGCCTGGTCGGGGTGGATCATGTGGGCCTGGTCTGAGTGGATCATGTCGGCATGGTCGGAGTGGCTCATGTGGGCCTGGTCGGGGTGGATCATGTGGGACTGGTCATGTTGGATCATATGGGACTGCTCTGATTGGATGATGTGTGCCTGGTCGGGGTGGATCATGTGGGCCTGGTCGGGGTGGATCATGTGGGCCTGGTCTGAGTGGATCATGTGGGCCTTGTCTGAGTGGATCATGTGGACCTGGTCGGGGTGGATGATGTGTGCCTGGTCGGGGTGGATCATGTGGGCCTGGTCTGAGTGGATCATGGAGGCCTGGTCGGAGTGGATCATGTGGGCCTGGTCGGTGTGGATCATGTGGGCCTAGTCGGGGTGGACCATGTGGGCCTGGTCTGAGTGGATCATGTGGGCCAGATTGGGTGGATCATGTGGGCCTGATCAGAGTGGATCATGTGGGCCTGTTCGATGTGGATCATGTGGGCCTGGTTGTGGTGGATCATGTGGGCCTGGTCTGAGTGGATCATGTGGGCCTAGTCATGGTGGATCATGTGGGCCTGGCCATGGTGGATCACGTGGGCCTGGTCCAGGTGGATCATGTGGGCCTGGTTGGGGTGGATCATGGGGGCCTGGTTGGAGTGGATGCTGTGGGCCTGGTCGGAGTGGATCATGTGGGCCTGGTTGGGGTGGATCATGTGGGCCTGGTCAGAGTGGATCATGTGGGCCTGGTCGGGGTGGATCATGTGAGCCTGGTCTCAGTGGACCATGTGGGACTGGTCTGAGTGGATCATGTGGGCCTGGTCGGGGTGGATCATGTGGGCCTGGTCGGAGCAGATCATGTGGGCCTGGTCGGGGTGGATCATGTGGGCCTGGTCTGAGTGGATCATGTGGGCCTGGTCGGGGTGGATCATGTGGGCCTGGTCTGAGTTGGTCATGTGGGCCTGGTCGGGGTGGATCATGTGGGCCTGGTCTGAGTGGATCATGTGGGCCTGGTCTGAGTTGTCATGAGGGCCTGGTCTGAGTGGATCATGTGGGCCTGGTCGGTGTGGATCATGTGGGCCTGGTCGGGGTGGATCATGTGGGCCTGGTCTGAGTGGATCATGTGGGCCTGGTTGGGGTGGATCATGTGGGCCTGGTTGGGGTGGATCATGTGGGCCTGGTTGGGGTGGATCATGTGGGCCTGGTCTGAGTGATCATGTGAGTCTGGTCTGAGTGGATCATGTGCGCCTTGTCGGGGTGGATCATGTGGGCCTGGTCGGGGTGGATCATGTTGGTCCGGTCGGGGTAGATCATGTGGGCCTGGTCGGGGTGGATCATGTGGGCCTTGTCTGAGTGGATCATGTGGGTCTGGTCTGAGTGGATCCTGTGGGGCTCGTCGGGGTGTATCATGTGGGCATGGTCTGAGTGGATCATGTGGGCCTGGTCAGAGTGGATCATGTGGGCCTGGTCGGGGTGGATCATGTGGGCCTGGTCTCAGTGGACCATGTGGGACTGGTCTGAGTGGATCATGTGGGCCTTGTCGGGGTGGATGATGTGGGCCTGGTCGGGGTGGATCATGTGGGCCTGATTAGAGTGGATCATGTGGGCCTGGTCGGAGTGGATAATGTGGGCCTGGTCGGGGTGGATAATGTGAGTCTGGTCGGGGTGGATCATGTGGGCCTGGTCTGAGTCGATTATGTGGGTCTGGTCGGGGTAGATCATGTGGGCCTGGTCGGGGTAGATCATGTGGGCCTGGTCGGAGTGGATCATGTGGGCCTGGTCGGGGTGGATCATGTGGGCCTGGTCGGAGTGGATCATGTGGGCCTGGTCGGAGTGGATCATGTGGGCCTGGTCGGAGTGGATCATGTGGGCCTGGTCGGAGTGGATCATGTGAGCCTGGTTGGAGTGGATCATGTGGGCCAGCACAGTGCCAAGGCGAGCAGACATTGCCCTGGCAAAGATTTTGTAGTCTCTGCCAAGAAGGGAGACCAGGCACCCGTTCTTAAGTAGGCAGAGATCACCCTTCTTGGGCAGCAGGATCATGAGCACCCTGCACCAAGAGAGGGGCATCTCCCTGGTCGTCAGACTTTCCCCCCATGACCTGCACGTAGTCGCCCCCCAGGACATCCCAGAATGCCCTGTGGAACTCTACAGTCAGCCTCTCCAGCCCCGGGGACTTGCCCCTCGAGAGCTGGCTGAGGGCACCAGGCTTACCGGAGCATCAAGGTATTTGGCGCCCTCCGGGCTAACCTTCGGCAGGTCCTCCCTTAAACTCCGCGAGCATCCTCGCCGGACGGATCCGGAGAGCACAGAGCCCCGTAATAGGCCCAAGCCCCGGCACAGATGCCCTCTGGATCCGAGACCAGGGATCTGTCATCGGCCAGCAGCCCCAAGTAGAGAGTATAGAAACATGAAGATAGAGCAGGTGAATGCATGGCTGGAGAAATGGTGCTGGAGGGAGGGCTTCAGATTCCTGGGGCATTGGGAGTAGTGTTGGAATGGGAGGGACCTGTACAAGCAGAACGGGTTGCTCCTGAAAAGGGCTGGGACCAATGTCCTTACAGGAAGGTTAATTAGTGCTCTGGGGGGAGTGTTTAAACTAATTTGGCAGGGGGAGGGGCACCAGGACACAGCAGTAGAGAGGAGGGAGAAGGTGCATAGAAAACTAGGAGGAACAAACAGCAACAGGACAAAGAATAGTGTTGAATGAGCAGGAATTAGATGGAGGAAAGAAGCAAAGTCGACTAGCATGGTGTTGGAATGCATGTGTGTTAATGTGAGGATTGTTACAAATCAGATTGTCGAGCTACAGGCACAAGTTGCCATATGGGGTTATGATATAATGGCTATAACGGAGACCTGGCTTAAACATCGGCAAGAGTGGGAACTAATCATTCCCAGCTACAATGTATTCAGGAGGGATAGAGAAGGAAAATAGACAGAAGGAGGTGGCAGTATTGATTAAGGATAATATTACAGTTCTATAGAGGTACGATATACTAGAAAGTTCAAAGGCTGAATCTATTTGGTTAGAGTTAAGGAACAGAAAGGAGATTTTACATTGCTGGGTGTTTACTATAGACCCCCAAATAGTGAGAAGGAGCTCGAAGAACAAATCTGTCGGCAAATCTCAGAGAAATGCAAACATAATAGAGCAGTAATAGTGGGGACTTCAATTACCCGAATATAGACTGGAGAAAAAACAGAGTAAAGGGCAAAAAGGGTGAAGACTTCCTAAAATGTGCACAGGAGAACTTTCTTAATCAGTGTGTTTCCAGCCCAATGAGGAAGGAAGCAGTGCTGGATCTAGTTCCGGGGAATGAAGTAGGGCAAGTGGAGTGTGTTTCAGTGGGAGGACATTTGGGTAATAGTGGTCATAATATAATTAGGTTTAAAGCAGTAATGGAAAGGGACAAAGAAAAATTAAAAGTGAAAATAGCCAGCTGGAAGAGAGTCAATTTCAGTGATTTGTGAAGGGATCGAGCACAGGTGGACTGGAAACAGAGATTGGCCAGGGAAACAGTGAATGAACAATGGCAGGCCTTCAAGGCGGAGATAGTTCGGGTACAAACCAAGCATATTCCCAAGAGAAGGAAAGATGGGGCATCCAAAACCAGAGCTCACTGGATGAAAAAGGAAACAGAGGTTAAAATAAAACAGAAAAAGGAGGTTTTTGACAAATGTCAAGTACAGAATACAATAGAAAACCAGGCAGATTACAGAGATTGCAGAGGGAAATTAAAATGGATCTAAGAAGGACAAATAGAGTAAGAGAAAATATTTGCGGGCAACATAAAAGGGAACCAAAAAATCTTTTATAAACATATAATAAGTAAAAGGATAGTTAAAGGAATGGTGGGGCCTATTAGGGACAAAAAAGGAAATCTTCTTGTGGAGGCAGAGGGCATGACTAAGGTACTAAATAAGTACATTGCATCTGTCTTCACAAAAGATGAGGATGAAGTTAATGTTGCAGTAGAGGATTGGGGGGGGGTGGGGAGTAGAGATTACTGGATAGGATAAAAATAGAGAGGAGCTGCCAAATATGTTGGCATCACTCAAAGTTAACAAGTTACCCGGTCCAGATGGGATGCATCCTAGGTTGCTGAGGGAAGCTAGGGTGGAGATAGCAGAAGCTCTGATCACAATCTTTCAATCCTCCTTGGATATAGGACTGGTGCCAGAGGTCTGGAGGATTGCAAATAAGAACCTAAGAATATAAGAGTTAGGAGCAGGAGTAGGCCATACGGCCCTTCAAGCCTGCTCCGCCATTAAATAAGATCATGGCTGATCTTCGACCTCAACTCCACTTTCCTGCACTATCCCCATATCCCTTGATTTCCCAAGAGTCTCAGCCTTAAATATACTCAATGACTGAGCATCCACAGCCCTCTGGGGTAGAGATTCCAAAGATTCACAACCCCTTTAGTGAAGAAATTCCTCCTCATCTCAGTCTTAAATGGCCGACCCTTATTCTGAGACTATTCCCCCTAGTTCTAGACTCTCCAGCCAGGGGAAACAACCTCTCAGCATCTACCCTGTCAATCCCCTTCAGAATCTTAGATGTTTCAATGAGATCACCTTTCATTCTTCTCAACTCCAGTTCCTCCCCTGCTCAAAAAAGGGGAGAGGGATAAACCCGGCAACTATAGACCAGTCAGTGGTGGGAAAACTACTAGAAACCATTGTCAAGGACAACATTAATTCTCACTTGGAGAAACATGGGATAATAAGGGACAGCCAGCATGGATTTGTTAAAGGAAAATCGTGTCTGACTAACCTGATTGAGTTCTTTGAAGTATCAGAGAGGGTTGATGAAGGTAGTGCAGTAGATTGAGTTCTTTGAAGTATCAGAGAGGGTTGATGAAGGTAGTGCAGTAGATGTTGCATATATGGACTTTCAAAAGGCATTTGATAAAATACCTCATAACAGACTTAGTCGGAAAATAGAAGCATATGGTATAAAAGGGACGGTGATAACTTGGGTATGTAATTGGCTAAGGGATAGAAGGCAGAGAGTAGTGGTGAACGGATGTTTTTCTGACTGGAGAAAAGTATGTGTTGAGGTCCCCCAGGGGTCGGTATTAGGACCATTGCTCTTCTTGTTTTATTTATATATATATATATATATATATATGAATGACCTGGACTTGGGTATAAGGTGTACAATTTCGAAGTTTGTGGATGATACAAAACTTGGCAACAAAGTAAATAGTGAGCAGGATAGTAACAGACTTCAGGACATAGGCAGACTGGTGAAATGGGCAGACACATGGCAGATGCAATTTAATGCAGATAAGTATGAAGTGATGCACTTTGGGAGAAACAACATGGAGTGGCAATATAATCTAAATACTAGTTTTTGAGGGGGGTGCAAATGCATAGGGACCTGGGGGTACATATTCACAAATCTTTGAACGGGGCAGAGCAAGCTAATAAGGTGGTTAAGAAAGCGTATGGGATACTTGGCTTTGTAAATATGGGCATAGAGTACAAAAACAAAGAAGACATGCTAAACCTTTACAAATCTCTGGTTAGGCCTCTTAAGGGGAGGTGCATTCTGGCTGTAGCAGGTACTGGAAGTCATTGTAGAGGAGTGTGTGACCTACAGGAAGAGTGAAGATGGCGCAACATGGCAGAGAGAGGGCTCCCAGATTTCCGAATGCAGCACTCGAGGCCCTGGTGCAGAGGGTGGAGAAGAGGAGAGAGGTCCTGTATCCACAGGGGGCCAGGTGGCCTTTCAGATAGACACTGAGAAGGGAACGGGTGCAGATAGCCATCGCTGTCAATGCCAGCAGTGTAGCCCCGAGGACCTGGATGCAGTGTAGGAAGAAGTTTAATGACCTCACATGAGTGGTCAAGGTCAGTGAATTCATCTTCAATTGCCATATCCTACCAACTACACCACTAGCCTCACACACTGCTCAATGCACCAGACCCCCATCACTCACCGACCAACAATCTCTAGCAATCATCACTCATACCTCACAATCATAGTTTCACTTCACCCTCACACTGCTGCAAGCCTCAAACACACATCTCGCAGCTTCCGCACACTGCCAGCTATTCAACAGCTATTCAACCATGACAGCCACATAAGGCAAACACAGCGAACCACCTTCACTGAAACAATTCCCTCTCTCTTGCAGGACAAGGTGACACACACTCATAGGCAGCTGCAGCTAACCGGAGGGGGACAGGCGTGAGGCCGCTCGAGGAGATGGTGCCCACCATAATTGGAGAGGCTGCGACAGGAGCCAACGTCTGAGTTCCGCAATGGAAGGTCAGACTAAAGTCATGCAAGCTCAGACTGCTGCCATCATGGCTGGGTTTACCAGTGTTGAAAGGGGCTTGCAGTGTTTCACAGCAGTCCAGTAGTCTGTACACCAGAAGATTACTAGGATTGCTGAGGCGCTGCCCCGGGGGAGTGGCAACGGATCCGTGGAGGACCCCCACTCAGGATGACAGCATTCGTCCTCCCACCACTGCCACTCCGCCAGTGCCCTTGCTGTTGCCTGTCAGCCAGCCAGCCAGACTACTGCCTCCCATGCCGAGGTGGTGCAGTCTGAAGCTGGGCCTACTAGGCCCAGAGCTCCTCAAGATCATCCTGCAAGGCCATCTGTAGTCTCACCCACTGAAAGTCAGCAGCCTTCCACCAGCCATGCTGCAGCCACTGGGGTAGCACGGCATAGGATAGGCAAAGGCACTCGGAAGACATTCACTAAGGGAATGCACAAGAGTGATTAGTTGACTTTTGAATTAATTCATAAAATTGGTTTGTAATGTTTGTTTTGTGGTGGCTTTTATTGTGGTCAAGAGGATGCTGTGATGGTCAGTGACAGAGGGAAGGTAAGGTGCGGGCTAATGTTGAATGGGGAATTGGGGTTGCGTTCACTGGTACCGCAGTAGGATGAGTCGCTCACGGACAGCCCGGGCAGAAAGAAGCTGTCTGGGTCGCTTCCTCCTCTTCCGCTTCCTCCTCTTCCTCCTCTTCCGCTTCCTCCTCTTCCGCTTCCTCCACTTCCTCCTCTTCCGCTTCCTCCTCTTCCGCTTCCTCTACTTCCTCCTCTTCCGCTTCCTCCTCTTCCGCTTCCTCCACTTCCTCCTCTTCCGCTTCCTCCACTTCCTCCTCTTCCGCTTCCTCCTCTTCCGCTTCCTCCTCTTCCGCTTCCACCTCTTCCGCTTCCTCCTCTTCCGCATCCTCCTCTTCCACTTCCTCCTCTTCCGCTTCCTCCTCTTCCGCTTCCTCCTCTTCCGCTTCCCCCTCTTCCGCATCCTCCTCTTCCGCTTCCTCCTCTTCCGCTTCCTCCTCTTCCGCTTCCTCCTCTTCCGCTTCCTCCTCTTCCGCTTCCCCCTCTTCCGCTTCCTCCTCTTCCGCTTCCACCTCCTCCGCTTCCTCCTCTTCCGCTTCCCCCTCTTCCGCTTCCTCCTCTTCCGCTTCCACCTCTTCCGCATCCTCCTCTTCCGCTTCCTCCTCTTCCGCTTCCTCCTCTTCCGCTTCCTCCTCTTCCGCGTCCTCCTCTTCCGCTTCCTCCTCTTCCGCTTCCTCCTCTTCCTCCTCTTCCGCTTCCTCCTCTTCCGCTTCCTCCTCTTCCGCTTCCTCCTCTTCCGCTTCCTCCTCTTCCGCGTCCTCCTCTTCCGCTTCCACCTCTTCCGCTTCCTCCTCTTCCGCTTCCTCCTCTTCCGCTTCCTCCTCCTCCTCCTCTTCATCCCCAAAGCGCGTCCCTCATGAGGCCCCTGTATGAAGCACTCCGGGGCAGGAGCGGCAAGATTGCGGTCAAATGGACGGCAGACGCGTCCGCCGCCTTCGATTCCACCAAGACCGCGCTCGCCAACGCCACCCTGCTCGCGCACCCACGGACCAATGCCAGGGTAGCGCTCACCACGGACGCCTCCGACCATGCGGTCGGCGCCGTGTATGAGCAGTGGGTCGACGGCGCCTGGCAACCACTTGCCTTCTTCAGCCGCCAACTACGCCCCCTGGAGGTCAAGTACAGCACCTTCGACCGCGAGCTCCTCGCGCTGTTCCTGGCGGTCCGCCATTTCCGGTTTTTGCTTGAAGGCCACCCCTTCACTGCGTTTGTCGACCACAAGCCCCTGACATTCGCAATGGCAAAGACAGCCGACCCCTGGTCCGCCAGGCAGCAGCGCCAGCTCGCGGCAGTGTCCGAGTTCACCACGGACATCCAACACGTCTCCGGCCGAGACAATGTGGTAGCCGACTGCCTCTCCCGCCCCGCCATCCACGCCGCACACCTAGCAGTTGACTACGCTCAACTCGCAGCAGACCAGATCACCGACCCTGATCTGCTCTCCGCACCCACCAACCTACCAGGGCTACACCTGGCCGACATCGCCTGTGGCCCGACCGCAGTCACGGTCAATTGTGACATATCCCTATGTCAACCTCGGCCCGTCGTCCCAGCGTCCTGGCGCCACCAGGTATTCGACATTCTCCACAACCTCTCCCACCCCGGTGCCCGCGCATCCATCAAATTGGTAGCCAACCACTTTTTCTGGCGTGGCCTTCGCAAGGATGTGCGTACTTGGGCCAACTCCTGCCTAGCCTGCCAACGGGCCAAGGTACAGCAACACACGAAAGCACCCCTCGAGGAGTTTACCGTCCCCTCGCGGAGATTCGACCACATCCACGTGGACATCGTCGGGCCCCTGCCGCCGTCGCAAGGCCACACGCACTTGCTGACCATCGTTGACCGCACCACACGCTGGCCTGAGGCAATTCCACTGACCTCTACCACCACCGCCGACATCGCCAGAGCCTTCGTCAGCACCTGGGTCGCACGGTTCGGCGTCCCCTCCGACATGACGTCGGACAGAGGTCCGCAATTTACCTCTGAACTCTGGACCGCCGTCGCACGCAATCTCGGGGTGACCATTCACCGCACCACAGCGTACCACCCCCAAGCCAACGGACTGTGTGAGCGGTTCCACAGATCCTTGAAGGCATCTCTTCGAGCCAGCCTCCACGACGGCGCCTGGACCGACCGACTTCCGTGGGTCCTCCTCGGCCTGCGCACCGCGGTTAAAGAAGACCTCCACGCATCGGCAGCAGAGCTCGTGTACGGTCAGCCGCTGCGCGTACCCGGTGAGTTCCTGCCCACCGCCACGACACCCTGGTCAGCCGACCAGCAACGCCACGACTTCGCCTCACCGGCGCTGCAGTTCGCCCCGGTGCCCATTGCCCGACATGGCGAATCCACCTCACACGTCCCACTAAGCCTGCACCAGGCACGGTTTGTTTTCGTCCGGCACGACGCCCACCGCGGACCCCTTCAACCCCCGTACGACAGGCCCTACAAGGTGCTACAGGCTGGGGACAAATTTTTCACCCTGCAAGTGGGCGACAGGACCGAAAAAGTGTCGGTTGACCGACTCAAGCCAGCACACTCGGAGCCCGGTGAGCAGGTCCCTGTAGCTCGTCCACCTCCACGCGGCCGACCTGCCCTCAAGCCGGTTCACCCAGCTGCTCCACGCCTGGCTGTTCCACGTCCACCGGCGTCCTACAAGGGCCGCTCTGGCCAGCCCATCAGACCGCCGCACCGTCTCGTCCACACCTCCTAAGCGGATTCTGGGGGGAGCTGTGTGGCGGATCGCCACCTAAACGGGCATTATCCACTCTTCCGTCTGTGGACAAATTTCCAGCACCTTCCCTTTAAGGCACCTTACCTTTAAGGCAGAAGGGGGCGGGCCCTCAGGTTTTACCCAGAGAATTCTGGGAGCTTTTCAGTCTGCCATTTTGTACCATGCTGTGATTAAAAAGTGTCTTGTTTAACACAAATGGATTCAGCCTTAATTCGTGTTTCGCGGCAGCCTCAACAACATCATGACTGCTGCCAGTGGCTTGCATGATGCGCTGAGTATGGTCGCACAGCAGCTGGACATTGAGGGAGGGAATCCCTTCCGGTTGTGGTACATCTCCGAATTGAGATGCGGCGCCCGCAAAGCGATGTGTGTGCAGTCAATGGTACCCTGCACTGTGGGGAAGCCTGCTATCCTGGCAAAGCTGCGTGCTCGCTCCGCCTGCTTCTCCCTGACAAGAGAGAATGAAATGTATTCAGCTCTCTGCATACAGAGCCTCACTCACCTCCCTTATACAGGAGTGGACGGTGAACTGGGAGATGTTACAGATGTTGCATGCTCCAGTCTGGAAGGAGCGCGACGTGAAGAAAGCCACGGTCCCTTTACAGCCACTGACAGTGCCGTCCTCGCCCTGGACTGACGCTGTAGGTCAGTGAGCACCTCCTTAGTAAAACGAAGATGTCGCACACACTGTTCCTCGCTGAGGTTGAGGTAGGAGAATTGCTCCCTGAAGACCCTGGGTGGATATGGCCTCCTGCTGAGAGCCTTTCTCCCCCTCCTCCTCCTGCCTCTTCTAGCAGCTTGTCCTGATCTGTGTAGCCTCTGCTCATTCTCCCTGTCATGGTGCAGGCCAAGGGGGATGCAAATTACTGTACCCATATCTGGAAGCAACTGTCTGAGCAGACCCTTTGCAAGACAGTACCGAGTCCTTGAGCACGTACCACACCACTCCTTGTAGACTTTAAGCAACTTTAAAAAAGTCTAGAAAGTATCAAACACTTCTACAAACTCAGCAGCAGCTAGTAGAAATCAATCAGCAATTAACCTGTAAGGAGGTGATGATCTCTTTAAATAGTGTTGGAGTGGGGTCCTTCCTGCTGCTTAACGCATGTTCAGTTGTGCGAGGTTAAGAGAGGGCGTTAGCTCCAGCGTTGAGGTAGAAAATGGCAGCGCTGGCGTCAAATCAGCGTTACACACTGACTGACGTCACAATCTGCCTACTCTGCATACTTACAGCACTGCTCCCAGTGCCGATGCTAACGCCCTCACCAAAATGGCGTCCGGCATGGCCCGCAACAGAGGTGCGCGCTCATTTCTCGCACGCCATTTTTGAGCCAATTCAGCAACTGTAGCGCCCAAACAACGGGCGCTACCCAACCGAATTTTTAGCCCCATGAATCTATAGAGATGCAACTGAGTATTGTGATACAGAGAGACAACAATAGAGGGAGATAGAGAGAGGTTTAACTTAGTACAGTGATACAGAGAGACTGATAGTGATGTTGATTGAGGGATAAATAGTGGCCAGGACACCGGGGAGAACTCCTCTGTTCTTCTTTGAAATAGTGCCATAGGATCTTTTACGGCCACCTGAGGGAGCAGACGGGGCCTCGGTTTAACGTCTCCTCCGACAGTGCAGCACCTCCACTGGAGTGTAAGCCTAGATTTTTGTGTCCGAGTTTCTGGAGTGGGGCTTGAACCCACAACCGTCTGACTCAGAGGCGAAGAGTGCTACCCACTGAGCCACGGCCGAGGGAAGTAGAGAAAGGTTTAACTGAGTACAGTGATACAGAGAGACACCAGCAGAGAGGAGGCTGATAGAGCAGTTCATCCCGAGACTGTGGCCGCTGAAGGGGATGGAATCGGTGGTCGGATCCAGAGCTGTGGCAGGGGCCGAAGATGGGAGCTTCGGTCTTCCCAAGGAAATTGCAGTTCGTTCAAGAGCTGACACCAAATTAGGGGAGTAGTTAATACAGAAGAGGACTGCGACAAGATACAAGAAGGCATTAATAAACTTGCAGAATGGGCATGTAAATGACAAATGAATTTCAATATAGCTATGTGTGAGGTGGTACATTTTGGTAGGAAGAATAAGGAGGCCACATACTGCTTGGAAAATAAGTGTCTCAATGGAGTAGAGGAGCAGAGGGATCTGGGGTACAGATACAAAAATCATTAAAAGCAGCGACACAGGTTAATAAGGCCATAAAAAGAGCAGACCAAGCACTGGGGTTCATTCCTAGAGGGATAGAATTGAAAAGCAGAGACGTTACGTCAATCTTATATAGAACCTGAGGAAAGGTCATCGACCTGAAACGTTAATTGTTTCTCTCTCCACAGATGCTGTCTGACCTGCTGAGTATCTCCAGCATTTTCTGTTTTTATTTCAGATTTCCAGCATCTGCAGCATTTTACTTTTATATCGAACCTTGGTTAGACCACACTTGGAGCACTGTGCACAGTTCTGGTCTCCATATTACAAAAAGGATATAGAGGCACTGGAGAAGGTACAAAAAAGATTCACAAGGATGATACCAGAACTGAGAGGTTATACCTATCAGGAAAGATTGAACAGGCTGGGGCTCTTTTCTCTAGAAAAGAGAAGACTGAGGGGTGACCTGATAGAGTTCTTTAAAATTATCCTCTACACGCCTAGGCTGTGGCCTGGTGCCAAAGGCCTACCCACCCGACAGACAGCCGGCCTCTCAATCTGGCTGGCTGCGGCCGGGAAACGGAGACAAAAAACGTTAATCAGGTCCTGCGTTAAGTTGGGTAGGACCTGAGGGAAACCCATTCTTCCAGGTTTCCCAACCGCTAAACTGGGCCCCCAACCCCCGCCCCCTCCCTCCCTCCCTGTCAATATCTGGGCCATAGTGTCAGACAGTAACCATTATCACAGACTGACAGTGTCAAACAGTCACCATTTACAGCAGACTGATTGGGCTAAAAATTCAGGAGCTTAACGCCACCCGTTACTGCCAGATTCGGGGAACAAAATGGCGGCCGCCACTCTTATGCCCGCTGCCGACGGGTCCCGCGGTGGCCTTCATTTTCGGATGACCGGCAGCGCTGCCGATGTCAGCGCTCGCCAAAATTTTGTAGATGATGCAGATGGTGACGTCAGTGAGTGTGCAACGCTCACTTGACGCCTGATGTGCGAGTTTCAACTTCGCTGCTCCACTTACCAGCCTGCCTTAAGTGCCACCAGCTGAGCAAGTGGTGAGAAGCAGGAAGGAGGCTCCAGCAATGATATTTAAAGGGATCATCAGCAACAACTTGCACCTGACAGGTTTCTGCAGTTTGACCAGCTCTGTGCAACTTTCTGCAACTCCAGCAGCTTTACTAACTTATTACAAGGTGCTAAGGTAACACAGAGTGTCATTGCAAGTGGAGAACGCCTTCATTCTTATTTAAAGGCTTCTGCTCACAACACTTGCTCACAGTCATGGGGATGCTACTAGCAGTTCCCCTCCCGCTCAAGAGGGAGTGGAGGCAGCAAAGAAGACGAGAAGATGAGTAGAGGGGGGAGGAGGAGGACCAGTAGGAGGCCTTACCCACCTAGGGTCTTCCGAGAGCACTTCTCTTGTATCCACTTAAGCGAGGAGCAGTGTATTAGGAGGCTCCGCTTCACCAAGGAGGTGGTCACAGAACTCTGCCAACTCCTGCAACCAGACCTGCAGCCTCAGAGCAGGATGACCAAAGTTCCTTCAGCGGCAGTCAATGTCACCGTGGCCCTCAATTTCTTGGCCAGTGGCACCTTCCAGTCTGCAGCAGGAGATGTAGCTAACATTTCCCAGTTGGCCGTGCATCGCTGCATTCGGGAGGTCACAGAGGCTCTCGACGCCAGGAGAAGGGACTACGGTTTCTGCTCTCTGAGTAGAGAGAAGCAGGACAAACGTGTGTGTGACTTTTGCCAGGATAGTGGACTTCCCCATGGTGCAGGGAGCCATCAACTGCTCCCACGTGGGTTTGCGGGCACCGCATAACAATCCTGAGATCTTCTGTAACCCTTCTTCTTCTTCTTAGGCAGTCCCTCGGAACCGAGGATGACTTGCTTCCACATTAAAAATGAGTTCTCAGGTGACTGACGAGTCCAATGCGGGACCTACAGTCTCTGTCACAGGTGGGGCAGACGGTGGTTGAAGGGGCGGGTGGGTGGGGTGCTTGGGTTGACGTGCGCTCATTCCGCTGTTTGCGCTTGGCTTCCGCTTGCTCCCGGCGAAGAGACTCGAGGTATTCGCCGCCTTCCCGAATGCTTCTCCTCCACTTTATACGGTCTTGGGCCAGGGATTCCCAGGTGTCGGTGGGGATGTTGCACTTTTTCAAGGAGGCTTTGAGGGTGTCCTTGAAGCGTTTCCTCTGCCCACCTGGGGCTCTCTTGCTGTGTCGGAGCTCCGAGTAGAACGCTTGTTTTGGGAGTCTCGTATTGGGAATGCGGACGATGTGACCCGTCCATCGGAGCTGATCGAGCGTGGTCAAAGCTTCAATGCTGGGGATGTTGGCCTGAGTGAGAACACTGACATTGGTGCGCCTATCCTGCCAATGAATTTGCAGGATCTTGCGGAGGCAGCGTTAGTGGTACCTCTCCAGTGCTTTGAGGTGCCTGCTGTACATGGTCCATGTCTCTGAGGCATACAGGAGGGCGGGTATTACTACTGCTCTGTAGACCATGAGCTTGGCGCCGGGTTTGAGGTCTTGGTCTTCAAACACTCTCTTCCTCAGGTGACCGAAGGCTGCACTGGCACACTAAAGGTGGTGTTGGACTTCGTCATCGACGTCTGCCCTTGGTGACAGTAGGCTCCACGTTGTTCAAGGCCTTGTCATGGATTTTGATAATCGGGGAGCAGTACTGTGTGGCGGGGGCAGGTTGGTAGAGGACCTTTGTCTTACGGATGTTTAGTGTAAGGCCCATGCTCTCGTACGCTTCGGTGAAGGTGTTAATGATGGTTTGGAGTTCGACCTCCGAACGTGCACAGACGCAAGCGTCGTCTGCATACTGTAATTCGACGACAGAGGAAGGGACGACCTTGGATCTGGACTGGAGGCGACGGAGGTTGAACAGTTTCCCGTTTGTTCTGTAAATTAGCTCCACTCCAGTGGGGAGCTTACTGAGGGTGAGATGGAGCATTGCAGCAAGGAAGATCGAGAAGTGCATTGGTGTGATGACACAGCCTTGCTTGACCCCGGTCCGTACGTGATTTGGGTCTGTGGTGGAAGCTACCACTCATTTAATGTGCAGTTGGTGTGCGACCACACCCAGTGCTTCCTGATGGTCAATGCCCGCTATCCTGGCAGCAGCCATGATGCCTTCATTCTGCGTCAGTCTGGTGTGCCAGCAATCTTCCAGCCACCACATGAAACTCGAGGGTGGCTGCTCGGAGACAAGGACTATCCGCTCTCCACCTGGCTCATGACTCCCCTCCGCAACCCCAACACTCCGTGCCCTGCACTCATATAATGAGAGCCATGCTTCCACCAGGAAGAACATAAGAAATAGGAGCAGGAGTTGGCCATTTGGCCCTTCAATTAAATCATAGCTGATCTTCTACCTCTACCCCACTTTCCTGAACTATCCCCATATCCCTTGATTCCCTCAATATTCAAAAATCTATCGATCTCTGTCTTGAATATACTCAACGACTGAGCCTCCACCGCCCTCTGGGGTAGAGAGTTCCAAAGATTCACCACCCTCTGAGTGAAGAAATTTCTCCTCATCTCAGTCCTAAATGGCCAACCCCTTATTCTGAGACTGTGACCCCTGGTTCTAGACTCCCCAGCCAGGGGAAACATTCTCCCTGCATCTACCCTGTCAAGCCCTGTAAGAATTTTGTATGTTTCAATGAGATCACCTCTCATTCTTCTAAACTCAATCTCTCCTCATAGGACAATTCCCCCATCCCAGGAACCAGTCTGGTGAACCTTCATTGCACTCCCTCCATGGCAAGTATATCCTTCCTTAGGTAAGGAGACCAAAACTGTGCACAATACTCCAGGTGTGGTCTCACCAGGGCCCTATATAATTGCAGTAAGACCACTTTACTCTTATACTCAAATCCTCTTGTAATAAAGGCCAATATACCATTTGCTTTCCTAATTGCTTGCTGTACCTGCATGTTAACTTTCAGTGATTCATGTACAAGGACACCCAGGTCCCTCTGAACACCAACATTTCCCAATCTCTCACCATTTAAAAAATATTCTGCTTTTCTATTTTTCCTACCAAAGTGGATAACTTCACATTTCTCCACATTATATTCCATTTGCCATGTTCTTGCCCACTCACTTAGCCTGTCTATATCCCCTTGAAGCCTCTTTGCATCCTCCTCACAACTTACATTCCCACCTAGCTTTGTATCAGCAAATTTGGATATATTACATTTGGTCCCCTCATCCAGATCATTGATGTAGATTGTGAATAGCTGAGACCCAAGCAGTGATCCTTACGGTACCCCACTGGTTACAGCCTGCCAACCCAAAAATGACCCGTTTATTCCTACTCTCTGTTTTCTGTCCGTCAATCAATCCTCAATCCATGCTAGTATATTACCCCCAATCCCATGAGCCCTAATTTTGTTTAATAACCTCTTGTGTGGCACCTTATCGAATGTCTTCTGAAAATCCAATACACCACATCCACTGGTTCCCCCTTATCTATTCTGCTAGTTACAACCTCGAAAAACTCTAACAGATTTGTCAAACATGATTTCCCTTTCATAAATCCATGTTGACTCTGCCCAATCCTATTATTATTTCTAAGTGCCCTGTTACCACGTCCTTAATAATAGATTCTAGCATTTTCCCTACTACTGATGTCAGGCTAACTGGTCTGTAGTTCCCCGTTTTCTCTCTCCCTCTTTTCTTAAATGTGAGAAGTCGCACAACACCAGGTTATAGTCCAACAGTTTTATTTGAAATCACAAGCTTTCGGAGCGCTGCTCCTTCGTCAGGTGATGTGCGACTTCTCACATTTGTCCACCCCAGTCCAACACCGGCATCTCCACATCATCTTTTCTTAAATAGTGGGTTTACATTTGCTACCTTCCAATCCACGGGAACCGTTCCAGAATCTATGGAATTTTGGAAAATGACAACCATTGCATCCAGTATCTCTATAGTCAAATCTTTCAAAACCCTAGGATGTAGGCGATCAGGTCCAGGGGATTTATCGGTTTTCAGTCCCATTAATTTCTCCAGTACTACTTTTTTACTAATACTAATTTCTTTCAGTCCCTCATTCTCGCTAGAGCCTTGGTTCTCCACTATTTCCGGGAAGTTTTTTGCATCTTCTTTCGTGAAGACAGACACAAAATATTTGTTTAATTTCTCTGCCATTTCCTTATTCCCCATTATAATTTCTCTTGTCTCAGCCTGTAAGGGACCCACATTTACTTTTGCTAATCTTTTCCTTTTTACATAAAGGAAAGAAGCTTTGACAGTCTGTTTTTATGTCTCTCGCTAGTTTACTCTTATATTCTATTTTCCCTTTCTTTATCAATTTTTTGATCCTCCTTTGCTGAATTCTAAAATCCTCCTGATCCTCATTATAAGCCTCTTCCTTTGATCTAATACTATCTTTAACTTCTTTTGTTAGCCACGGTTGGACCACTTTTCCTGTGGGGGTTTTGTGCCTTGAAGGAATGTATATTTGTTGTAAATTATGTATTAATTCTTTAAATGCTAGCCATTGCTTCTCTACCGTCATACCTTTTAATGTAGTTTCCCAATCTACCTTAGCCAACTCGCCCCTCATACCTACGTAGTTTGCTTTGTTTAGATTTAAGACCCTAGTTTCGGATTTAACTAAGTCAGACTATGCAGACCATTGGGCTACTGAAGCAACGGTTCTGCTGCCTTGACCGATCGGGAGGAGCCTACCCTAGTTGCCGGAGCGGGTGTCCCATTTTGTGGTGGTCTGCTGCATGCTTCACAACTTGGCCCCCATGAGGGCGCCACCAGGGATTGTAGTACCACCTCAGGAGGAGGACGAGGGAGAGAAAGAGGAGGAGGAGGAAGGGAGGAGGCAGGCAGCCAATCCCCCTTCCAGACGGGCTGTCCGTGAATGCCTCATCAGACTCTGATTCGAATGAATGAAACCCCAGATCACCGTTGCTCACCACATCCCCACCACACCATCCCTATGTCATGGAATATCACAGTGTCCTCCTGGGCACAAAGCTGAATTGAAAGCCACCAAAGATTCCATACAAAATTAATAAATTTATCAAAAATCAATTTACAGATACGATATGAACTAATCACACTTGTGGAATCCCTTAGTGTCTGTCATTCGGGTGCCCGTTCCTGATCTAGTGCAGCTATGAAGTGCTCCCCCAGTGGGTGTAGCATGGCTGGTGGAAGGCTGCTGAGTTTCTATGCAGGAGACTTCAGATGGCCTTGCAGGATGACCTTGAACAGCTCTGGGCCTGGAAGGCCTGGCTGTAGACTGCACCACCTTGGCATGGGTGGCAACAGTCTGGGCTGGCTGTTTGACAGGCAGTGACAAGGGCATTGGCGGAGTGGCAGTGGTGGGATCAGGAATGTGGTCATCCTGAGAGAGGACAGCAGGGTCGTGATCCACTGACACGATGCTGCTGTGACACGGTGAAAGCCCCGGTCGACGGTGGTAGACCCAGCCACAATGGCAGCAGTCAGAGCTTGGGTGGCAGCAAGCTGAGACTGCATGAGAGCGGCCTGCACTTCCGCTGCAGCGCTAAGACGTTGGGTCGCTTCCGCCTGTGCTGCAATGACAGCCGTGACATCGCCCATCACGCGAAGCATCATGTCTGGGTCGACACGGTCTCTCCTGGAGTTGTCCATCATTTCCAGCTGGAAATCCTGGGCTCCAAGCTCTGCCCAGAGCCCCGGCCAATGTTGGAGGCGGACTACACCATGCTCTTGGACATTGCCAAGATTCTCTCTGGTAAGCTTGCAATTTGGTGCGCATGCCCATCGCCATTCTTCACTCATCGAGGTCCTCATCTGAGTCCTGTGCAGCAGAACTCGCGTGCAAAATCACCGTCCGGGGAGCTGGCCCCCGAGCTACCCTTTCCCCCTGGCCTTGCTGCAGCCCACTCGGGCCCAGTGCCTCACCCTGTGCAGATCCCGCTTCTACACTAGCCTCTAAAGTACGCACAGTGTCAGTTACTGATCTGGTGTCTGCGAGTGACAGATGCAGTCAGGCTGTGTCTTCTTCTTCTTCTCCACCCTTGTGCTCCTCCATCGGCTCGGGGACAGGCTGGTCCAGTGCTTGTTCTTGATTAGCTGAAAGCAGAAAGGCACAAGAGTCGGGTAATGGTGAGGTGGGGGCGGGTGGAAAGCAAGATATCCATGTATCCACCATCAGCAGCCTGAAAGTGCGAAGAGATTGTGGGATGAGGGGGAAGTGGCCTGCAAGAGAAAGGGAAGTGTGTCAGTGAGTGTGGTGCAATGTGTTTGGGTGATGTGTGTCAGTGAGTGTGGGGCAATGTGTTTGGGTGATGTGTGTCAGTGAGTGTGGTGCAATGTGTTTGGGTGAAGTGTGTCAGTGAGTGTGGTGCAATGTGTTTGGGTGAAGTGTGTCAGTGAGTGTGGTGCAATGTGTTTGGGTGATGTGTGTGTCAGTGAGTGTGGTGCAGTGTGTTTGGGTGAAGTGTGTCAGTGAGTGTGGTGCAATGTGTTTGGGTGAAGTGTGTCAGTGAGTGTGGTGCAATGTGTTTGGGTGAAGTGTGTCAGTGAGTGTGGTGTAATATGTTTGGGTGATGTGTGTCAGTGAGTGTGGTGCAAGTCAGCAGAGAGGGCTGTGAATTTGGGTAAGTGTGAGTAGTTCTTTAATTGTTAGTTCTCTTTAAGTCATTCTTGATAAGAGTACTTAAGCAGTTTAAGTGAAGGGGAAAAGTTAAATATTTGGGGCTTCTGTTGGTTGCAGCAGATTGGCTGCCTCATCAGCCAGTAGAAGGAGAGTGAGGAGAGCAGCAGCAGCAGCAGCAGAGTGGTGGTCTCTTTGACCAGGGAGAGGAGGAGGAGGAACCAGACTGCAGACCACCACCAACCCAAACTCAACCATTCCAACTGAGGTGCCTGGAGAGAGAGGACGGGAGAGGAGAAGGAGCAAGAAAGGAAGGCCAAAAAAACATCAGCAGAGGAGGAGAGGCCTTTCCATACTGCCTCCCCAATTGGCCTCCATTTTAGGAGAGGGGAGAAAACAACACCAGCAACCATCATCTGCTTGGAAGGAGGGAGGAAGAAAGAACAACTGCAGGTGGGTGTTATTTTGGTGCACTCTCCCAGAGACTTTGTTTTGCAGGTGGGGGGAGGAAAGAAGAAAAGAAGAGGGCCGGAATATCCAAGGGGTGTGTGTGTGTGTGTGTGTGTGGCTTTTGAAAGAACTAGGCCGCACACACCACTAATTAAACACCCCTTCCCATTGCCTGGCCTGGGACAGCTGGAGCTGCCTAGGTGAAGTCCCCCAATTCAATTCAATTAACCTGATTGGGGCATCGTTAAGACCTGGTGCAGAACTGAGCCTGGGCATCTCCAGCTTTCCCAGGTGAAGACATCTTCTCCCCCCACCAGAAGACCACCGGAAAGGACTCTAATTTACATCGGAGAGTGCACCCCCTACCAACACCCACCCACCCACCATCCTGAGTGGCGACCCTGCCCTTGTGGTTTCCCTCCTTCCCACCCTCTCTCTCTCTCTCTCTCTCTCTCTTTGTCTCTTGTCTCTCTCTGCCTCTCTATCAGAGAGGCACCTCAATTTACTTTATATTAATTGCCCATTGAGCAGAGGGGAGAAGGCCCCTCTCCTAATCCCATCAAATAAAGGGAGAGGTGTGCCTTCAATTTAAGAGCTCCCTCTGCTCAGGGGAAAACAAACACACAAAACCCGAGGCCATTAACACCGTCAGGCCTGTGACTTGGGGTGAGTGTAGCCCTTAAAGACACACCAATTATGGCGAGCACATCTTCGTCGGTGGCGGGGGCAGCGAGGATGTATGCGAGCGTGTCAGCCGCGGCCACGGCCGCAGCCACGAGTCCTCCTGTTACCCCGTCACCTTTTACCCTCATTACGAGGAAGAATGGGGTCAAGAGCTACACTCACCCCAACATGAGTATAGAGGCGTGTGTAAAAGCCATGGCTGGGGTTGTCGGCCCTTCAGCCATCGTTGCCGCCTCTAAAATGTACGGTAAGGCTGTGTTCTTCCTGGGGTCGGAGCGGGCGGTGTCCCTGGCCATCGAGAAGGGGCTCACCGTGGGCGGGACCTTCCTGCCGGTGGACCCCCTTGAGGCCACCGCGCAAAGGATAGTTATTTCCAACGTCCCGCCCTTTGTTCCGGGTGAGCTCCTCCTCCCCCACCTACGTCAACTGGGGGAGGTGAGGTCGGGGATCACACCCATCCCGCTCGGCTTCCGGGAAGCCAGCCTCCGGCACGTCTTCTCCTTCCGGCGCCAGCTTTTCGTCCAGCTGGCGCGGGAGGAGGACGCGGACGGCGCGTTCACGGTGCTCCACGGGGGGACCGCCCATCGCGTCTTCTGGACCTCGGACGGCGTGCGGTGCTACGCCTGTAAGGGGGTGGGGCACGTCCGCAAAAACTGCCCCGCCTCCAAGGCCGCCACGACACCTGGCGCGGCCAGGGCTGGTGCCGCCGCCCCCCCCTCCCCCTGATACTACCCGCGCGTCGAAATCCACAGATGCGCGGTCGACGTCGGGGGCCAACACCATCACGGCCTCCGGCGGGGGGCACGGAGAGCGTCCGAGGGGAAGGAAGGCGCTGAGAAAGACCTAACACCTAAGGGCGGATCCCCTCGTGGAGGAAACCACCGATTTGCCTGAACTCACGCCCGCGCTCATCGCGGAGTTAACGGGGACGCGTTAGGCTGGGGGGGTCCTCGTGCCCGGGCCCGTGACCGTGACCGCAACTGCCAAGGCAGATAAATCAAGACCTGCGGCCGGGCGCGGGCCCAAGAAACCCAGTCATCGGAAGGGGGCAGAGAGGGAGGCCCCAGCAGACATGGAGGCCTCCCCCACTCCGGGCCCCAACACGTTAAAAAGGAGGCTCTACCCCCAGGAGGAGGACAGTGAGGAGGAAGGTCCCTCCGCAAAAGGGGAGTCGGCGCCCGCCGCGGGTGCTGCGCCCCACCCCACCGCTGTCACCATCGTGCGCGATCGGCAGGGGTCTCCTGTCCCTCGGGAGGGTGAGACAGACAAGTCTGTTGGACCCGTGCCTCCCGGGGATGGTGAAGAGACCCTGCCCGTGGGGGGGTGTGCAGAACAACCCGCGGAATGAAATAATAAAGGAGTACCAGAACCGTTGCTCCTCGCCGGGTTGGGCGTCCTGGGGACTGGGGCGGGCGAGGCCAAAGAGGCCGGAACTGAGCCCGCCCACTACGACCCAGATATATCCCAGGGACTGCTCGACCTGGTCGAGGATTGTAATAAGAATCCCCAGCCCGCTGGGTCGGAGGCTGGTGGCGGGGAAATAGAAAGCCCCTGACTCCGTCTCTGACGTTGGCGCCGGACGTGCTGGAGGAATTGGGAATTTTTTTCTCCCCGGTTTCTCCGGTCGCTCCGGCGCCTGAGGCGGGAGGGGGGCCCCGAACCGCCGCCGCCTCCCGGCCCAGCGCCCCTGAAGGAGCCCAGGGTGGACTCCTCTGCCACCGATCCTGGGGGTGGGATCGTGACAGAGGCGGGGCCGGCCGGTGCGGCCGAGCCGTTCGCTGCACCCCGTGCGAAGGACGGGTTGGCCGCCGGTGACGACCTCCCGGAGGAGGACGGGGAGTCGGTGTTGGGCACTGAGGACGATTTGGAGTCCATCACCAGTGAGACGGTGGACGCCCTCGTGCCCCGCACCGACTCTCCCCTCATCCCCGTAGGGAAACTCCGGGATTTTATGGTCACGTGCCGGGGTCGTCGTCATAAGATCCGGCTGGCCCTCGACAAATGGTCGGAGCTGGCACTGCTCGACCGGTCCGTCCGCGCCGCCGTTAAAATCATGGGCGCGGACAAGGACGTAAACCGGGCCGAGCTGCGTCGGCTCAAGGCGTTCCACGCTGGGCTGCTGAGGGAGTGGCGGTCGTCAGTGACCGCGCTCCCTCCCCCCCGTTAGGTAGAGGTTGCACTATGCTTCTGAGATGAAGATAACCATAGCCAGCCTCAACATCAATGGCAGCAGGGAGGCGCGCCGTAGATTCAATAGCTTCTCGGTCCTTCGGGACGGGAAATATGCGGTGTGCTTCCTGCAAGAAACCCACACCGTTCCGGGAGACGAGGCCACGTGGCTCCTGGAGTGGCAAGGAGGGGTCAGCATGAGTCACCTCTCCAACAATTCCTCCGGGGTGGCCGTCTTGCTGGCCCCGCATTTTCAGCCGGAGATCTTGAGGGTCAAGGAGCACGTGCCGGGCCGCTTGCTCCAAGTCACTGTTCGCCTGGGAGGCATGCCGCTCCATTTAGTGAACGTGTACGCCCCCCAGACCGGTGCGCAGCAAGTGCGCTTCTTCGGAGAAGTGCCCGCTCTTCTGGGCTCCATCGTCGTGGGCGAGTGCGTCATCCTCGGGGGGGGGGGGGGGGATTTCAATTGTACCCTCGAGGCGCGGGACCGGTCGGGTCCTCCGCGAAGCCCGGCGGCGATGGAGAAGTTGCAGGACCTGGTCGGGTCCTTCGACTTGGTGGGCGTCTGGCGAAATCTCCATCCCGACTCCAGCGCCTTCACTTGGGTGGGGTCTGGAGGAGGAAGGTCCAGAATCGACCGCCTTTACATTTCCCGGGCGTACGTCTCCTGCGTTCCGGCGGCTTCCATGCGGCCGGTGCCGTGCACGGACCACCACCTGGTGTGGGCGGAGCTCGCTCCGCTGCGCGCGCGGGGGAGGTCCGCGTACTGGCATTTTAACAACCTGATGCTGGAGGACGCGCGGTTCCGGGATTCGTTTCGCCGGTTCTGGGCCGACTGGAGAAGGAAGCGGGGAGGCTTCCCCTCCTTGAGGCTATGGTGGGACGTGGGCAAGGCTCACGTCCGCGTCTTCTGTCAGGAGTACGCGAAGGGGTCGACCAAGAGGCGGGAGGCCCGGGTCGGGCGATTGGAGAAAGAAGTGCTCGACCTGGAGTCCCGTCTCGGTCAAGTCGTCGAAGACCCGGCCCTGCGGCAGGTGTACGAAGAGAAGAAGGGCGCGCTGAAGGACCTGCAGTTGGTCGGGTCCCGAGGCGCGTACGTGAGGTCGCGGATCAAGTTCCTGCGGGACCTGGACCGCGGCTCCCCCTTCTTCTACTCGCTGGAAAAAAGACGGGGGGTCCGTAAGCAGCTCTTGGGGCTGCTGGCCGACGACGGATCTCTGGTCTCGGATCCGGAGGGCATCAGCGCGGAGGCCCGGGCCTATTACAGGGCTCTGTTCTCTTCGGATCCGTCCAGCGAGGATGCGCGCAGAGTTTTGTGGGAGGACCTGCCGAAGGTCGGCCCAGAGGGCGCCGAGAATTTAGAAGCTCCGCTAAGCCTGGCGGAGCTGACCGGCGCCCTGCGCCAGCTCTCGAGGGGCAAGTCCCCGGGGCTGGACGGGCTGACCGTGGAGTTCCACAGGGCGTTCTGGGACGTCTTGGGGGACGACTACGCGCGGGTCCTGGGGGAAAGTCTGGCGACCGGGGAGCTGCCCCTCTCTTGGCGCCCAAGAAGGGCGATCTCCGCCGCCTTAAGAACTGGCGCCCGGTCTCCCTCCTCAGCACGGACTACAAAATTTTCGCCAGGGCTATGTCTGCTCGCCTTGGCACCGTGCTGGCCCACATGATCCACCCCGACCAGTCCTACACGGTCCCGGGCCGGTCCATCCACGACAACATCCACCTGGTCCGGGACCTGGTCCACCATTCCCAGAGGGCTGGTCTGTCGGTCGCCTTCCTTTCCCTGGATCAGGAGAAGGCGTTCGACAGGGTGGATCACGAGTATCTTTTCGGGACTCTGCGCGCATTCGGGTTCGGGACGCATTTCGTCGCCCGGATCCGACTTCTGTACGCCGCCGCGGAGTGTCTGATTAAAGTTAACGGGTCTTTGACGGCGCCCCTTCGCTTCGGGAGGGGGGTGCGTCAGGGATGCCCCATGTCCGGTCAGTTATACGCCGTTTGCGTGGAGCCTTTCCTGCGCCTCTTGCGGAAGAGGTTGATGGGACTGGCTCTGCAAGGGCCGGGCGTGGAGGTGGTCCTCTCGGCTTACGCCGATGACGTGCTCCTCGCGGTCACGGATCCCGTCGACTTGCGGAGGATGCGAGATTGCCAGCAGATTTACTCGGACGCATCCTCCGCCAAGATCAACTGGGAGAAATGTTCTGGACTCCTGGTGGGCCCATGGCAGGTGGACTCCCTGCCGGAGGAGATCAGGCCCTTCGCCTGGAGCACAACGCACCTCCTCTACCTGGGAGTCTACCTCAGCCCGGCCGAGGACGCCTGGCCGGCGAACTGGCAAGAGCTGGAGGCCAAAGTCACCGCTCGCCTAGGGCGCTGGACGGGACTGCTCCGAGTGTTGTCCTACAGGGGTCGAGCGCTGGTCATAAACCAGCTGGTGGCCGCCATGTTGTGGTACCGGTTGGTCACTTTGATCCCTCCCCCTGCATTTGTCGCCAAGATGCAGAAGAAGCTCGTCGACTTCTTCTGGGACAAAAGGAAGCACTGGGTCTCTGCCGCGGTTCTGAGTCTCCCGCTTAGGGAGTGCGGTCAGGCGCTGGTGTGCCTTCGCACCCAGGCGGCGACTTTCCGTCTTCAGACGCTGCAGAGATACCTGTACGTGGAGAATCCTCCTAGGTGGCGTGCGCTGGCGACGTATTTCTTCCGCCAGCTGTACGGCCTCAATTACGACACGCAGCTCCTGTTTGTGAGAGTGGGCGGCACGCGTGCCAGCCTGCGGGAGCTGCCTGTTTTCTACCAGGAACTGCTATGGGTTTGGAACAGAGTCGCCTCCAGGCGCAGTTCTCCCCCGTCAGGAGCGGCGGCCGTCCTTCGGGAGCCGCTGCTCAGGAATCCGCACCTCCTCGACCGCTGGTTCGGTAGGCTCGCGGAGGGCAGGGCTGTGCCCGGTAAGGTGACTAGAGTAGGGGACCTGCTCGATGGCGGAGGAGCGGGCTGGAAGGCGCCGGAGGAGTTGGCGAGGCGCATGGGTTGGATCAACGTCCGGCTCGCGGTCAAAGCCATCGAGTCGCTAAAAGTGGCACTGGGCCCCGTCTCCACTAGGTGTGTCGAGGAGGCTCCAGCACGTGGGGCGATCCTGTCCGAGCTGACCCCCGTTCGGACGGAATTCCTTATCGGCGCCCGGCCCCGAATCCTCCCTCGGGAGCCGCCGCCTCACCACTTGAGCCTTCTCGGGGAAATGCCCTCCGTGCCCATTCAACCCGCACGGAGGCGTTTCCTGTACGGGCTGCTCCTGCACACTCTCCACTTTGCCATCTTCGTCTGCCGTCCGGACACGCCTTGGCGTACCATCTTGCCGTCCGGCGGAGGCGAAGGTCCCCACTGGAGGGCTCTCTACGCGGGAGTCTTCCCTTGTTCTATTGGGGACTTGGCCTGGAGGGTGTTGCACGGAGCAGTCCCGTGCAATAGGTTATTAAGTAGGTTTACGGACTCCCAGGCCGCTTGCCATTTCTGCGGCTTGGAGGAGTCCGTATTTCACGTATATATAGAGTGTGAGAGGTTGCAGCCCCTCTTTCATTACCTGAAGGGGCTGCTCCTCAATTTCTGGTTGCACTTCAGCCCCACGCTCCTGATCTACGGTCACCCGGTGCGGAGGGGAGCGGGCAGGTTGGAGGACCTCCTCGTGGGACTGCTCCTGGGCCTGGCTAAGAAAGCCATTAATTGGTCCAGGCAGCGGGCGGTCGAGGGGGTCGTTCGGCCTGATTGCCTGCCTCTCTTCCGCGGCCATGTTCGCGCCCGGGTGGCCCTGGAGATGGAGCACGCGGTGTCCGCCGGCACGCTTGAGTTTTTCCGCGACCGGTGGGCGCCACGGGGACTGGAGTGCATCGTCACCCCGGACTACCAAATTTTAATTTGATTTGTTAAGTTTCCTTTAAAGTTTTACTGAGTTACAGTTATTTAATTGGTTTTATCAAAAAGAGAATGAAGAGTAAAACAAGGTTACACTGTAGTAGGAGTAAATTGGCACAGCAGGCAGTGGAAACCAGTTTGACTGAGTGCAAGTCAGCAGAGGCTGCTGTGAGTGTGGCTGCCTCATCAGCCAGCAGAAGGAGAGTGAGGAGAGCAGCAGCAGCAGCAGCAGAGTGGTGGTCTCCTTGACCAGGGAGTGGAGGAGGAGGAACCAGACTACAGACCACCACCAACACAACTACTACAACTGAGGTGCCTGGAGAGAGAGGACAAGAGAGGAGAGGGAGATCAACATCAGAGGAGGAGAGGCCTTTCCATACTGCCTCCCCAATTGGCCTCCATTTTAGGAGAGGGAGAGAGGGGAGAAAACAGCATTACCAACCATCATCTGTTTGGAAGGAGGGAGGAAGAAACTTCATCTACAGGTGGGTGTTATTCCGGTGCACTCTCCCAGAGACTTTGTTTTGTAGGTGGGGGGAGGAAAGAAGAATAGAAGGCCGGAACATCCAAGGGGTGTGTGCATGTGTGTGTGGCTTTTGTTAAAACTAGGCCGCACACACCATACTAAACCCCTTCCCATTGCCTGACCTGGGACAGCTGGAGCTGCCTAGGTGAAGTCCCCCAATTAAATTCAATTCATCTTATTGGGGCATCGTTAAGACCTGGTGCAGGACTGAGCCTGGGCATCTCCAGCTTTCCCAGGTGAAGACATCTTCTCCCCCCACCAGAAGACCACTGGAAAGGACTTTAATTTACATCGGAGAGTGCACCCCCCTGCCAACACCCACCCACCCACCATCCTGAGTGGCGACCCTGCCCTTGCGGCTTCCCTCCTGTCTCTGTCTCTGTCTCTGTCTCTGTCTCTGTCTCTGTCTCTGTCTCTGTCTCTGTCTCTGTCTCTGTCTCTGTCTCTGTCTCTATTAGAGAGACACCTCATTAATCTTTTTAACAACAACCCATTGAGCAGAGGGGAGAAGGCCCCTCTCCTAATTCAATCAAATGAAGGGAGAGGTGTGTCTTCAAATTAACAGCTCCCTCTGCTCAGGGGAAAACAACAAACTACCGAGGCCATTAACACCGTCAGGCCTGTGACTTGGGGTGAGTGTAGCCCTTAAAGACCCACCCATTATGGCGACCACATCTTCGTCGGTGGCGGGGGCAGCGAGGACGTATGCGAGCATGGCAGCCGTGGCCACGGCCGCAGCCACGAGTCCTCCTGTTACCCCGTCACCTTGACCCCATTCTTCCTCGTAAGGAGGGTAAAAGAGCTACACTCACCCCCAACATGAGTATAGAGGCGTGCGTGAAAGCCATGGCTGGGGTTGTCGGCCCTTCAGCCATCGTTGCCGCCTCTAAGATGTACGGCAAGGCTGTGTTCTTCCTGGGGTCGGAGTGGGCGGTGTCCCTGGCCATTGAGAAGGGGCTCACCGTGGGCGGGACCATCCTGCTGGTGGACCCCCTTGAGGCCACCGCGCAGAGGATTGTTATCTCCAACGTCCCGCCCTTTGTTCCGGGTGAGCTCCTCCTCCCCCACCTACGTCAACTGGGGGAGGTGAGGTCGGGGATCACACCCATCCCGCTCGGCTTCCGGGAAGCCAGCCTTCGGCACGTCTTCTCCTTCTGGCGCCAGCTTTTCGTCCGGCTGGCGCGGGAGGAGGACACGGACGGCGCGTTCACGGTGCTCCACGGGGGGACCGCCCACCGCGTCTTCTGGACCTCGGACGGCGTGCGGTGCTACGCCTGTAAGGGGGTGGGGCACGTCCGCAAAAACTGCCCCGCCTCCAAGGCCGCCACAACATCCAGGGCTGGCGCCGCCGCCCCCCCTCCCCGATACTGTCCGCGCGTCGAGATCAACGGATGCGCGGTCGACGTCGGGGGCCAACGCCATCACGGCCTCCGGCGGGGGGGGGAGGGAGAGCGTCCGAGGGGAAGGAAGGCGCTGAGAAAGACGAAACACCTCAGGGTGGGTCCCCTCGTGGAGGACACCACCGAACTACCAGAACTCACGCCCTCGCGGAGTTAACGGGGACGCGTGAGACTGGGGGGGTCCTCGTGCCCGGGCCCGTGACCGCAACTGCCGAGGCAGACAAATCAAGACCTGCGGCCGGGCTCGGGCCCGAGGGGCCCAAGAACCCAGTCATCGGGAGGGGTCGGAGAGGGGGGCCCCAGCAGACATGGAGGCCTCCCCCTCTCCGGGCCCCAATACCTTTAAAAAGGAGGCACGACTCCCAGGAGGAGGACCGTGAGGAGGAAGGTCCCTCCGCAGAAGGGGGGGAGTCGCCCGCTGCGGGTGCCGCGCCCCACCCCACCGCCGTCACCATCGTGCGCGATCGGCGGGGGTCGCCTGTCCCTCGGGAGGGTGAGACAGCCGAGTCTGTCGGACCTGTGCCTCCCGGGGATGGGGAAGAGACCCTGCCCGTGGGAGGGTGCGCGGAACAACCCGCGGAATTAAATAATAAAGGAGTACCAGAACCGTTGCTCCTCGCCGGGTCGGGCGTCCTGGGGACTGGGGCGGGCGAGGCCAAAGAGGCTGAAACTGAGCCCGCCCACTATGACCCAGACATCTCCCAGGGACTGCTCGACCTGGTGGAGGAATGCAACAATCCCCAGCCCGCTGGGTCGGAGGTTGGTGGCGGGGAGACAGAAAGCCCCCTGAATCCGTCTCTGACGTTGGCGCCGGACGTGCTGGAGCAATTGGGAATTGTTGTTTCTCCGGTCGCTCCGGCGCCTGAGGCGGAGGGGGGCCCCGAACTGCCGCAGCCTCCCGGCCCGGCGCCCCTGAAGGAGCCCAGGGTGGACTCCTCTGCCACCGATCCTGGGGGTGGGATCGTGGCGGAGGCGGGGCCGGCCGGTGCGGCCGAGCCGTTCGCTGCACCCCGTGCGACGGACGGGTCGGCCGCCGGTGACGACCTCCCGGAGGAGGACGGGGACTCGGTGTTGGGCACAGAGGATGATCTGGAGTCCATCACCAGTGAGACGATGGACGCCCTCATGCCCTTCACTGACTCTCCCCTCATCCCCGTAGGGAAACTCCGGGAGTTTATGGCCATGTGCCGGGGTCGTCGTCATAAGATCCGGCTGGCCCTCGACAAGTGGTTGGAGCTGGCGCTGCTCGTCGTGTCCGTCCACGCCGCCGTTAAAATCATGGGCGCGGACAAGGACGTAAACCGGGCCGAGCTGCGTCGGCTCAAGACATTCCACACTGGGCTGCTGAGGGAGTGGCGGTCATCAGTGACCGCGCTCCCTCCCCCCCTGTTAGGTAGAGGTTGCACTATGCTTCTGAGATGAAGATAACCATAGCCAGCCTCAACATCAACGGCAGCAGGGAGGCGCGCCGTAGATTCAATAACTTCTCGGTCCTTCGGGACGGGAAATATGCGGTGTGCTTCCTGCAAGAAACCCACACCGTTCCGGGAGACGAGGCCACGTGGCTCCTAGAGTGGCGAGGAGGGGTCAGCATGAGTCACCTCTCCAACAATTCCTGCGGGGTGGCCGTCTTGCTGGCCCCACATTTTCAGCCGGAGATCTTCAGGGTCAAGGAGCACGTGCCGGGCCGCTTGCTCCAGGTCACTGTTCACCTGGGAGGCGTGCCGCTCCATTTAGTGAACGTGTACGCCCCCCAGACCGGTGCGCAGCAAGTGCGCTTCTTCGGAGAAGTGTCCGCTCTTCTGGGCTCCATCGACGTGGGCGAGTGCATCATCCTCGGGGGGGATTTCAATTGTACCCTCGAGGCGCGGGACCGGTCGGGTCCCCCGCGAAGCCCGGCGGCGATGGAGAAGTTGCAGGACCTGGTCGGGTCCTTCGACTTGGTGGACATCTGGCGAAATCTCCCTCCCGACTCCAGCGCCTTCACGAGCGTGAGGTCTGGAGGAGGAAGGTCCAGAATCGACCGCCTTTACATTTCCCGGGCGTACGTCTCCTGCGTTCCGGCGGCTTCCATGCGGCCGGTGCCGTGCACGGACCACCACCTGGTGTGGGCGGAGCTCGCTCCGCTGCGCGCGCGTGGGGGGGGGGGGAGGAGGAGGGGTCCGCGTACTGGCATTTTAACAACCTGCTGCTGGAGGACACGCTGTTCCGGGATTCGTTTCGCCGGTTCTGGGCCGACTGGAGAAGGAAGCGGGGAGGCTTCCCCTCCTTGAGGCTATGGTGGGACGTGGGCAAGGCTCACGTCCGCGTCTTCTGTCAGGAGTACGCGAAGGGGTCGACCAAGAGGCGGGAGGCCCGGGTCGGGCGATTGGAGAAAGAAGTGCTCGACCTGGAGTCCCGTCTCGGTCAAGTCGTCGAAGACCCGGCCCCGCGGAAGGTGTACGAAGAGAAGAAGGGCGCGCTGAAGGACCTGCAGCTGGTCGGGTCCCGAGGCGCGTACGTGAGGTCGCGGATCCAGTTCCTGCGGGACCTGGACCGCGGCTCCCCCTTCTTCTACTCGCTGGAAAAAAGACGGGGGGTCCGTAAGCAGCTCTTGGGGCTGCTGGCCGACGACGGATCTCTGGTCTCGGATCCGGAGGGCATCAGCGCGGAGGCCCGGGCCTATTACGGGGCTCTGTTCTCTTCGGATCCGTCCAGCGAGGATGCGTGCAGAGTTTTGTGGGAGGACCTGCCGAAGGTCGGCCCGGAGGGCGCCGAGAATTTAGAAGCTCCGCTAAGCCTGGCGGAGCTGACCGGCGCCCTGCGCCAGCTCTCGAGGGGCAAGTCCCCGGGGCTGGACGGGCTGACCGTGGAGTTCCACAGGGCGTTCTGGGACGTCTTGGGGGACGACTACGCGCGGGTCCCGGGGGGGAAAGTCTGGCGACCGGGGAGATGCCCCTCTCTTGGCGCAGGGCGGTCATCGTCCTGCTGCCCAAGCAGGGCGATCTCCGCCTTCTTAAGAACTGGCGCCCGGTCTCCCTCCTCAGCACGGACTACAAAATTTTCGCCAGGGCTATGTCTGCTCGCCTTGGCACCGTGCTGGCCCACATGATCCACCCCGACCAGTCCTACACGGTCCCGGGCCGGTCAATCCATGACAACATCCACCTGGTCCGGGACCTGGTCCACCATTCCCAGAGGGCTGGTCTGTCGGTCACCTTCCTTTCCCTGGATCAGGAGAAGGCGTTCGACAGGGTGGATCACGAGTATCTTTTCGGGACTCTGCGCGCATTCGGGTTCGGGACACATTTCGTCGCCCGGATCCGACTTCTGTACGCCGCCGCGGAGTGTCTGATTAAAGTTAACGTGTTTTTGACGGCGCCCCTTCGCTTCGGGAGGGGGGTGCGTCAGGGATGCCCCATGTCCGGTCAGTTATACGCCGTTTGCGTGGAGCCTTTCCTGCGCCTCTTGCGGAAGAGGTTGACGGGACTGGCTCTGCAAGGGCCGGGCGTGGAGGTGGTCCTCTCGGCTTACGCCGATGACGTGCTCCTCGCGGTCACGGATCCCGTCGACTTGCAGAGGATGCGAGAATGCCAGCAGATTTACTCGGACGCATTCTCCGCCAAGATCAACTGGGAGAAATGTTCTGGACTCCTGGTGGGCCCATGGCAGGTGGACTTCCTGCCGGAGGAGTTCAGGCCCTTCGCCTGGAGCACAACGCACCTCCTCTACCTGGGAGTCTACCTCAGCCCGGCCGAGGACGCCTGACCGGCGAACTGGCAAGAGCTGGAGGCCAAAGTCACCGCTCGCCTAGGGCGCTGGACGGGACTGCTCAGAGTGTTGTCCTACAGGGGTCGAGCGCTGGTCATAAACCAGCTGGTGGCCGCCATGTTGTGGTACGGGTTGGTCACTTTGATCCCTCCCCCTGCGTTTGTCGCCAAGATGCAGAAGAAGCTCGTCGACTTCTTCTGGTACAAAAGGAAGCACTGGGTCTCTGCCGCGGTTCTGAGTCTCCCGCTTAGGGAGGGCTGTCAGGCGCTGGTGTGCCTTCGCACCCAGGTGGCGACTTTCCGTCTTCAGACGCTGCAGAGATACCTGTACGTGGAGAATCCTCCTAGGTGGCGTGCGCTGGCGACGTATTTCTTCCGCCAGCTGCACGGCCTCAATTACGACACGCAGCTCCTGTTTGAGAGTGGGCGGCACGCGTGCCAGCCTGCGGGAGCTGCCCGTCTTCTACCAGGAACTGCTATGGGTTTGGAACAGCGTCGCCTCCGAGCGCAGTTCTCCCCCGTCAGGAGCGGCGGCCGTCCTTCGGGAGCCGCTGCTCAGGAATCCGCACCTCCACGACCGTGGGTTCGGCCGGCTGGCGGAGGGCAGGGCTGTGCCCGGTAAGGTGACTAGAGTCGGGTATCTGCTCGATGGCGGAGGAGCGGGCTGGATGGCGCCGGAGGAGTTGGTAAGGCGCATGTCTTGGATAAACGTCTAGCTCGCGGTCAAAGCCATCGAGTCGCTAAAAGTGGCACTGGGCCCCGACTCCACTAGGTGTATCGAGGAGGCTCAAGCACGTGGGGCGGAATTCCTAATCGGCGCCCGGCCCCAAATCCTCCCTCACCACTTGAGCCTTCTCGGAGAAATGCCCTCCGTGCCCTTTCAATCCGCACGGAGGCATTTCCTGTACGGGCTGCTCCTGCACACTCTCCACTTTGCCATCTTCGTCTGCCGTCCGGACACGCCTTGGCGTACCATCTTGCCGTCGGCGGAGGCGAAGGTCCCCAATGGAGGGCTCTCTACGCGGGAGTCTTCCCTTGTTCTATTGGGGACTTGGCCTGGAGGGTGTTGCACGGAGCAGTCCTGTGCAATAGATTGTTAAATAGGTTTACGGACTCCCAGGCCGCTTGCCATTTCTGCGGCCTGGAGGAGTCCGTTTTTCACATATACGTCGAGTGTGAGAGGTTGCAGCCCCTCTTTCATTGCTTGAAGGGGCTGCTCCTCAATTTCTGGTTGCACTTCAGCCCCACGCTCCTGATCTGCGGTCACCCGGTGCGGAGGGGAGCGGGCAGGTCGGAGGACCTCCTCGTGGGACTGCTCCTGGGCCTGGCTAAGAAAGCCATTAATTGGTCCAGGCAGCGGGCGGTCGACGGGGTCGTTCGGCCCGATTGCCTGCCTCTCTTCCGCGGCCATGTTCGCGCCCGGGTGGCCCTAGAGATGGAGCACGCGGTGTCCGCCGGCACGCTTGAGTTTTTCCGCGACCGGTGGGCGCCGCGGGGGCTGGAGTGCATCGTCACCCCGGACTACCAAATTTTAATTTGATTTGTTAAGTTTCCTTTTAAAGTTTTACTGAGTTACAGGTATTTAATTGGTTTTATCAGAAGAGTAAGAAGAGTAAAACAAGGTTACACTGCAGTAGCAGTAAATTGGCACAGCAGGCAGTGGAAACCAGTTTTCTAATCAATTAGCAGGGGTGACTCATTTGGCTGTAAACAAACAAACAGTATAAAAAGACCAGTGTGAGTGCGAGTCAGCAGAGAGTGCTGAGTTTGGGTAAGTGGGGTGTAGGGTGCTCTTTTCAAACTTAAACTCTGTGAGTTGTAGTTAATAAGGCCTTTCTGGTGCAGAGTGACTGTTGGTAAACCATTTAAATGGTGTAATTTAGAGGGATTGATTTAATTTAAATCCAATTATTTAGAGGAGATACTAGCATCTATAATTGGGCAGAGTGTCCATAACTAACAGTAAAAATTTTAATTAATTACATAGAATGGAGCAGGTGATGTGTTACTGTTGCGAGATGTGGGATCCGGTGGACCCCATTGAGGCTCACGGTGATTACATCTGTGACAAGTGTCTGCTGCTACAGGAACTCCAGCTCCGTGTTGATGAGCTGGAGTCTGAGCTTCAGACACTGCGACACATCAGGGAGGGGAGAAGTACCTGGACTCTGTTTCAGGAGGTGGTCACACCTATGAAGTTAATTAATTCAGATGTAGCCCATGGTCAGGGACAGGACGGTGTGACTACGAGTGAGGCAGGTACGGGGATCCAGGAGGTAGTGTTGGAGGAGCCGCAGCCCTTGCTCTTGTCCAACAGGTTCGAGGTTCTTACTCCCTGTGGGGACGGGAGCAGGGACTGCAGGGAGGATGAGCAACCTGGCCACAGCACCGTGGAACGGGGGGCCATTCAAGAGGGGGGAGTAAATAGAAATGTTGTAGTGGTAGGGGATAGTATTATTAGGGGATAGATAGAGTTCTATGCAGCCGAGAGCGAGAGTCCTGTAGGCTGTGTTGCCTGCCCGGTGCCAGGGTTAAGGACATCTCCTCTGGGCTGGAAAGAAACTTGCAGTGGGAGGGGGTGGATCCAGTTGTTGTGGTCCATGTTGGTACAAACGACGTAGATAGGACAAGGAAGCCGGTTCTGTTAAAGGAGTATGAGCAGCTAGGGGTCAAATTAAAAAACAGAACCTCTCTGGATTATTACCTGAGCCATGAGCGAATTTGGCTAGGACAAATAAAATTAGAGAGTTAAATGAGTGGCTCAAAGACTGTTGTGGGAGAAATTGATTTTGCTTCTTGGGACACTGGCACCAGTACTGGGGCAGGAGGGAGCTGTTCCGTTGGGACGGGCTTCACTTGGCCAGTGCTGGGGCTAGAGTCCTGGCGGATCATATAACTCGGGCTGTAGAGAGGGCTTTAAACTAACTAGTGGGGGGGAGGTTCCTAGAGAGCAAATAATAAAAATGACAACAGAGAAGGTCATAGACTTAGGTAGCAGTGGGGAAATTAAAAACCAGTGTGTGTCAGGAAGGGGCAGAAGGTATGGAGTAAAAGGTAAAGTAATAAAAAGGGCAAAAGCAGGAACTAAGTGTCACAAAACATATTTGAAAGTTCTCTTACGAATGCTACGTGCATTCAGATACAAAATAGACGAGTTAATGGCACAAATAACTACATATGGGTATGATCTTGTGGCCATTTCAGAAACATGGCTGCAGGGTGACAATGCCTGGGAATTAAACATACCAGGTTATTTAACGATCAGGAAGGACAGGCAGGAAGGAAGGGGAGGTGGGGTGGCTATGTTAATAAAGGAAGGAATCACTGTAATACAGAGAAATGATATTGGGTCAAAAGATCAGGATAATGAAACAGTTTGGGTGGAGATAAGGAATAATAAGGGGAAAAAAACACTAGTGGGCGTAGTCTATAGGCCTCCGAATAGTTGCAACTCTGTTGGACGGAGCATCAATCAGGAAATAGTTGAGGCTTGTAATAAGGGAACCTCTATAATTATGGGGAATTTTAACTATCATATTAATTGGACAAATCAAATTGGGCAGGGCTGCCTTGAGGATGAGTTCATTGAGTGTATTAGGGATGGGTTTCTTGAGCAGTATGTAACTGAACCGACCAGGTCGCAAGCAACCTTAGATCTGGTCCTGTGTAATGAGACAGGATTAATTAAAAATGTCCTAGTAAAGGATCCCCTTGGAATGAGTGACCATAACATGGTTGAATTCCATATTCAATTAGAGGGTGAGAAGGTTGGATCTCAAACAAGCATGCTAAGCTTGAATAAAGGAGACTATGAAGGTATGCGAGCGGGATTGAGTAGAGTGGATCGGGAAAATAGATTAAAGGGTAAGATGATACATGATCAGTGGTGTACATTTAAGGAGTTATTTTACAACTTCCAAAAAAAATATATTCCACTGAGAAGAAAAGGGTGTAAAAGAAAAGACAGTCATCCGTGGCTAAGTAAAGAAATTAAGGATAGTATTCGACTAAAAACAAGGGCCTATAAGGTAGCCAAATCTAGTGGGAGGATAGAGGATTGGGAAAACTTTAAAAGACAGCAAAAAATAACAAAGATTGATTAAGAAAGGGAAGATAGATTATGAAAGTAAATCAGCAAAAAATATAAAAACAGATAGTAAGAGTTTTTATAGTTATATAAAAAGAAAAAGGGTGGCTAAAGTAAATGTTGGTCCCTTAGAGGATGAGACTGGGAAATTAATGTCCAAAAATGTGCGGGTTAGGTTGATTTGGCTATGATAAATTGACCCTTAGTGTTAGGGGGGGATTAAATATGTGGGGTTATGGGGATAGGATGGGATATGTTAGGGGGAATTAAATACGTGGGGTTACAGGGGTAGGGTGGGATATGTGTACTGTGGGGATTAAAGCAGGGACAGGGTACTGGATTTGGATGATCAGCCATGATCGTATTGAATGGTGGAGCAGGCTCGACGGGCCGAATGGCCTACTCCTGCTCCTAGATTCTATGTTTCTATGTTTAATGATGGGAAATATGGAGATGGCAAATACACTGAATATTTTGTATCAGTCTTTACAGTAGAGGACACGAAGAATATCCCAATACTGGACAAATAGGGGGGGAGAAGCTAAACACGATCAAAATCACTAAGGAAGTGGTACTCGGTAAAATAATGGGACTCAAGGCGGATAAATCATCTGGACCTGATGGCTTACATCCTAGGGTCTTGAGGGAAGTGGCGGTAGGGATTGTGGATGCATTGGTAATTTTCCAAAACTCCCTGGACTCAGCAAAGATCCCGGCAGACTGGAAAACTGCTAATGTAACGCCCTTATTTAAAAAGGGCAGTAGACAGAAGGCTGGAAACTATAGACCGGTTAGCCTAACATCTGTGGTAGGTAAAATTTTGGAGTCCATTATTAAGGAGACAGTAACGGGACATTTGGATAATCATAATTTAATAGGACAAAGTCAGCGTGGTTTTATGAAGGGGAAGTCATGTTTGACAAATTTTCTGGAGTTCTTTGAGGAAGTAACACACAGGGTGGATAAAGGGGAACCAGTGGATGTGGTGTATTTAGACTTCCAAAAGGCATTTGACAAGGTGCCACACAAAAGATTATTGCTTAAGATAAAAAATCACGGGATTGGGGGTAATATTCTGGCATGGATAGAGGATTGGCTATCTAACAGAAGGCAGAGAGTTGGGATAAATGGTTCATTCTCAGACTGGCAATCAGTAACTAGTGGTGTTCCACAGGGGTCAGTGCTGGGTCCCCAACTCTTTACAATCTATATTAACGATTTGGAGGAGGGGACCGAGTGTAACATATCAAAGTTTGCAGATGATACTAAGATGGGAGGGAAAGTAGTGAGTGAGGAGGACATAAAAAATCTGCAAGGGGACATAGACAGGCTAAGTAAGTGGGCAGAGATTTGGCAGATGGAATACAATACTGAAAAGTGTGAGGTTATGCACTTTGGCAGGAAAAATAGTGGAGCAAGTTATTATCTTAATGGCATGAAACTGGAAAGTACTGAAGTACAAAGGGATCTGGGGGTCCTGGTGCACGAAACTCAAAAGGTTAGTATGCAGGTGCAGCAAGTGATTAAGAAGGCCAATGGAATGTTGGCTTTCATTGCTAGGGGGATAGAATATAAAAATAGGGAGGTATTGCTTCAGTGGTACCAGGTATTGGTGAGACCGCACCTGGAATACTGCATACAGTTTTGGTGTCCATACTTAAGAAAAGACATACTTGCTCTCGAGTCAGTACAAAGAAGGTTCACTCGGTTAATTCCGGGGATGAGGGGATGGACATATGAGGAGAGGTTGGGTAGATTGGGACTCTACTCATTGGAGTTCAGAAGAATGAGAGGCGATCTTATTGAAACATATAAGATTGTGAAGGGGTTGGATCGGGTGGATGCGGGGAGGATGTTCCCGATGATGGGTGAAACATAGAAACATAGACATAGAAACATAGAATCTAGGAGCAGGAGTAGGCCATTCGGCCCGTCGAGCCTGCACCACCATTCAATATGATCATGGCTGATCATTCAAAATCCAGTACCCTGTCCCTGCTTTAATCCCCACAGTACACATATCCCACCCGAGCCCCGTAACCCCACGTATTTAATTCCCCCTAACATATCCCATCCTATCCCCATAACCCCACATATTTAATCCCCCCCTAACACGAAGGGTCAATTTATCATAGCCAAATCAACCTAACTAGAACTAGGGGGCATAGTCTTAGAATAAGGGGCTGATCTTTCAAAACTGAGATGAGAAGGAACTACTTCACTCAGAGGGTGGTAGGTCCATGGAATATGCTGCCCCAAAAAGCTGTAGAAGCTACATCATTAAATAAATTTAAAACAGAAATAGACAGTTTCCTAGAAGTAAAGGGAATTAAAGGTTACGGGGAGCGGGCAGGAATTTGGACATGAGTCTAGATTCTGATCGGTCATGGCCCTGTGGGTAGCATAGCGGGCCCAGGGGCCGTGTAGCCTGATCCTGCTCCTATTTCGTGTCCAATTCTGTTAGGTTCAGGAGATGGTTCTGTGATAGTAGATTGGCGGTTAGGATCAGATCAGCCATGATCTTATTGAATGGCGGAGCAGGCTCGAGGGGCCAATTGGCCTACTCCTGCACCTATTTCTTATGTTCTTATGTGTCAGTGAGTGTGGTGCAATGTGTTTGGGTGCTGTGTGTCAGTGAGTCTGGTGCAATGAGTATGGGTGATGTGTGTCAGTCAGTGCGTGTGGTGTAATGTGTTTGGGTGAAGTGCGTCAGTGAGTGTGGTGCAATGTGTTTGGGTGATGTGCCTGTCACAGTTGAATAGCTTTCAGTGTGTGCAAGGTGTGAGATTTGGGAGTGGGTCTTGCAGCATTGGTAACGTTGTGAGAATGAAGTGAAGCTATGATTGTGAGGTATGAGTGTGATAGGGAGAGATTGTTGGTGGATGAGTGATGGGGGTGTGGTGCATTGAGCAGTGTGTGAGGCTTGTGGTGCAGATGGTGGGATATGGCATTTGATGAAGCCTTCACTCACCTTGACCACTCGTGTGAGTTCATTAAACTTCTTTCCGCACTGGATGGCCGGCCTTCGCACCACAGTGCTGGCCATCACTTGGGCGTCTGTCTCCTGCTAGAACCTTCGAGATGTATGGGACGAGGGCTTCCTGCCAGTCTACGGGAAGAGAACAGCCCTCCTCCTCTGCCATGGAAAGGATGGCAACCTCCATGGAGGAAATAAGTCGCTAGATGCAAATGAACATGGTGACTCTTCTAAATAGATGGTCTGCTATGGAGGATAGATGGGCATCTATTGAGGAGAGGAACCAGAGGTCCATGGACGTCCCCGTTATGAGGACTGTCAGTACAGAGATGGGTCCTCATGGGTCCACTGATGTGCAGCAGGTTGCTCCCCAGCTACTTGCTAGCAGTGAAGTACGGGCGACCCATGAGAGGGATGTTGGTGGTCCACAACAAGGCAGTGTGGGCTCCTCTCCATGCGCTCACACTCCCATGCCACTGCGGAGCCCTCGGTCAGAGCCCCAGAGTCCTCTGAGATGGCCGTATTACCCCCTGCATAGCCGCAGGAGGAGCAGACTGTTGCCGAGCCCTCCCAGGCTCCCAAACCCAAACCCAGAGGACGCCCGCCAAAGGTGTCGAAGCAGGTGCAGCATGAAAGTGAGCAACATCTGCTGAAGCCACAGGGGAAGCACCATGTAGAAGCACACGTAAGAGAAAGTTAACACACAAATAGTCACGAGTAGTCACTTGGGTGTTTTGTTCTAATACAAAGTGAAGAATGTCCTCATTATTTCAATTGTAAGGAAGAAATGCGATGGCAAAGATTCAAATAGTTGATCTATGTGTGCCCAGAAATGGAAGTGTCACAGTGAGGGGTGAGGGCGCCTTTCATCTGTAATGATGGTGGTGAGAGTGATAGGAACCCACAGTTTATTGTACAGATGCTGTGTGGTGTGTTAAGAATGTCGGCCAGACACTCATTTCCATGTGTCAGCCACATGTGTTGGCTTCATAAAGTTACGTGAATCTGGCATGGATTAGTGCATCCCTTGCCTCACGACCAGCAATGTGCTAGCGTGGTGGTGGAACTGCCACATCCGCCTCCGCAAGGTCTTCCTCCTCCACCTCCTCCGAGGATGCTCTGCGCTGAGCCACTTGTTCCTCAGGCAGCGGTAAGCCACGCTGCTGTGTGCTGTTGTGCAGTGCACAGCAGACCACAATGATTCTGGAGACCCTGGCTGGTGAGTACTGTAGGGCTCCACCAGATCTGTTGAGGCATCTGAATCCGATGGTTTGCTCTATGATGCTTCTGGTGGAAATGTGGCTCACATTGTAGCGCTCCTCAGCTTCATTTGATGGCCTCCTCATCGGTGTCATTAGCCAAGTCTTCAGGGGATAGCCCTTGTTGCCAAGTCGCCATCTGGAAAGTTGGGTTGACGGATTGAACAGCTAAGCCACAGTAGACTGCCGCAGGATGAACGAGTCATGGCAACTGCCAGGGAACTTGGCGCAAACATGCATAATGTTCTTCCGGTGGTTACACACCAGCTGGACATTAAGGGAGTGGAAGCCCTTACAGTTCACAAATACAGCTGGGTTGTGATGGGGTGCCCCAATGGCCACATGTGTGCAGTCTACGACGCCCTGCACCCTTGGGAAGCCTGCCATATTTGCGAAGCCAACCGCACGCGCGGTTACACTTGCTTCATCCGTGGAGAAGTGGATGTAATTGTGCACCTTTGCAAAGAGGGCATCGGTAACCTGCGTGATGCAAGTGTGTGTGGTTGACTGTGAGATGCTGCTTATGTCTGCTGCTGATCCCTGGAAGGACCCTGAAGCAAAAAAGTTGAGTGCGGTGCTGACTTTGACAGCCACTGGTAAGGAGTGTCCACACGCTCCTCTGAGCTCCAGGTGTTGGTGCAGCATTGTGCCGATGTCAGCGACTATCTCTCTCTCAAGTCTCAGCCTCCTTTGGCACCGCTGCTCACTCATGTTGAAGCTCATCGTCGGCCTGTAAACCCTGTGTTGGGGGTATCGCCTGTGGCGCGGAGCAGCCCTGTGCTGATGCCCTGTGTCCTGTGCAGCATCAGGTGGCTGAGGAGGAGGTTGGCGCTCCTGTTGTTGCTGCTGCTGTTGTGCCTGGTTCTGCTGTTGCCGCGGCTGCTCTTCCTCCGATTCTGAGGACCAGGATGAGAGGATATAAATGGTTCCCATTCCGCTGGTATATATCTCAGTTGAGGAATAGATGTTATAAGCGCTCAGTCAATGTGGGCGTGTTTGTCGCACACGGGCAACACGCTGAAAATGTTGCAAAATGGGAAGAGCCTGTAAAAATGGAATTATCGAGGCAGTTAACAAGCTGTTAACTGCTTTAAGTGCCTCTCCCACCGCTTGGTGTCGGATCTGATCGGGACTCGCAGACCTGACACTTTGCAAAGTTGCGTGGAGGCGGGATGGCGGCGGGCTCGCAACCCGCCGTCAATCATTTAGATTTTCACTCCTGACCCGCCTCCAAACCTACCTTCTGAGCGCTGGCAAAATCACGGCCCTAGTGTCAGACAGCAACGGGAGAGATTTGTGGAATATAAAGTAAAATATAAAATCCAGCTAAGATTTACCTGGTATTGCAACAGATATTGTTAAAGGGCAATGTTCCTGTCACTAAATGCCCTCTTGGGCAATGTTTGCGAACACTGATAACGTTTGAGGGGCGTTCATAATATTTGCGTTGATTTCACCTCAGTGTGCACAAGTCACTTGTTATCAGCTCATCTGTCCCAAAGTGCCAGTAACTTTCGATAAAAAAGAGCTAACTTTTTCTGAAATGTCAGGTGCCTCTTTTTTTATAAAAGGTGAAGGTGATTCAGACTGAAAGTCCTTTTTGTTTTGGCAATAGTGGTGAACTTTCTAGGCCAATTTGTTGCACATTAGTTCATACAGACTTTAATCTGATAATGATGAAATCTTACTGCTTGAAAAGCAAATGTGTAGCATTGAGAATGTAGAAAGTGGGAATTAATTTTCAACAAAAAGTACCAAAGTACTGTGTTCTGTTTGTTCTGTACAGGAGGAAACTGCAACATGGATAACATTACAATACTTGAGGGGATGATATAACTGTGACACGCAGAACACCATTCCAGTACTTGGGGAAGTATATAATTGTGACACGCAGAGCACCATTCCTGAACTTGGGGGAATGATATAACTCAGACATGAGGGTATGGTAACATAGTGCTTATGTTACTGGACTAGTAATCCAGAGGCTAGCAGCAGCAGCAGAATTGTAAACCACCAAATCTGTAACCTCATGGCCTGGCATATCCCTCACTACCATTACCATCAAGCCAGGGGACCAACCTTGGTTCAATAAGGAGTGTAGAAGAGCATGCCAGGAGCAGCACCAGGCGTACCTAAAAATGCGGTGCCAACCTGGGGAAGCTGCAACACAGGACTACATGCATGCTAAACAGCGGAAGCAGCATGCTATAGACAGAACTAAGTGATCCCACAATCAGCGGATCAGATCAAAGCTCTGCAGTCCTGCCACATCCAGTCGTGAATGGTGGTGGACCATTAAACAACTAACTGGAGGAAGATGCTCCATAAATATCCCCATCCTCAATGATGGCGGAGACAACACGTGAGGGCAAAAGACAAGGCTGAAGCGTTTGCAACTAGCTTCAGCCGGAAGTGCCGAGTAGATATCCATCTCGGCCTCCTCCTGAGGTCCCCACCATCACAGAAGCCAGCCTTCAGTGAATTTGATACACTCCACATGATATCAAGAAACGGCTGAGCGCACTGGATACTGCAAAGGCTATGGGCTCTAACAACATCCCAGCTGTCGTGCTGAAGACTTGTGTTCCAGAAATAGCTGCGCCTCTAGCCAAGCTGTTCCAGTACAGCTACAACACTGGCATCTATCCGACAATGTGGAAAACTGCCCAGGTATGTCCTGTCCACAAAAAGCAGGAGAAATCCAACCCGGCCAATTACCACCCCATCAGTCTACTCTCAATCATCAGCAAAGTAATGGAATGTGTCGTCGACAGTGCTATCAAGCGGCACTTATTCACCAGTAACATGCACAGGATACTCAGTTTGGGTTCCACCAGGACCACTCAGCTCCCGACCTCATTACAGCCTTGGTCCAGATATGGACAAATTCCTGAGGTGAGGTGAGAGTGACTGCCCTTGACATCAAGGCAGCATTTGACAAAGTCCTAGTAAAATTGAAGTCAATGGGAATCGGGGGAAAATTCTTCACTGGCTGGAGTCATACCTAGCACAAAGGAAGATGGTTGTGGTGGTTGGAGTCAAATCATCTCAGCCCCAGACATCGCTGCAGGAGTTCCTCAGGGCAGTGACCGAGGCCCAACCATCTTCAGCTGCTTCATCAATGATCTTCCCTCCAACAGAAGTGGGGATGTTCGCTGATGACTGCACAGTGTTCAGTTCCATTCACAATTCCTCAGATAATGAAGCAGTCCATGCCTGCATGCAACAAGACCTGGACAACATCCAGGCTTGGGCTGATAAGTGGCAAGTAACATTCATGCCACACAAGTGCCAGGCAAGGAGCATCTCAAATAAGAGGGAGTCTAACCACCTCCCCTTGAAATTCAATGGCATTACCATCGTCGAATCCCCCACTATCAACATAAATACTGTGGCTACAAGAGCAGATCAGAGGCTAGTTATTCTGCGGCAAGAGTCTCACCTCCTGACTCCCCAAAGCCTTTCCACCATCTACAAGGCTCAACTCAGGAGTGTGATGGAATACTCTCCACTTGCCTGGATGAGTGCAACTCCAGCAATACTCGAGAAGCTCGACACCATCCAAGACAAAGCAGTCCACTTTGTCTCCCCATCCCCCACCTTAAACATTCACTCCCTCCACCACCGTGGCTGCAGTGCGTACCAGCTACAAGATGTACTGCAGCAACTCGCCAAGGCTTCTTCAACAGCAATTCCAAACCCGTGACCTCTTCCAGCTAGAAGGACAAAGGCAGCAGGTGCATGGCAACACCACCACCTCCAAGTTCCTCTCCATGTCACACACAATCCTGACGTGGAAATATAGCGGCCGTTCGTTCATCGTTGCTGGGTCAAAATCCTGGAGCTCCCTCCCTAACAGCACCATGGGAGTACCTTCACCACACGGACTGCAGTGGTTCAAGAAGGCGGCTCACCACCACCTTCTCGAGGGCAATTAGAGATGGGCAATAAATGTTGGCCTTGCCAGCGTCACCCACATACCGTGAATGAATAAATAAAAATAACATTAAAAAAAACACACGGAACACAAATCTAGGACTTGGGAGAATGATATAACTGAGACACACAAAACACCATTTTAATTAGAGTTGCCAACATTGCTGACTTGTCCAGAAATGAAAGATTAATCTTCCAGACACTGCTATGAACAACCCGGTAGCAAAATCATAGAGGCGTCAAAAAATATTGGCCTAGAAATTCGTGAATGCCACAAAAACTGCCGGTGCCAGGGAAGGGGCACACAGGGTCTCGCACGTAGCACTCCAGCTTTGTGCAGGAGGTCTAGACTGCAAGAGGGGTCCTCTACTCACAGGGGCCAGGAGGCCCTCCAGAAAGAAGGATGTGGGACCACATCACTGAGGCCATCACTGCCAGCTGTGTCGCCCCCACCACCTGGCTCCAGTGCCCAAAGAAACTTCATAACCTCAGACCAGCGGTCAAGGTCAGTGAATGCATCTCCGTCTACTATCATCTGCACCACTAGCCTCACACGTTGCTCAATGCACAAGCCCCACCCACCAATCACTCACCTACCAACAATCTGCACCAATCATGAGGCACACCTGCCATTCCTAGCTTCACCTCACCCCCTTGGAGGAGACGATGCTGGGCATTCTTTGCAGGGGCATGGCTGAGCCCTCGGCCAGCGTCGGGGCAGAAAGGATACAAGATGCTAGTATACTCATATGTTATCCTCCTTCACGCATGCACCTCTTGCTTTCTCACCCTCCCCTCACCACAACTCCACGCTTGTGCCTTCCTCATTTTACACACCCAAGAAATGCAGCCTGCCCAGCCAGTGAGTGACCAAGAAGAGGGAGAGGAGAAAGAAGAAGAAGCCACCAGCTCCTCATGGTCGACCAGCAAGGCTATTTGCAGTGTCCCCCACTGAAAGTCAGCAGCCTTCCACCAGCCATGCTGCAGCCACTGGATAGCACTGCGTGACGTCAGTAGGATAGGCAAAAGCACACACAAGACAGTCACGAAGGGAATGCATAAGGGTGATGAGTTGATTTCTTGAAGTCATATTGGATGGATAGATGTATAAAGTTTGATTGGAAAGTTTGCTTTGTGGTGGCTTTTATTTCAGCATTGTGGCCAAGAGGACGCTGTGATGGTCAGTAACAGAGGGAAGGTAAGGTGTGGGACAAATGTGGAAAGGGGAGTTGGGGTTGTGATCACTGGTAGAAAGGGGCTGTCTGGGTTGCATCCTTTCTCCTGCTTCTTCCTCTTCTGCGTCTTCCTCTTCCCTCTGCGAGCCGATGCTGTAAATCTGAAATAAAAGCATAAAATGTTGGAAATACTCAGCAGGTCAGGCAGCATCTTGACCTGAGATGTGAACTCTGTTTCTCTCTCCACAGATGCTGCCTGACCTGCTGAGTATTTCCAGCATTTTCTGTCTTCTCAGAGGCCTTCCTTTACCACCCGAGGCATTGCAAGAGTCCAGCAGCACACCTACACACTTAAAAAAACTTATAACATCTATTGCACCAAGCCACTACTTCAACAAAATATGAAAAATCCAGTCCCAAAGCTTAAATACAAACTTATCTGAAAGATGTGTGTGTCCCTTTAAGAAATGCTGCACCATCTCTGTCAGTCTGCTGAACGCTGGATTTTAATAGCGAGCTTAGGATCTGTGTAAATCACCCTCGGACAATCTGTGTAAATCACCCTCAGGCAATCTGTGTAAATCACCCTCGGACAATCTGTGTAAATCACCCTCGGACAATCTGTGTAAATCACCCTCGGACAATCTGTGTAAATCACCCTCAGACAATCTGTGTAAATCACCCTCGGATAGTCTGTGTAAATCACCCTCGGACAATCTGTGTAAATCACCCTCGGGCTCTCTGTGTAAATCACCCTCGGGCTCTCTGTGTAAATCACCCTCGGACAATCTGTGTAAATCACCCTCGGACAATCTGTGTAATATCACCCTCGGGCTCTCTGTGTAAATCACCCTCGGACAATCTGTGTAAATCACCCTCGGACAATCTGTGTAAATCACCCTCGGGCTCTCTGTGTAAATCACCCTCGGACAATCTGTGTAAATCACCCTCGGGCTCTCTGTGTAAATCACCCTCGGACAATCTGTGAAATATCACCCTCGGGCTCTCTGTGTAATATCAGCCAAGCTGCAATCTGGGCAATGCTTTTAGAAGTTGACTGATGTACTTTGCAGGAGAGCTGAGGAATTCACCAACTTTGGATTACAACAAGGCTGCAGGGAGATTGGGCCATCCGGTGTCACAGGGTTTCTGCCTTCCCCAAGATCTAGGGTGCAATCGATGGCTCTTGCATTATTTTGCGAGCTTGTACAGAAATCCCCCTCAAACTACCTCAACAGGAGGAATTGCACTCCCTGAATGTACAGATTGTGTGCGACACCATCCTGAGGATCCCACACGGGAGATGCTGGAAAATGTCTCGATGCCTCCATCCTTCGAAATGAAACCCATCCTGACCTGTTCAAGGAAGAACATTGGATCAACAGATGGCTTGTGGGTGGTAAACCTCACCCGTTGCTCCCATGGATAACCCAACTAAGATTGGTCCGAACAGCAGCAGAGGAGAGTTACAATGAGGCACGTGCTTCTACCAGGGCTCGAGAGGAGTAACAGAATCCCAGACAGATCGAGAGGGGGTCTGCAGTATGCTCCCGATCAACTGAACCGTACAGTTGTAGCTTGCTGTGGCCTGCACAACTCTGCCATCCAAAAAGGACTGGACAGCTACTCCCAGAGAGATGACACCAGCTGCTTTGGAGGGTGAACTACAGGGAGGAGAGCATCAGAATGCCTGTCACTCAGAGGGCTCCTCAGTGACTGTTGCAAAGAGCACCAGAGTGTAACTGGATGCGTCTCTTCTGTTTAAGACAGTCTACCTCTGAGACCACTGCCTCAATTCCTTCTCACCAATCATTCATTCCAATACAGATCAAAGAACATGGCAACACATCCTGGGAGGGAGCTGCTCTTAGCTGAATTTCTGGAGTTTTTTCCTGAGCCTGGTGTCCGGTTCCTGATCCAAAGATACAATAATCAGACATGGACTCTGGGTGGAGCGGGATTGATGGGCCCAATAATCAGACATGGACTCTGGGTGGAGCGGGACTGATGGGTCCAATAATCAGACATGGACTCTGGGTGGAGCAGGACTGATGGGTCCAATAATCAGACATGGACTCTGGGTGGAGCGGGACTGATGGGCTAGTGATACGATAATCAGACATGGATTCTGGGTGGAGCGGGACTGATGGGTCCAATAATCAGACATGGACTCTGGGTGGAGCGGGACTGATGGGTCCAATAATCAGACATGGAATCTGGGTGGAGAGGGACTGATGGGCCCAATAATCAGACATGGACTCTGGGTGGAGCGGGACTGATGGGTCCAATAATCAGACATGGAATCTGGGTGGAGAGGGACTGATGGGCCCAATAATCAGACATGGACTCTGGGTGGAGCGGGAATGATGGGCTAGTGATGCGATAATCAGACATGGACTCTGTGTGGTATCTGATATTATTACACGTTCTGCACTGTTCAGTGTATCCCTCATTATTGTACATTCAGCACCATTCAATGTAGCTGACACTATTGCACAATCTGTGCTGTTCACTGTATCTGCCTCTATTGTACACTTGGCACTGTCCAGTGTCTGTGTCACTATTGTACATTCTGCAGTGTTCAGTGTCTGTGTCACTATTGTACATTCTGCAGTGTTCAGTGTCTGTGTCACTATTGTACATTCTGCAGTGTTCAGTGTCTGTGTCACTATTGTACATTCTGCAGTGTTCAGTGTCTGTGTCACTATTGTACATTCTGCAGTGTTCAATGTCTGTGTCACTATTGTACATTCTGCAGTGTTCAGTGTCTGTGTCACTATTGTACATTCTGCAGTGTTCAATGTCTGTGTCACTATTGTACATTCTGCAGTGTTCAGTGCCTGTGTCACTATTGTACATTCTGCAGTGTTCACTGTCTGTGTCACTATTGTACATTCTGCAGTGTTCAGTGTCTGTCACTAGTGTACAATCTGCAGTGTTCAGTGTCTGTCACTAGTGTACAATCTGCAGTGTTCAGTGTCAGTCACTATTGTACATTCTGCAGTGTCCAGTGTCTGTGTCACTATTGTACATTCTGCAGTGTTCAGTGTCTGTGTCACTATTGTACATTCTGCAGTGTTCAGTGTCTGTGTCACTATTGTACAATCTGCAGTGTTCAGTGTCTGTCACTATTGTACATTCTGCAGTGTTCAGTGTCTGTGTCACTATTGTACATTCTGCAGTGTTCATTGTCTGTGTCACTATTGTACATTCTGCAGTGTTCAGTGCCTGTGTCACTATTGTACATTCTGCAGTGTTCATTGTCTGTGTCACTATTGTACATTCTGCAGTGTTCAATGTCTGTGTCACTATTGTACATTCTGCAGTGTTCAGTGTCTGTGTCACTATTGTACATTAGATGCATAGAAGATAGGAGCAGGAGTAGGCCATTCGGCCCCTCGAGCCTGCTCCACCATTTAATGAGATCATGGCTGTTCATCCAAATTCAGTACCCTGGCCCTGCTTTCTCCCCATATCCCTTGACCCATTTAGCCTTAAGAAATATATCTATCTCCTTCTTGAATATATTTAATGAATTGGCCTCAACTGCCTTCTGTGGTAGAGAATTCCACAGGTTCACCACTCTCTGGGTGAAGAAATTCCTCATCATCTCAGTCCTAAATGTCTTACCCCTTATCCTTAGACTGTGACCTCTGGTTCTGGACTCCCCCGCCATCGAGAACATCCTTCCTGCATCTAGTCTGTTAGAATTTTATAAGTTTCAATGAGTTCCCCTCTCATTCTTCTAAACTCTAGCGAATATAAGCCGAATCGACCCAATCTCTCTTCATACGTCATTCCTGCCATCCCAGGTATCAGTCTGGTAAATCTTCGCTGCACTCCCTCCATGGCAAGAACATCCTTCCTCAGATAAGGCGACCAAAACTGCACACAATACTCAAGGTGTGGTCTCACCAAGGCCTTGTACAACTGCAGCAAGACATCCTTGCTCCTGTACTCGAATTCTCTCGCTATGAAGGCCAACATACCATTTGCCTTCTTAACCGCCTGCTGCACCTGCATGCTTACCTTCAGCGACTGGTGCACAAGGATTCCCAGATCTCGTTGCACTTCCCCTTTTCCCAATCTATTGCCGTTCAGATAATAATCTGTCTTCCTGTTTTTGCCACCAAAGTGGATAACCTCGCATTTATCCACATTATACTGCATCTGCCATGCATCTGCCCAATCACCCAACCTGTCCAAATCATACTGGAGTTTCTCTGCATCCCCCTCACAGCACACACGCCCACCCAGCTTTGTGTCGTCTGCAAACTTAGAGATATTACATCTAGTTCCCTCGTCTAGATCATTAATATATATTGTGAATAGCTGGGGTCCTAGCACCGATCCCTGCGGTACCCCACTAGTCACTGCCTGCCACTCGGAAAAAGACCCATTTATTCCAACACTTTGCTTCCTGTCTGCCAACCAGTTCTCTATCCAAATCAGTACCTTACCCCCAATCCCATGTGCTTTAACTTTGCACGCTAATCTCTTATGCGGGACCTTATCGAAAGCCTTCTGAAAGTCCAAATTTACCACATCCAGTGGTTCTCCCATATCTATTCTACCAGTTACATCCTCAAAAAATTCCAGTAGATTAGTCAAGCATGATTTACCTTTTGTAAATCCATGTTGACTTTGTCCGATCCTGTCACTGTTTTCCAAGTGCTCTGCAGTGTTCAGTGTCTGTGTCACTATTGTACATTCTGCAGTGTTCAGTCTCTGTGTCACTATTGTACATTCTGCAGTGTTCAATGTCGGTGTCACTATTGTACATTCTGCAGTGTTCAGTGTCTGTGTCACTATTGTACATTCTGCAGTGTTCACTGTCTGTCACTATTGTACATTCTGCAGTGTTCACTGTCTGTCACTATTGTACATTCTGCAGTGTTCGGTGTCTGTCACAATTGTACATTCTGCAGTGTTCAGTGTCTGTGTCACTATTGTATATTCTGCAGTGTTCACTGTCTGTGTCACTATTGTACATTCTGCAGTGTTCAGTGTCTGTCACTATTGTACATTCTGCAGTGTTCAGTGCCTGTGTCACTATTGTACATTCTGCAGTGTTCACTGTCTGTGTCACTATTGTACATTCTGCAGTGTTCAGTGCCTGTGTCACTATTGTACATTCTGCAGTGTTCACTGTCTGTCACTATTGTACATTCTGCAGTGTTCAGTGTCTGTCACAATTGTATATTCTGCAGTGTTCACTGTCTGTGTCACTATTGTACATTCTGCAGTGTTCATTGTCTGTGTCACTATTGTACATTCTGCAGTGTTCAGTGTCTGTCACTATTGTACATTCTGCAGTGTTCAGCGTCTGTCACAATTGTATATTCTGCAGTGTTCACTGTCTGTGTCACTATTGTACATTCTGCAGTGTTCAGTGCCTGTCACTATTGTACATTCTGCAGTGTTCAATGTCTGTGTCACTATTGTACATTCTGCAATGTTCAATGTCTGTGTCACTATTGTATATTCTGCAGTGTTCACTGTCTGTGTCACTATTGTACATTCTGCAGTGTTCAGTGTCTGGCACTATTGTACATTCTGCAGTGTTCAATATCTGTGTCACTATTGTACATTCTGCAGTGTTCAGTGTCTGTCACTATTGTGCATTCTGCAGTGTTCAGTGTCTGTGTCACTATTGTACATTCTGCAGGGTTCAGTGTCTGTCACTATTGTACATTCTGCAGTGTTCAGTGTATGTGTCACTATTGTACATTCTGCAGTGTTCAGTATCTGTCACTATTATACATTCTGCAGTGTTCAGTGTCTGCCACTATTGTACATTCTGCAGTGTTCAGTGTGTGTGTCACTATTGTACATTCTGCAGTGTTCAGTGTGTGTGTCACTATTGTACATTCTGCAGTGTTCAGTGTCTGTGTCACTATTGTACATTCTGCAGTGTTCAGTGTGTGTGTCACTATTGTACATTCTGCAGTGTTCAGTGTGTGTGTCACTATTGTACATTCTGCAGTGTTCAGTGTGTGTGTCACTATTGTACATTCTGCAGTAACAACAGAAAACGCTGGAAAAACTCAGCAGGCGAGGCAGCATCCGTGGAGAGAGAAACAGAGTTAACGTTTCAGATTGAAGACCTTTCATCAGAACTGGAGACAGCAGGAAATCAAATAGATTTAAAGCAAGGATAAAGCTGGGAAAAGGGGTAGGGGATAAAAGAACAAAAGGAGAGATTAAGAGACATTAAGAGACATTAAGAGATATTCAAGGCAAGAGGTGGTGTTAATGTGACAGGTTAAGGCTGAAAGAAGTGTGAAATGCACTGGCAGAATGAAGGACAGCTGCCAGCTTCTAGGAGGAAAAAAAAAAGGGGGGGGGGAGCAAATAAAAGGGTGGATGAGAAAATAAAATATAAATGTGATGGGGCTAAGGTTATGATCTAAAATTGTTGAACTCGATATTGAGTCCAGAGGGCTGTAGCGTGCCTAAACGAAAGATGAGGTGCTGTTCCTCGAGCTTACGCCGCGCTTCCGTGGAACAGTGTAATAGGCCGTGACGGTGAGGTCAGAGTGGGAGTGAAGCGGAGAATTAAAGTGACAGGCAACCGGGAGCTCGGGGTCCCCCTTACGGACTGAACGGAGGTGTTCCGCAAAGCGGTCACCCAATCTGCGCTTGGTCTCCCCAATGTAGAGGAGACCACATCGTGAGCAGCGAATACAGTATACTAAATTGCAGAAAGTACAAGTAGATCGCTGTTTCACCTGGAAGGGGTGTTTGGGGCCCTGGACAGTGGGAAGAGGGGAGGTATAAGGGCATGTGTTGCATCTCCTGCGCTTGCACGGGAAGGTGCTGGGCAAAGGGGAAGGGGTGCTGGGGGTGGTAGAGGAGTGGACTAGGGTGTCGCGGAGGGAGCGGTCCCTGAGGAATGCTGAAAGGGGAGGTGAGGGGAAGATACGTTTGGTGGTGGGATCACGTTGGAGGTGGCGGAAATGGCGGAGGATGATCCGTTGAATGTGGAGGCTGGTGGGGTGAAAGGTGAGGACAAGAGGAACTCTATCGTGGTTCCGGGAGGGAGGGGCAGGGGTGAGGGCAGAAGTGCGGGAGATAGAACGGACACGGTCGAGGGCCGTGTCGACCACGGTAGAGGGGAATCCTCGGTTGAGGAAAAAGGAAGACATGTCGGAAGCACTGGTATGGAAGGTGGCATCATCAGAGCAGATGCGGCGGAGACGGAGAAACTGGGAGAATGGAATAGAGTCCTTACAGGAGGCGGTACTAAATTGCAGGAAGTACAGCGATTTACTTGTACTTCCTGCAATTTAGTATACTGTATTCGCTGCACACGATGCGGTCTCCTCTACATTGGGGAGACCAAACGCAGATTGGGTGACCGCTTTGCGGAACACCTCCGTTCAGTCCGTAAGGGGGACCCCGAGCTCCCGGTCGCCTGTCACTTTAATTCACCGCTTCACTCCCACTCTGACCTCACTGTCCTCGGCCTCGTGCATTGTTCCATGGAAGCACAGTGTAAGCTCGAGGAACAGCACCTCATCTTTCGTTTAGGCACGCTACAGCCCTCTGGACTCAATATCGAGTTCAACAATTTTAGATCATAACCTTAGCCCCATCACATTTATATTTTATTTTCTCATCCGCCCTTTTATTTGCCCCCCCCTTTTTTTTCCCTCCTAGAAGCTGGCAGCTGTCCTTCATTCTGCCAGTGCATTTCACACTTCTTTCAGCCTTAACCTGTCACATTAACACCACCTCTTGCCTTGAATATCTCTTAATGTCTCTTAATGTCTCTTAATCTCTCCTTTTGTTCTTTTATCCCCTCCCCTTGCTTTAAATCTATTTGATTTCCTGCTGTCTCCAGTTCTGATGAAAGGTCTTCGACCTGAAACGTTAACTCTGTTTCTCTCTCCACGGATGCTGCCTCGTCTGCTGAGTTTTTCCAGCGTTTTCTGTTGTTATTTCGGATTTCCAGCATCTGCAGTATTTTGCTATCGTACATTCTGCAGTGTTCAGTGTCTTTGTCACTATTGTACATTCTGCAGTGTTCAGTGTCTGTGTCACTATTGTACATTCTGCAGTGTTCAGTGTCTGTGTCACTATTGTACATTCTGCAGTGTTCAGTGTCTGTGTCACTATTGTACATTCTGCAGTGTTCAGTGTCTGTGTCACTATTGTACATTCTGCAGTGTTCAGTGTCTGTGTCACTATTGTACATTCTGCAGTGTTCAGTGTCTGTGTCACTATTGTACATTCTGCAGTGTTCAGGGTATATGTCACTATTGTACATTCTGCAGTGTTCAGTGTCTGTCACTATTGTACATTCTGCAGTGTTCAGTGTCTGTGTCACTATTGTACATTCTGCAGTGTTCAGTGTCTGTGTCACTATTGTACATTCTGCAGTGTTCAGGGTATATGTCACTATTGTACATTCTGCAGTGTTCAGTGTCTGTCACTATTGTACATTCTGCAGTGTTCAGTGTCTGTGTCACTATTGTACATTCTGCAGTGTTCAGTGTCTGTGTCACTATTGTACATTCTGCAGTGTTCAGTGTCTGTCACTATAGTACATTCTGCAGTGTTCAGTTTCTGTCACTATTGTACATTCTGCAGTGTTCAGTTTCTGTCACTATTGTACATTCTGCAGTGTTCAGTGTATATGTCACTGCTGTATATTCTGCAGTGTTCAGTGTCTCTCACTATTGTACATTCTGCAGTGTTCAGTGTCTGTGTCACTATTGTACATTCTGCAGTGTTCAGTGTCTGTGTCACTATTGTACATTCTGCAGTGTTCAGTGTCTGTGTCACTATTGTACATTCTGCAGTGTTCAGTGTCTGTGTCACTATTGTACATTCTGCAGTGTTCAGTGCCTGTGTCACTAATACCATTTGACACACAAGCTGTATAATGTTCTGTTGATTATTTTTATTACGGTTATTACTGCTGCATTTTACAGCGATGGTCTGTTGTACAGTCTGGTTGAAGTCACCAATAACAGGTCGCTATTTTACATGCAGCATTGAAATTACAACATGGGATAAAGATTAGGCAGAAAACCTGTGGGTCAGCAGAATTTTATGACATTCTCGGACAAAAGGTAAAGCTTCTTTGCAAGCAAAATGATAAACTACAGCATTCTGTTGATAATTGGTGTTACTGAGATTATGTGGAGTTAATGTAGTCGAATTTGGTCTTGGTGTTCTGTTAAAATGTGAACACTATTTCAGCAGTGACGTGTTATTGGATTTGGTGGGAAGGAATCTAATTGTGTCACCCATCTGCACTCCAGTAAGGTGCATGGTCTTTTTTTCCCGCGCATATTAAAATGAGATCCATTTCCGAACTAAGTATGTGAGCTTGTTATCCAGTTATAGTGAGAATATGGAAACAAGTCATCTTCGGTTCCGAGGAATTGCCTAAGAGACACTTTCGTAAGAAGATGTCTGCTCAATAACACTTTTGACCCACTTGATGTACTTTGACACCTTGGTGTAGATGCCATATTTCCCTTTCTGTGCACATCCTTCTCCCCAGCTCACAATGCCAGTCAGGAACCAGGTGTTCTTGTGTTCGGTAACATGGGGCCCACCACTGTCCCCTTGACAGGCGTCTTTGAGCTCTTTGTCATAGCCAGCACAGAACATGTTCTGAGACACAGGGTGCCTGCTGGACTCGATGCATTTGGTCCGATCGATGTATGGCACGGTGAGGCGCTGGAGCTTGATGGACGGCAGACCGCGTTCATGATCAAGGCCCCAGCCGCTGACTAAAGCCTGCGGCATATTCATCAAAACTTTCTCTGCAAAATCTCTGCGGGGCAGACAGATCGGGACAACGTCATGGTTCAATTGTAGAGAGTTCTCCAATATCAGGACTGCGATATCATTATCATATGCTCCCAGGCAGAAGTTAGGGTGGGGAACTGTAGCCACAACATCTTGTCGTTGTTCTGAATGTTCCTCTTTTTTGACATCAAACTCACCTGGTGAGTAATAACAGATACGTGTCAATAAGACAGTCACCCCGCACTTTATAAATCCTTTGGTATCATTTATTTGATGGTCAAAGTTCCATCAATTTGTTCGCAATGAAGTGAAAGAGTTTCTATTCTGCAAATTGTAGCAAACACCCTAAATTTTAAGAACATAGAACATACATAAGAACATAAGACATAGGAGCAGGAGTCGGTCATTTGGCCCCTCGAGCCTGCTCCGACATTCAATAAGATCATGGCTGATCTGATCTTGGCCTCAACTCCACTTCCCTGCCCGCTCCCCATAACCCTCGACTCCCTTACCGTTCAAAAATCTGTCTATCTCCACCTTAAATATATTCAATGACCCAGCCTCCACAGCTCTCAGGGGAAGAGAATTCCAAAGATTCACGACCCTCTGACGAAGAAATTCCTCCTCATTTCCGATTTAAAAGGGTGCCCCCTTATTCTGAAATTATGCCCTCTAGTTCTAGATTCCCCCACGAGGGGAAACATCCTCTCTGCATCTATCCTGTCAAGCCCCTTCAGAATCTTATATGTTTCAATAAGATCCCCTCTCATTCTTCTAAACTCCAATGAGTATCGGCCCAACCTGCTCAACCTTTCTTCATAAGACAACCCCTTCATCTCCGGAATCAACAAATTGAATCTACGACAACAACTTGTATTTATATAGTTCCCTTAACGTAGTAAAATGTCCCAAGGCGTTTCACAGGAGCGATTACAAAACAAAATTTGACACCGAGCCACAGAAGGAGATATTAGGGCAGATAAGAGCTAGGTTTTAAGGAGCGTCTTAAAGGAGGAAAGAGAGGTAGAGAGATGGAGAGGTTTAGGGAGGGAATTCCAGAGCTTAGGGCCCAGGCAGCTGATGGCACAGCTGCCAATGGTGGAGCGATTAAAATCGGGGGATGTTCAAGAGGCCAGGATTGGCGGTGCACAGAGGTCTCGGGGGTGGGGGGGGAGGGGGGGGGGGGGCGGTGGCGGCAGATATAGGGCTGGAGGAGATTACAGAGATAGGGAGGGGTGAGGCCATGGAGGGATTTGTTAAACAAGGATAAGAATTTTAAAATCGAGATGTTGCTGCCAATGCAGGTCAGTGAGCACAGGGGTGATGGGTCAACGGCACTTGGTGCGAGTTAGGACACGGGCAGCCGAGTTTTGGATGAGCTCAAGTTTACTGAGGGTAGAATGTGGGAGGCCGGCCAGGAGTGTGTTGGAATAGTCAAGTCTAGAGGTAACAAAGGCATGGATGAGGGTTTCAGCAGCAGATAAGCTGAGGCAAGGGCGGAGTAGGGCGCTGTTCCAGAGGTGGATATAGGCGGTCTTAGTGATAGTACAGATCTGTGGTCAGAAGCTCATTCTCGGGATCAAATATAAGACCAAGGGTTCCGCCTCAGACAGCTGCCAGGGAGAGGGATGGAGTCAATGTCTAGGGAATGGAATTTGTGGCAAGGACCAAAGACAATTACTTCCGTCTTTCCAATATTTAGTTGGAGGAAATTACTGCTCATCCATTTCTGGATGTGGACAAGCAGCCTGACAGTTTAGAGAGAGTGGAGGGGTCGATAGAGGTGGAGGTGAAGTAGAACTGGGTATTGTCAGCATACAAGTGGAAAATGATGGTGTATTTTTGGATGATGTCGCCGAGGCCAGCAGGTAGATGAGAAATAGGAGGGGGCCAAGGATAGAACCTTGGGGGACACCAGATATAACGGTGCGGGAGCGGGAAGAGAAACCATTGCAGGTGATTCTGTGGCTACAACTGGATAGATAGGAATGGAATCAGGCGAGGTCAGTCCCACCCAGCTGGACAATGGAGGAGAGGCATTGGAGGAGGATGGTGTGTGGTCAGCCGTGTCAAAGGCTGCAGCCAGGTCGAGATGGATAAGAAGGGAGAGTTTATCACGGTCACAGTCACATAGGATGTCATTTGTGACTTTGATAAGGGCCGTTTTAATGCTGTGGCAAGTGCAGAAACATGATTGGAAGGGTTCAAATATGAAGTTGTGGGATAGATGGGCACGGATGTGGGAGGTGACAACACGTTCAAGGATTTTTGAGAGGAAAGGAAGGTTGGAGATGGGGCGGTGGTTTGCAAGGGCAGAGGAGTCAAGGGTAGGTTTTTTGAGAAACGGGGTGATTACAGCAAATTGAAGGGAAGGGGGAGAGCACCTGAGGAGGGGATCTCATGGTCACAGGTATTAAATTGTAATAAACCGCTCACTACATGGGTCAATAATAAACTGTAATAAACCGCTGACCACACTGTGAGAAAGGGGGAAATCTTCATTTCAGAGTCTGCCTACTAACTAACTGGACTAAATGAAATAAATATTATTAGTTATAGTCTCAAGTTTGTATTGTTTGTATTATGTAACTGATACGCAATGCATAACGATGTTTAAATAATCATGCTTTTAAAACTAGTGTAATATACCCTGGGTAGAAGTGGTTAGATTTTAAAATGGAAGAAACATAGGTGTTGGGCCCTCTTGACTAACATTCTTGACCAACATTTTAAAAGCTCTTCTCAGCAAACCTATTAATAAGAACAGACATGGGGCTAGAAATTCATTATAACCAAGGAATGGGCGGTGTCAGTAGAAAAGTTGCAGAATTAGCGCCAGGCGCAAATGCTTTAGCCTGCACGCAAAATTCGTGCTCACTGCTCAAAAAAATGATTGGAGTCTTAATTCAAGCCTTAAAGCCCAAGCCCTTTGGCGTTACACTCAAAGGGTGGGCCAATATCAGGTGCAGTCTAATCGCAACTCATCATTGCCACAGGCTTTTTCAGTACTTAAAGGGGAGGTTCATTGATGCTGCAGAACCTCATTCTCAGCATTGCTGGCTGTGCAGCTGCCTCAGCAAGCAAAAGCAGGACAAGGAGAAGGAGCCAGAGGACTGAACCAGGCGTACTCATGGCAGATCCATGCCCCAGGGAGAGAGCCCGCAGATTCTGCGATGAAGCTTTGGAGGCATTGGTTTTCGCTGTGGAGAGACGGTGAGACGGAGGACGGTGCGCTATCCGGCAAGTGGCAGGAGGCCCTCGCCACAAGTCTTCCACACCATGTGGAGGGAAGTAGCACAGCATGTCTCAGGCATCACTGTGGTCCCCAGGACCCACAGTGTAGGAAGAAATTTAACGACCTCACTCGGGTGGTCAGGGTGAGTGAATGCTTCAACAAATGCTACATACCACCATCTGTACCACAATCGTCACACACTGCCCAATGCACCACACCCCTAGCACTCACCCACCAACAATCTCTACCTATTAACACTCACACCCACATCTCATACCCTGCACACAATGACAGCTATTCAACTATGGCAGGCATATCACCCAAACACATTGCTCCACACTCACTCACACACGTTCCTTTCTCTTGCAGGCCAAGGTGGCTCACAACAGGAGGGAGCAGGAGTGCACAGGTGGGGGACAAGCCGACACCCAACCACTGTGCTGGAGAATTGGGTGCTGCAGATTATTGGGCACCAGGTGGTGGGCACCATGGCCACTGGCGACGTTGACCCCCTTGGGGACAACGGTATGTTCATCCCTACTCCTCCTTCTCACATCCCACTTCCCCCTCACCCCACAAGCGTTTTGCACTTTCCAGCTAATCATGCTGTATGCATGCATTTCTCCCTTCCTGCCCCCTCCCCTCACCTTAACATGACTCTTCTGCCTTTATGCTTTCAGAAAATCAGCAAGCATCAGAGCCTGTCCCTGAGGGCACGGTAGAGAGCAAGGTGGGAGAAGAGGAGGAGGAAGAACACACCGCGTCACTGCATGTCTCACCCACAGGCACTAGGTCAGATACTGGCACTACGCGTTCTTTAGAGGCTAGTATAGTAGCAGGATCTGCACAGGGTGAGGCACAGGGGATGAGTGGGCTGCAGCAAGGCCAGGGGGAAAGGGTAGCTTGGGGGCCAGCTACCCGGAGAGCGAGTTCGTGCGCAGATGATAGGTGCAATGGCAAGAGTGCCCGAGAGCAACTCAGCAATGGTAAGGAGCGTGGAGGAGTCCGCCTCCAACATTGCACAAAGCTCCGTGCACACCATGGAGCCCATTAGTTCCAGTCTGCAAAGACCATGGCAACCCAGACCTGATGCCGCGTGTGATGGGTGATCTGGCAGCTTCCATTGCAGCACAGGCGGAAGCCACACAACGTCTTAGTGTTGTAATGCAGTCAATGGTTGGTGGCATCGATTCTCAGACTGCACTCATGCAGTTTCAGCTTGATGCAACGCAAGCTCTGACTGCTGCCATTGTGGCTGGGTCTACCACCGTCGACCGGGGCTTTCACGGTGTCGCAGCAGGCCACCAATCTGTGCTCCAGCAGATTGGTAGGGATGCTGAGGTGCTGCCCCCGGGGCAGTGGCAGTGGGTTAGTGGAGCAGGAAGCTGCTGTCCTCTCTCAGGATGACAGCATTCCTCCTCCCATCACTGCCACTCCGCCATTGCCCTTGTAGCTGCCTGTCATCCAGCCAGCCCAGACTGCTGCCGCCAGTTCACTCTCAATCATTGGCAAAGTAATGGAAGGTGTCATCGACAGTGCTATCAAGCAGCACTTATTCACCAATAACCTGCTCACTGATGTTCAGTTTGGGTTCCGCCAGGACCACTTTGCTCCAGACCTCATTACAGCCTTGGTCCAAACATGGACAAAGGAGCTGAATTCCAGAGGTGAGGTGAGAGTGACTGCCCTTGACATCAAGGCAGCATTTGACCGAGTGTGGCATGAAGGAGCCCTAGTAAAACTGAAGTCAATGGGAATCAGGGGGAAAACTCTCCACTGGCTGGAGTCATACCTAGGACAAAGGAAGATGGTTGTGGTGGTTGGAGGTCAATTATCACAGCCCCAGGACATCGCTGCAGGAGTTCCTCAGGGCAGTGTCCTAGGCGCAACCATCTTCAGCTGCTTCATCAATGACCTTCCCTCCAACATAAGGTTAGAAGTGGGGATGTTCACTGGTGACTGCAGTGTTCAGCGCCATTCACAACTCCTCAGATAATGAAACAGTCCCCGCCTGCATGCAACAGGACCTGGACGACGTTCAGGCTTGGGCTGATAAGTGGCAGGTAACATTTGCGCCACAGAAGTGCCAGGCAATGACTATCTCCAACAAGCGAGAGTCTAACCACCGCCCCTTGACATTCAACGGCATTACCATCGCCGAATTCCCCACCATCAATATCCTAGGGGTCACCATTAACCAGAAACTTAATTGGACCAGCCACATAAATACTGTGGCAACAAGAGCAGGTCAGAGGCTAGGTATTCTACGGCGAGTGTCTCACCTCCTGACTCCCCAAAGCCTTTTCACCATCTACAAGGCACAAGTCAGGAGTGTGATGGAATACTTTCCACTTGCCTGGATGAGTGCAGCTCCAACAACACTCAAGAAGCTCGACACCATCCAAGACAAAGCAGTCCACTTGATTGGCACCCCATCCACCACCTTAAACATTCACTCCCTCACCACCGGCACACCGTGGCTACAGTGTGTACCATCTACAAGATGTACTGCAGCAACTTGCCAAGGCTTCTTCGGCAGCACCTCCCAAACCCGCGACCTCTACCACCTAGAAGGACAAGGGCAGCAGGCGCATGGAACACCACCACCTCCAAGTTCCTCTCCAAGTCACACACCATCCTGACTTAGAAGTATATCGCTGATCCTTCATCGTTGCTGGGTCAAAATCCTGGAACTCCCTCCCTAACAGCACTGTGGGAGTACCTTCACCACACGGACTGCAGTGGTTCAAGAAGGCGGCTCACCACCACCTTCTCAAGGGCAACTGGGGATGGAGAATAAATGCTGGTGTTGCCAGCGATGCCTAAACTTATTGATTCAGTTGGGATTATTTTGTGGTGTGTTTCATTTCAGCTTTGCGCTGTGATATGGCGTGCGACAGGGATGGAATGATGGGGATGTGATGAGCAACGGGGATCTGGGGTTTAATTCATTCGAACCGCAGTCTGATGACGCGGTCATGGACCGCCCTTCCGGAAGGCCGATTGTGTAGCTGCCTCCTCCCTTGCTCCTATTCCTCCTCCTCCTCCTGTCCCTCTTCCTCCTCCTGAGGTAGTCCCACAATCCCTGGTGGCAAGGGCAGCGCCCTCATGATGGGCAAGTTGTGGAGCATGCAGCAGACCACCACGAAATGGGACACCCGCTCAGCCGAGTACTAGAGGGCTCCTCCCGTGCAGCCAAGGCAGCGGAACCATTGCTTCAGCAGGCCGATGGTCTGCTCAATGATGTTCCTGGTGGCAGCATGGCTCTCATTATATGAATGCTGAGCACGAGTGTTGGGGTTGCGGAGACGAGTCCTGAGCCAGGTGGAGAGCAGATAGCCCTTGTCTCCAAGCAGCCAGCCCCGAGCTTAATCTGGTGGCTGGAAGAGTGCTGGTGCACAGATCTGGCGCAGGATGAAGGCATCATGGCTGCTGCCAGGATAGCGGGCATTGACATTGAGGATTCGCTGTCTGTGATCACACACCAACTGCACTTTAAGTGAGTGGTAGCCTTTGCAGTTACGGAAGATCTCAGGATTGTTATGCGGTGCCTGCAAAGCCATGTGGGTGCAGTCAATGGCGCCCTGCACCATGGGGAATCCCGCTATCCTGGCAAAGTCACATGCACGCTCGTCCTGCTTCTCTCTGGTGATGGGGAAGGAAATATAGTCCTTTCTCCTACCGTAGAGAGCCTCTGTGACCTCATGAATGCAGTGATGGACGGTGATCTGCGAGATGTTAACTATGTCTCCTGTTGCAGACTGGAAGGATCCGCTGGCAAAGAAATTGAAGGCGACAGTGACCTTGACTGCCACTGAGAGAGCCATGGCCGACCTGGTCTGAGGCTGGAGGTCTGGTTGCAGGAGTAGGCAGAGTTCTGTGACCACCTCCTTGGTGAAGTGGTGCCTTCTAATACACTGCTCCTCGCTTAATTGGAGATAGGAGAAGTGCTCTCGGAATACCCTCGGAGGGTAAGGCCTCCTGTTGAGAGCCCTGATGGCCCTCCTCCTCCCTCTGGTCACATGTTCCAGTTTTTCTAGCTGCCTCCACCGTAGATCCGGAAGGGTAAGGCCGATTGCCAGTACAGCCCTCATTGATGTTACTAAGTGTAGCAGTTTGATTCTTTGAAGAATAAATGTAACTACTTTTTCGTTGCCACGACACTCCTGATACAAAAGAACCTTGAAATTATTGAATGAAACTGTTGGAGTATGTGAAACTGACAAGAAACCATTGAAACTGCACTAACGTGACAGCTGCGAGTCATTACTGATGATCCCTTTAAATAACGTCCCTGGAGCCAGCTTCCTGGTACTTCACGCCAGCTCTCCCTGTCGGTGTTTACTCCAGGCACTAAGGTAGGTGGCGACAATCAATTTAGCAGATCGGGCAGTTACTGAGTGTTGCACACTCACTGATGTCATGATCCACCTGGTGATGACGTTCCCAGCAATAACTCTTACTGGCGGTGCTACGGGGGGAGCGGGATTTGGCGTGCGGTGCTGGATTCACCTCGCCCCAGCGATACTGCTCTAGCACCCCATTAGCGCCATCTGTTGGCGCTAATGGGAGGTGCTAAGGGGGCGAATTTTTCCCCCATTATGTCTGTGGAAAAGGACTGAAGGAGGGTAGTGGAATTCCAGTGACTGAGATAAGAGGCAAAGGGAGTCCGATGTTTTCTGTCTCAAACTAAAATAATTGATTTCAGGGACGCCACCATCTTCTCTGAGCAAGGCACCACCATCAGTATGTTAATGAGCTGATAAAGGCCCAAGGGTAAAAAGCAGATGATGTCAGGGTGTCATAAGATGATGACTTGACATGGACAAGCGGGATCATTAGGTACGTGGCCTCCCTGTAATTGGACAGAGGGGCTTCAGGTGTGAGTCAATGATTGGGTCAACTGGTGCCCATAGACTTTACTGGGAAGAAGAAGTATGAGAAGGGGTCTCACAAACAGTTAGGTTGTAGAGGCATTCGGCAAAGTCCTTGGGAACATCCACCAGACGAGCTGAGGAGGGTTTCGGGTTGGTGGAGGACCCAGACCTGTCACACCGGGCGGACGAGTGAGCCTAGAGGCCAGGTCCGACGGTGGTTGACCCATGGAGATCGCGTCTTCTACCCAGGGCGTAACGGGTAATATAAACCTTGATTGTGCCTTGTTTAAATACTGCTCAGATGCTGTAATGTATCAAGCCTCACTTTCACCGAATAAAATATAATTACTATCTCCAATACGGGTCAAGTCGAATCTTTTGGAACATAGGAGTGAAAGGGTTAATTGGCAAAGACCTGAAAACTCTCCAAAACGGGTCAGTAATAAACTGTAATAAACCGCTGACTAGTCCCGTTCACCCAATACCCCTGTGCTCACTGACCTACATTGACTGCTGGTGCAGCAACAACTTGATTTTAAAATTCTCATCCTTGTTTTCAAATCCCTCCATGGCCTCGCCCCTCCTATCTCTGTAATCTCCTCCAGCCCCACAACCCCCCGGGATCTCTGCACACCTTCAATTCTGGCTTCTTGCGCAGGCCTGATATTCAGCACTCCACCAATGGCAGCCATGCTGCCCTGGGCCCTAATGTCTGGAATTCCCTCCCTAAACCGTTCCTCCTCTAACTCTCTCTTCTCCTTTAAGATGCTCCTTAAAACCTAACTCCTGTTAGGGCTTTACTATAGATAGAAAGCGGCCAATTTACCAGTTGGCATTTCTAATTTGTGGTGGCACTCTATGCAAATTCTTGTCCTATAATTTGCCAAGTCTCACCGTATGCAAATTAGCAAATCTGTGTGAGTTCAGAATCCCAGCATTCCTCCACTCTGAAATGTCTTTATCTATGAACCAATGTCCATAGATAGAGAAATAAATAAAAGGTAGATATTAGATAGACAGATAAATAGAGAGATAGAAATGTGGGTAATACAGATAAATAGAGAGACAAAAACACACAATCGATCAAAGAATCACTTCACCATTTCCTGGTGAACCTGGACTCTTTTTAAATGAGAATTATTATTTGTCAAAGAAGCGAGTTAGAAAAGAGCAGATTGCTCACCAGCAACAGCAGTGATGGTCTTCGTCTGGTTAAGGCAATGGGCTGCAGTCAACACTAAACGCTCGGTTAGAATTGTACCTCCACAAAATCCTTTGCCAGTTTCATCGACTAAAAGAACCTGTTAGACAATAATGCATGGCATTAGGATAACTATTAGTCACATCAAACATAAAATCATAGAATCATAGAATGGTTACAGCACAGAAGGAGGCCATTCGGCCCATCGAGTCCGTGCCGGCTCTCTGCAAGAGCACTTCAGCTAGTCCCACTCTCCCGACCTTTCCCCACAGCTCTGCAAATTTTTTCCTTCAGGTACTTATCCAATTCCCTTTTGTGATTGAATCTGCCTCCACCACCCTTTCAGGCAGTGCATTCCAGATCCTAACCACTCGCTGCGTAAAAAAGTTTTTCCTCATGTCGCCTTTGGTTCTTCTGCCAATCACCTTAAATCTGTGTCCTCTGGTTCTCGACCCTTCCGCCAATGGGAACAGTTTCTCTCTATCTACTCAGTCTAGAACTCTTATGATTTTGAACACCTCTATCAAATCTCCTCTCAACCTTCTCTGCTCTAAGGAGAACAACCCCATCTTCTCCAGTCTATCCACGTAACTGAAGTCCTTCATCCCTGGAACCATTCTTGTAAATCTTTTCTGCACCCTCTCTAAGGCCTTAACATCCTTCCTAAAGTGCGGTGCCCAGAATTGGATACAATATTCCAGTTGAGGCTGAACCAGTGTTTTATAAAGGCTCATCATAACTTCCTTGCTTTTGTACTCTGTGGGCTGGATTTTCAATGACCCGTGGAGTCGGGTTTGGAGGCGTGTGGGGGGTTAAAGTAGCAGATTCGGGGGTCCCGACCCCATCCCGCCTCCAACACGCCTCCACGCAATTTTGACAAAATCGGTCGCGGGGTTCCTGACTCCGTTCCGCCTCCAAGAGGCGGGAGAGGCCATTAACGCCCTTAACAAGCCCTAAATTGGCTCTGTAATGCCATTTTGATACTTTTTAGGTAGTTTAACCCTTTTCCCACGTGAAGCACGCCTGATGGGAAACACTCCAATGAAACCTGGCGGGAGCACAAGAAGATTGCTGACTCTCAGCTGCAGCTCAACCTTTAAATAGGAGATTTGATCAGCCATCAATTGCAGGTGGCAGGACTTTGTTGTCACAGGTCTGGGGGAACTTTTAGAAGGCATAACCACAGCTCTGGAAGTTTGGAGCCTGACACCCATCTGCAGTGTGACCTCCTGGGAACCCCCTCTTGCCACCCTCATTGAGGGCTTCCTCAACTGAGACATATACCAGAGGCATGGGAGCCATTTATTTCTTTCCCTCCTGGGCATCCGATGAGGACGAACAACAGCCGCGGCAGCAGCAGAACCATGAACAACAGCAGCACCAACAGCAGCAGCAACAGTAGGAGCGCCAAGCTGCTGCTCACCCACCTGAAGCTGCACAGGACAGAAAAGGGGCCAGCGCATGGAAGGCCGTCGGTGCAGGAGATACCCCCCAAACAGGGTCTACAGACAGAGGGTCAGCTACCTCAACATGTCTGAGCAGCAGTGCCAAAGGCGGCTCCGACTTTCGCGAGAGGTAGTGGGTGACATCTGCGCAATGCTGCAACAAGACCTGGAGCCCAGAGGACCAGGTGGACGCCCCTTACCAGTGGCCGTCAAAGTCACCACCACACTCAACTTTTTTGCCTCAGGCTCATTCCAGGGATCAGCAGCAGACATCAGCGGCATCTCCCAGGCGGCCGCACACACCTGCATCACGCAGGTAACCGATGCCCTCTTTGCCATCGCGCACAATCACATCCATTTCACCAAGGATCGAGCAAGTGTCACGGCATGTGTGGTTGGATTAGCTAATCTGGCAGGCTTTCCAAGGGTGCAGGGCATCGTTGACTGCACACATGTGGTCCTTAAGGCACCCCATCGCAATCCAGATATTTTTGTCAACCGCAAGGGCTTCCACTCCCTCAACGTTCAGCTGGTGTGTGACCACAACAAGGAAGTTCTGCATGTTTGTGCCAAGTACCCTGACAGTTGCCATGACTCCTTCATACTGCGCCAGTCTAGTGTGCCTCCGCTATTCAGTCTGCCAGACCAACTTCAATGATGGCTACTTGGAGACAAGGGCTATCCCCTGAAGACGTGGCTAATGACGCCGTTGAGGAGCCCATCCAACGCAGCTGAGGAGAGCTACAACTCCAGCCACATTTCCACCAGAGCCATAATCGAGCAAACCATCGGTATGCTGAAGGTGCGCTTCAGATGCCTGGATAGATCAGGTGGAGCCCTGCAATACTCAGCAGCCAGGGTCTCCAGAATCGTCGTGGTTTGCTGTGCACTTCACAACATGGCACAGCGTCGTGGCTTACAGATGCCGGAGGACCAAGTGGCTCCTCACATAGCCTCCTCAGATGAGGAGGAGGGGGAGGAGGAGGAGGAGGAGAGAGAGAATGAACAACTGGCAGAGGCCCCTCAACCAGCGGCAGCATTACGCGAGACCATAGCTGCCCGGAATGTAAGGAACGCACTCATCTTGGCCAGATTTGCCTAGCCTAGACAAGCAAGCACTTTTGCCTCGCAGCTTCTTACCAGAGCTACGACAATGGCCCAGACCCAGCGGATCCCTAACAATGTGACCACCATACTGACAATTGCAAGTTATCCTAAGGCCTCATTGTGGAAGTCCCATTAGCGAAATGACAGACGCCACAACTGCAGCTGTAGCCATCAGAGTTTTTATTTAAACTTTACACCTGATGGCTTTTTCACAATACACATCAAAATTCACCCAAGTGACTACCCTTGTGACTATTTGTGCAGTTTCTTTCTCTTACGCGTGCTCCTACGTGGTGCTTCCCCTGTGGCTTCAGCAGAAGTGGAGGCCCCCTGCTCACTTTGTTGCTGCTCCTGTCTCGACTCCTTTGGCGGGCGTCCTCTGGGGTTGTGAGCCTGTGAGGGCTCGGCAACAGTCTGCTGCTCCTGCGGTTGGGCAGGGGTTGAGACGCCGATCTCACTTGGGTGCGGACTCTGGTGGGGCTCTGACCGAGGACCTGTCAGTGGCATGGAAGTGTGAGCACTTGGAGAGGAGCCCCCACCTCCTTGTTGTGTGCCACCAACATCCCTCTCATGGGTCAGGTCCACCTCAGCGCTTGCAAGTGGCTTGAGAGCACCTTGCTGCACATCAGTGGGGCCATGGGGACCCGTATCTGCACTGGAAGTCCTACTCAGAAGGACTTCCATGAAGGTCTGGTTTCTCTGTTCAATAGATGACCATCGCTCCTCCAGAGATGTCATTCTATTCAAAACACTCACCATGTTTTCTGCACTCTGGCGACTTATCACCTCCATGGAGGTTGCCATCCTTTCCATGGTGATGCGTTCATGCGCCAATGACTCCACAAAGGCTCTGCTCATGTTCGCTATGGACTCCTCCATTCGCTCCACACTCGCAGCGACCCTGGAGACAAAACCTGTCAGAGACTCCTGCATCTGTTCCTGGAGTCCCAGCACCGCTGATCTTATGGATGGACCCAGAGGCAGAGGGTCGACATGCAGCTGAGCCGAGCTAGGAGAGTCCTGCGCCCTCCGACTAGGACTCTCCACTGCTGTCCCTGTCTCCACCATCTGCTGATGCTCACTTGTGAGCTGTGATACACCAGGTGACAACACTACTCTATGTCCCGAGGGTCCCACCGAGGTGTGAGTGTCTGCGCTGGTGCTGGGTGCACTGAATTCTGCTGACGCTGCGCCCTCAGAGGTTGCAGCTTCCTCTGAGGAGTCTGGATGCTCAGGCTCTTCCTCCTGGCTAGTGGGGACGGGTGCTTGCGATGGTCCTGTGGGGGAGTAAAGGAAAGAGTCAGAGATGTGATGCCAAGGTTACATGCACATTGCATATTGCAGATGATCATAAATCCATCTGTTAGAGCTTCAGATTCATTATCAGTGACTCATTCGATGTCAAGGAGAGAGATGGAACACTATTCAGTCACCAGCTTGCTCTGATGCACCCGTCTGTCCGTCCCCCACTTGCGTTTCCTCCTCTACGCCCACGATCTCCAGGACCACATCCTCCTAGGGGGTGAGCTGGGCTAATGAGGGTGGCCCTCCTCCTGTCCTGGCTCTTTCCCTTTTATTGTGAGCTCTCTTTTCCTGCAATGAGGGAGACAAGTGGAGTTTGAGTGAGATTGAAGGAGTGAGTGTAGAGAATCCATAGCATAGATGCTTAGAAGGAGACAAAGATGGATTGAGCTGGCGAGACTAAGGGCCCTCCCTGTGTGTTGTAAGTTGTTTTCAAAGCATGACAGTGATAGGGAGTGTGAGGGCTGCATAGTCGAATAGTAAGGTGAATGTGACCATAGAGGGAGAGGGAATGGGTAAGGGTGCATGGATGTCAGTGTCAAGTGGGATATGGAGGAAGAGGTTGCTAAAGCTGAGTGCTGCTGAGGAGAGGCAATGGGGAACAGATTGAGGGTGAAGGGAAAGTCATACTCACTTTAGCAGTACGTAGAAGGTCATGAAACCTCTTCCTGCACTGGATCCAGGTTCTGCAGGTGAATGATAAGGAGGTGACCTCCTGGGCGATCTGGACCCACACAGCCTTTGTCTGCTGGGGAGGCTTCTTCCTCCCTGAGGAGGGGAAGAGCACCTCCCTGTTGGCTCTTGCTCCATCCACCAAAGCCTGAAGGGCAACATCATGGAACCTGGGAGCAGCACTGGGCCGTTGGCTGGCCATTCCTGCTGCAGGTTTTTAGATTTCTGGTCCAAAAGCTTGGCAGCCTGCAGAGGAAGCAAGGCTTGTTGCAGACCTTAAATGCAGCAGCAATGATGACGTCATCGGAGGCGACTTTCAGACTGGAATAACTCATTGGCCATGGGTTCCCACACGTTGGAACTCAATTGGCCAATTAAGTTAAAATCACATCATTCATCCACATTAATCTGGAGTCGGGGGGGCAACACGAAATGCGGGTAACACGACCCCAACCCGACCCCAAGACAAAATCCAGCCCTATGCCTCTATTTATAAATCAGAGGATCCCGAATGCTTTCTCAACCTGCCCTGTCACCTTCAATGATTTGTGCACATATATCCCCAGGTCTCTCTGTTCCTGCACCCCTATTAAAATTGTACCCTTTAGTTTATATTGCCTCTCCTCGTTCTTCCTACCAAAATGTATCACTTCGCACTTTTCTGCATTGAATTTCATCTGCCACGTATCCGCCCATTCCTCCAGCCTGTCTATGTCCTCTTGAAGTCTATCACTATCCTCCTCACTGTTCCCTATACTTCCAAGTTTTGTACCATCTGCAAATTTTGAAATTGTGCCCTGTACACCCAAGTCTAAATCATTAATATATATCAAGAAAAGCAGTGGTCCTAGAACTGACCCCTGGGGAACACCACTGTATACCTCGCTCCAGTCCGAAAAACAACCGTTCACCACTACTCTCTGTTTCCTGTCACTAAGCCAATTTCGCATTAATGCAGCCACTGTCCCTTTTATTGCATGGGCTTCAAATTTGCTGACAAGTCTATTGTGTGGCACTTTAGCAAACGCCTTTTGGAAGTCCATGTACACCACATCAACTGCATTGCCCTCATCAACCCTCTCTGTTATCTTATCAAAAATCTCAATCAAGTTAGTTAAACACAATTTGCCTTTAACAAATCCGTGCTGGTTTTCCTTAATGAATCCAAACTTGTCCAAGTAGCTGTCAATTTTGTCCCAGATTATCGTTTCTAAAAGCTTCCCCACCACCGAGGTTAAACTGACTGGCTTGTAGTTGCTGGGTTTATCCTTACACCCTTTTTTGAACAAGGGTGTAAGATTTGCAATTCTCCAGTCCTCTGGCACCACCACCAAATCCAAGGAGGATTGAAAGATTATGGCCAGTACCTCCACAATTTCCACCTTTACTTCCCTCAGCATCCTAGGATGCATCCCATCCGGTCCTGGTGACTTATCTACTTTAAGTACAGCCAGCCTTTCTAGTACCTCCTCTTTATCAATTTTAGCCCATCCAGTATCTCAACTACTTCCTCTTTCACTATGACTTTGGCAGCATCTTCTTCCTTGGTAAAGACAGATGCAAAGTACTCATTTAGTACCTCAGCCATGCCCTCTGCCTCCATGCGTAGGTCTCCTTTTTGTTCCCTAATCGGCCCCACCCCTCCTCTTACTACCCGTTTACTATTTATATACCTATAGAAGACTTTTGGATTCCCTTTTATGTTAGCTGACAGTCTATTCTCATACTCTCTCTTTGCCCCTCTTATTTCTTTTTTAACTTCCCTTCTGAACTTTCTATATTCAGCCTGGTTGTCACTTATATTCTCAACCTGACCTCAGTCATACATGCTCTTTATCTGCTTCATCTTACTCTCTATCTCTTTCACCATCCAGGGAGCTTTGGCTTTGGTTGCCCTACCTTTCCCCCTTGTGGGAATGTACCTCGACTGTACCCGAACCATCTCCTCTTTAAAGGCAGCCCATTGTTCGATTACAATTTTGCCTGCCAATCTTTGATTCCAATTTACCCGGGCCAGATCCGTTCTCATCCCACTGAATTTGGCTTTCCTCCAATTAAAGTATTTTTACTCTAGATTGCTCCTTGTCCTTTTCCATAGCTAATCTAAACCTTATGATACTATGATCACTGTTCCCTATATGTTCACCTACTGACACTTGCTCCACTTGACCCACCTCATTCCCCAGAACCAGATCCAGCAATGCCTCCTTCCTCGTTGGGCTGGAACCATACTGATCAAGAAAGTTCTCCTGAACACACTTCAGAAATTCTTCCCCCTCTCTGCCCTTTACACTATTACTATCCCAGTCTATATTAGGATAGCTGAAGTCCCCCATTATCTCTACTCTATAGTTCTTGCACCTCTCTGTAATTCACTGCAAATTTGCTCCTCTATATCCTTCCCACTATTTGGTGGCCTATCGAATACACCTAGTAGTGTAATGGCACCTCTATTATTTCTTAACTCTAGCCAAATAGATTCTATCCTTGACCCCTCCAGGACATCCTCGCTCTCCAGCACTGTAATATTATCCTTAATCAATACTGCCACCTCACCTCCTTTCTTTCCTTCCCTATCTTTCCTGAGCACCTTATATCCAGGAATATTTAGTACCCAATCCTGCCCTTTTTTGAGCCAGGTCTCCGTTATCACCACAACATCATATTCCCATGTGTCTATTTGCGCCTGCAGCTCACCAACCTTATTTACTACGCTTTGTGCATTTACATACATGCACTGTAAACCTATCTTAGACCTTCTTGTATTCTCTCTTAGTCTGACCCCACCTAATACCGTACTATCTCTTACACTAATGCTATCTGTCTCTCCCAATCCTTTGTGCACTTTGTTTCTCCTTTGTAATGCTACATCCTGGTGCCCATCCCCCTACCAAATTAATTTAAACCCTCCCCAACAGCACTAGTAAACCCCTTCATGAGAATATTGGTCCCAGCTCTGTTGAGGTGCAACCCATCCAGCCTGTACAGGTCCCACCTCCCCAGAACCGGTCCCAATGTCCCAGGAATCTAAATCCCTCCCTCCTGCACCATCTCTCCTGCCACGCATTCATCTGCTCTATTCTTCTATTTATATACTTACTAGCTTGTGGCACTGGGAGCAATCTGGAGATTACTACCTTTGAGGTCCTGCTTATTAATCTCTTTCCTAGCTCCCTAAAATCTGCTTGCAGGAGCTCATCCCTCTTTCTACCTATGTCATTGGTACTGATATGGACCACGACCTCCAGCTGTTCACCCTCCCCCCTCAGAACGTTCTGCAGCCGCTCAGTGACATCCTTGACCCTGGCACCAGGGAAGCAACATACCATCCTTGAATCACGTCTGCTGCCACAGAAACTTCTGTCTGTTCCCCTAACTATTGAATCCCCTAACATAGAAACATAGAAACATAGAAGATAGGAGCAGGAGTAGGCCATTCGGCCCCTCGAGCCTGCTCCGCCATTCAATGAGATCATGGCTGATCATCCAAATTCAGTACCCTGTCCCTGCTTTCTCCCCATATCCCTTGGTCCCTTTAGCCTTAAGAAATATATCTAACTCTTTCTTGAATATATTTAATGAATTGGCCTCAACTGCCTTCTGTGGTAGTGAATTCCACAGGTTCACCACTCTCTGGGTGAAGAAATTCCTCCTCATCTCAGTCCTAAATGGCTTACCCCTTATAACACTGTTGCTTTCCCGATCTACCTCCTACCCCCCTGTACAGCTGAGCCACCCGTGGTGCCGTGGACTTGGCTCTGGCTGTACTCCCCAGAGGAACCATGGCCCTCACCAGTATTTAGAACTGAATACTGAGTGGGATGCACTCAGGGGACTCCTGCACTACCTGCCTGGTCGTCCTTGTCTGTCTGGTGGTCACCCATTCCCTCTCTGCTTGCATAATCTTACGCTGCAGGGTGACCACCTCCTGAAGCGTGCTATCCACATAGCTCTCAGCCTTGCGGATGCACCGCAGTGATGCCAGCCGCTGCTCAAGCTCTGAAGCCTGGAGCTCGAGCTCCTCCAGCCGACGACACTTCCTGCACATGTGGTTGTGTAGGACACGGGAAGCGTCCTGGAGTCCCCACATGGCACAAGATGTAGATCGTCAGCAAACCGGTCACAACTTAAGGCAACTTAAGAACTATTGAGGCCTCCCAACCCTAAATCACAGGGTTCGTAACTCATTCACCTCCACAAACAGCAAGGCCTGGAATTGGACCCACCAGGAACTGAAAATGATCGCCGCTGGCATTGCTCATGGAAAGAAACTAGCTGATCCCCAGTGGCATTGCTCATGGATAGAAAACCTAGCTGCTCTCTTGTGGCATTGCTCATGGAAAGAAACTAGCTGATCTCCAGTGGCATTGCTCATGGATAGAAAACCTAGCTGCTCTCTTGTGGCATTGCTCGTGGACAAAAATATTAACCTCTCCAATCTTTCTGGAAAGCCCTGGTTTTCCAGCCCCCATGCCAATGGATGGTCCTGGTAGCAGCCAGTTTGGCTCCTAAAATTGGGCCCAGGACCTTGTGTGCCTGGGGTCCTACTACACTAGAGTTTGCAAGGCCAATTTGTGAAACATTTTGAGTCCTGACCTTCAGGCATGGGCAGGTCTCACAATAATATGTAAAATAGCTCCTGGGCTGAATTCTAGGACTTCTGGCCACACTTCCCCCCTAAAAACTGGGGGCACCAGGATTGTTTGGGACATCACTGTGAATTTGTTTTGGAGACCTTTTTTCGGAATAGGGTATGTTTTAAAAGATCTTATTATTTTTGTCCCCCTATTATTAAGTTCCTTTTGCTCGTTTTCCTGAAGCACAGAGTGCAACCACAGACCGTATTATGAACACGGGGGAAATTGGGAATTTGGTGAGAGTGGGAATTCAGTGTAGAGGGGAAGGAGGTGCTCCTTATTGCTTTAATACTTCAGTGTTTTAGCGCTCAGTGCAAGTTAGTGTGTAAAAAAATTAAAATAGACTGAAAGGTAATTATCTATAAATAAATATAGACTAAGATATGGCAGGGCAGGTTGTGTGTCTGGATTGCAGTCTGTGGGAGTTTGTGGACAGTGAGACTGTCCTGAGTGAACACGTCTGCAGGAGATGTCTCCACCTCGGATCTCTCCGGCTCAGAGTCATTGAGCTGGAGTGTGAGTTGGAGATACTCCAACACACAAGGAAGGGGGAGGAGTATCTGAACAGTTTTCTCCAGACCTTGGTCACACCTCATAGAGAGGTGCAGGATCAGAACGGGGTTGGTGTGTCCGATAGTGGGCAGAGTAAGTATAGAGAACCCAGGTGAGATAGAGAATGAGGATCTCCAGAAACTGATCCTATCCAACAGGCACAATGTGCTTGCTACCTGTGAGGATAAGGATAAAGACTGTTGGAAGGACAGCCAGAATGCTGACCATGGCACCTTGGAACAGGAGGCTATCCAAAAGAAGAAGGAGAGGAAGCGTAATGTGGTAGTTGTAGGAGATTCAACAATTTGGGGGGACAGATATCATCCTTTGTAAGCATGATCGAGAGTCCCACATGGTATGTTGCCTACCTGGTGCCAGGGTGAAGGACATCTCAAACCGGCTTGAAAGGATATTGGAAAGGGAGGGGGAGTATCTAGTCGTTCTGGTCCATGTTGGGATCAACAACATAGGGAAGGGTAAGCAAGAGGTCCTGTTTGGAGTGCACCAGGAGCTAGGAACTAAATCAAAAACAGGACCTCAAGGGTTATTACCTCTGGATTATTACCCGAGCCATGTGCAAATTGGCGTAGGGATAAGCAGATTAGGGAGGTGAACGCAAGGCTGAAGGAGTGGTGTGGGAAAAGGGGTTCAATTTCATAGGACACTGGCACCGATACTGGGACAGGAAGGAACTGTGAGCATAAAAAAAGCCTGAGGGTTTTATACCTTAATGCGAGAAGCATCAGGAACAAGGTAGATGAATTAGCTGTGGAAATAGAGGTTAATAATTATGATCTAATTGGGATTACGGAAACATGGTTGCAGGGTGAGCAGGGCTGGGAGCTTAACATACAGGGGTATTCAGTATTTAGGAAGGATCGACAAAAAAGAAAGGGAGGAGGGGTAGCATTGCTGGTAAAAGAAGGGATAAATGCAATTGAAAGGAAGGATATTAACTCAGTTAATACAGAATCTATATGGGTGGAGCTAAGAAATAGTGAGGGGCGAAAAACATTAATAGGAGTGGTATATAGGCCTCCAAATAGTAAAATAGAGGTTGGGGAGGGCATCACGAGGGAAATTAGAGAAGCGTGCAATAAGAGCACAGCTGTCATCATAGGTGACTTTAACTTACATATAGATTGGAATAGCCTAATCAGTAAAAATAATGAGGAGGAGGAATTCCTTGAGTGTTTAAGGGATGGTTATCTGGATCAATATGTCGAGGAACCAACTCGGGAACAGGCTATATTGGACTGGGTACTGTGCAATGAGAAGGGACTAATTAGTAATCTTGTTGTACGGGGACCCTTGGGTCAGAGCGATCATAACATGATCGATTTCTCACTCGAAATGGAGAGCGAAGAAATTGACTCAGATACTAAGGTCCTGAATTTAAACAAGGGGAATTATGATGCCATTAGACGGGAACTGAGTAGGTCTGATTGGACAACGTTCCTGGGAGGACTGGAGGTAGATAAACAATGGCAAGCATTTAAAGATAGAATGACAAAATTGCAAAAATTGTTTATACCAATCTGGCATAAAAGGAAATCTAAAAAGGTGACTCAACCGTGGATAACAGGGGAAATTAGAGACAGCATAAAATCCAAAGATAGGGCATATAAAATAGCCAAAAAAAGCGCCAGAGCGGAAGATTGGGAACAGTTTAAGATAGAGCAAAGGAGGACAAAGGGCTTAATCAAGAGGGGCAAAATAGCTTACGAAAGCAAGCTGGCGGAAAATATAAAAACTAACTCCAAAAGCTTTTATAAGTATATCAAGAGGAAAAGACTGGTGAAAACCAAAGTTGGCCCATTGCAGTCAGATACGGGGGAATATATAACGGGAAATAAGGAAATGGCAGACCAACTAAATGCATACTTTGGGTCAGTCTTTACGAAGGAAGACACAAAAAACCTCCCTGGGATATCGGGAAAAATAGGGACATTTGCAAAGGAGGAACTGACGCAAGTCAATATCTCTAAGGATATGGTGTTAAGGAAGCTAAAGGGATTGAAGGCGGACAAATCCCCAGGGCCTGATAACATGCATCCTAGGGTGCTGAAGGAGGTGGCCCTAGAGATAGCGGATGCACTAAGTATGATTTTTCAGAATTCATTAGACTCGGGAACAGTGCCCATGGATTGGAGGGTAGCTAACGTTACCCCACTATTCAAAAAGGGGGGTAGGGAAAAAGCAGGTAATTACAGACCTGTAAGCCTTACATCAGTTGTGGGCAAAATGCTGGAGTCCATCATTAAGGATGAAATAGCGGAGCACTTAGCAAATGGGGACAGGATAGGACAGAGTCAACATGGATTTACAAAGGGTAAAGCGTGCTTGACTAATCTATTGGAATTTTTTGAGGGAGTAACTGGTAAAATAGATGGGGGAGAGCCAGTAGATGTGGTGTACCTGGACTTCCAAAAGGCCTTCGATAAGGTCCCACATAAAAGATTAGCAGGGAAAATTGAAGCTCATGGGATAAAGGGGAAAGTATTGACGTGGATAGAGAACTGGCTGTCAGATAGAAAACAGAGAGTTGGAATAAATGGCTCATTTTCTGAATGGCAGGCAGTAACAAGTGGGGTACCACAGGGATCTGTCCTGGGTCCCCAGCTGTTCACAATTTACATTAATGACCTGGATCAGGGAGTCGGATGCAGCATTTCCAAATTTGCAGACGACACTAAACTAGGAGGGGGGGTGGGCTCAGAGGAGGAGACCAGGAAGCTCCAGAGCGATTTGGACAGACTGGGTGATTGGGCGGATAAATGGCAGATGCACTATAATGTGGACAAGTGCAAAGTTATCCACCTTGGGTGCAGGAACGGGAGGGCAAATTATTATTTAAATGGCAATAAATTGGGAGAGGGGGAAGTACAGAGAGACCTGGGTGTTCTTGTACACCAGTCACTGAAGGCGAGCATGCAGGTGCAACAGGCGATCAAGAAGGCAAACGGTATGCTGGCCTTCATAGCAAAAGGGTTGGAATACAGGAACAGGGATACCTTGCTGCAGCTGTACAGGGCACTGGTGAGACCACACCTCGAGTACTGTGTACAGTTTTGGTCGCCTCATCTGAGGAAAGATGTTCTTGCCATGGAGGGGGTGCAGCGGCGATTCACCAGGCTGATACCAGGAATGGCGGGATTGACCTATGAGGAGAGACTATGTAGTTTAGGGATGTACACACTGGAGTTTAGAAGATTGAGAGGGGACCTCATAGAAGTGTATAAAATTCTGACAGGTCTAGACAGACTAGATGCAGAAGGAATGTTTCCCTTGGCGGGTGAGAACAGAACTAGAGGACATAATTTAAGGATAAGGGCTAAACCATTTAGGACAGAAATGAGGGGGAATTTCTTCACTCAGAGGGTGGTGAACCTGTGGAACTCATTGCCACAGAGGGCAGTGTACGCCAGCTCATTAAATATATTTAAGAGGGAATTAGATATATTTCTACAGGCAAAAGGGGTTAAGGGTTACGGAGAGAAGGCGGGGACGGGATACTGAATTGGAGGATCAGCCATGATCTCATTAAATGGCGGAGCAGGCTCGAAGGGCCGGATGGCCTACTCCTGCTCCTATCTTCTATGTATCTATGTATCTATGAACTGTACAGTTGGGATGGGCTCCACCTGAACCAGGCTGGGTCCAGGGTCCCAGCGAAAAGGATGAATAGGATGTCAAAAGGAATTTAAACTAGTAAATGGGGATGGGTGGGGGGAGGGCTCAGGTGGAAAACAGTGGTCTATATAATAATTCTAAAACAAACGAAAGGGAAGAGAGTAGAGTAATAATCAGAAATTGTGCTTTAGGCACTACAGGTAAAGGGAAAACTAAAAGATGTAAAGTAATTAAATCAGGAGAGAGAAATAAGAAATGTGTCAGAAAAACAACATTAGAGCTGAAGGACAGGTTAGGGTGTGTGGCCCAAATAAGCGTTCTTTATATAAACACATGGGGGTAAAAATTCAGTTGGTTGCGCCTCCCGTTAGCGCCTTAAGAGGGCGCTAATGGGGCGCAAAGCCGCTAACGCCCGGGCACAGCGATGTTTGCGCCGCTCGGGAACTTAACTTGACATTGTGCGGCGGCGCTAAACTTTACCGCTGCGACCACCTGCGCGCGCAGATTGTGACGTCATTCCATGGTGCAACGCCCTTGTGGCGCCCCGTAGCAGAAATTGAGTGGCGCCCCCTGCCTTACCGCCTGGCGCATCCAACGACCAGAAGACTGGAACGCTATCAATCGCTGTGGGGCTGGGGGGGGCGCTATTTAAAGGGGGCCTCTTCCTGTCTTTTATTGTTGGTGGCATTTTTGAACTACGCATTCTGAGAGAGAGAGGGAGAGACTTCTGGAGAGATTCAACGTTGTGGGAAGGAGTTTTGGGTACTGAGCAGCACTTTGCAGGTTCATTTTGATTTGCCATTCCTTGTATCGATTTAGCAGAGACTGTGGGAGCTGCACTCTGAGCTCTTTGCCTGGTACTCTCCATTGTTCTTTCCAGCACATTTGATGTGCAAGTCTCTCCAGGCCGAGATTCAAGGCTGCAATGAACAGGATGTGGATGGAAAGCAAGATTAACCATCCCCTTTAAGAACTGGCCCGTGCCATTGTGTGTGTGTTCCATTGCTGACTGACATTACATGAGCTTCGCCAGCGCTCTGAGTTAGCGCCTCACTGCTCGGCCTTTGCGCCTTAAGACAGGTGTGCAGCGCCTGATTTAGCGCTTCACTCACCTCCCGGGGCGGTAAAAGTGAAGTTTCCAGTCAGTGCCGATAATTAGCGGCCAGGCGCTAATATTTGCGTCCAGACGATATTTGCGCCCCAAATGGGGCGCGACCTAATTTCTACCCCATGGAGTATAAAGAACAAATTGAATGAATTGCAGGCGTAAATTCAACTTAGAGGGTACGACATGGTAGCCTTACTGAGACATGGCTGCAAGACGGTCAGGACTGGGAACTAAATATACCAGGCTATAGGAAGGATAGGGAGAGGAGCAGCCTTAGTGATTAAGGATGAAGCTACTTCTATGATAAGAGAGGATATAATCAGAGATAAGCAGGCAGTGGAGATTTTATGGGTAGAATTAAGAAATAGAAAAGCATTTAAAACTGTGTATAAGCCCCATGGTAGCAGCTGTGAAGTGGCAGAATGTGTAAATGCAGAGATTAGACAAGCATGTAGTAAAGGCAGAGTGGTTTGAATGGGGGAATTTTAACTTTCATCTAAATTGGGATAAGCAGACTAGCTCATGCCAGAATGGTAACGAATTTCTCGAGTGTGTTTAGGATAGTTTTCTGCAACAATATGTCCTAGAACCAACAAGGAGCGGGTCATATTAGATTTAGTAATGAGTAATGGGCCAGATTTAGATAACAGCCTAACGGTGCGTGAACATTTATCCAATAACGATCATAATGTGGCGGATCGCCACCTAAACGGGCATTACCCACTTTTCCGTCCGTGGACAATATATCGATGCACCTTCCCTTTAAGGCACCTTACCTTCAAGGCAGGAGTGGGCGGGGCCTCAGGATTTTTCCAGAGAATTCTGGGAGCAGTCTGTCAGCTATTTTTTGTACCATGCTGTTGCATTAAAGAAGTCTCTCGTTTTCCACACATGGATTCAGCCTTAATTCGTGTTTCGCGGCAGCCTCAACATTGGTGACCCCGACGCTCAGAACGTATTCCGAGCACTGCAATGGCGGACACGAACGCAGTTTCCGTGAAACTGCCGGAGTTTTGGGAAAACCAGCCCGAAGCCTGGTTTCTCCAAGCTGAATCTCGCTTCCGGCTACGATACATCACCACAGATGGGACGAAGTACGACTATCTCATCACATCACTCGGTAGCGCCACAGTTTCGAAAGTTTGGACAGCGCTGCAGAACCCACCAGAGGAAGGCAAGTACGCACATCTCAAGACAGCGCTCCTTAAAAAATTTACGGCCTCGGCATATCAGCGAAACTGCCACCTCCTCGACCTTCCAGGCCTCGGTGATGCCTCACCGTCAGACCTCCTCTCCCACATGCTCTCCCTCACCGACGAGAGCCCACCCTCTTCCGCACGCTGTTCATCCGCCAGCTCCCTCTCAGCATCCGCCCAGCGATCGTGGCGTCCGGCCTCACGAACCTGGAAGCCCTGGCCGATGAGGCCGGCACGCTGCTGTCCGCTCACTCCAGCCGCGACGTCACTCCGGACCTGGCAGCTAATGCCTGGACGCGCCCCTCACCGGCCACCACGCGGCCACAAGGGCCTGCCACCAGGCCCATGGGGCCTTCACGCCCCACTAACCCGGGCCACTGTTACTACCACGCGCGGTTCGGCACCAGGGCACAACGGTGCACACCTCCCTGCTCTTTCAAGTCCGCCCCCGTACTAGCCCCCGCGATGGCCGTGGGCCACGCGGGCTCCCTGCTGTTCGTCATGGATGACTAAACCGGCCGCCGGTTCCTGTGCGACACTGGGGCTCAGCACAGCATCATCCCGGCCTCCTCCCTCGACATCCAAAAGGGCAAACGAGGACCGGCGCTGGCTGCTGCTAACGGCTCGGAAATCCGGACGTATGGCACCCGAACAGTCACCCTCGACCTCGCTGGTCGCCGCTGCCGATGGGAGTTCATCACTGCCAAGGTGCTCTCCCCTCTCATCGGCGCAGATTTCCTGTGCGCCCACGGCCTACTGGTAGACATACCCCGTCACCGCCTCGTGGACATGAACACCATGTCTCCCATCCTGGGCGCCATGGCCCCCCGTCAACCCGCCGACATGGCGTCACAGTGCCACGCCCGGGCCACGGATGACTACTCGGCACTCCTGGCCGAATTCCCGGCCCTTACCAATCCGACCTTCTCCGCGGAGGCCGCCAAACACAGGGTGGAACACTTCATCCCCACCACAGGCCCCCCAGTGTACGCCCACACCCGCAGCCTGGACCCGGCCAAACTGGAGATCGCGCGGACTGAGTTTGCCACCATGGAACAGCTCGGCATCATCCGCCGCTCCAACAGTCCCTGGGCCTCCCCACTCCACATCGCCCCCAAACCAGGCGGGGGTTGGCACCCCTGCGGGGATTACCGCCGCCTCAACGACGCCACCACCCCTGATCGGTACCCCGTGCCGCACATTCAGGACTTCTCGGCTAGACTAGCTGGCCGCTCAGTCTTTTCCAAGGTCGACCTGGTGCGCGGCTACCACCAAGTTCCCGTCCACCCCGCAGACGTCCCCAAGACGGCCGTAATCACCCCCTTCGGCCTGTTCGAGTTCCTGCGGATGCCCTTCGGCCTCAAAAACGCGGCCCAGGCATTCCAACGGCTCATGGACTCGGTCCTTCGGGACCTGAAGTTCCTGTTCGTCTACCTGGACAACATCCTGGTAGCCAGTTCCTCCAAGCAGGAACACCTCGAACACCTTCGCATCCTGTTCGGGCGCCTCAGCGACAACGGGCTCATCCTCAGCCCAGCCAAATGCCAGTTCGACTTGGACAAGATCGACTTCCTCGGCCACCACATCACCCATGCTGGGGCCATTCCCCTGCCCACCAAGGTGCAGGCCGTCCAACAATTTCCCCACCCCACCACCATCAAAGGCCTCCAGGAGTTCCTCGGGATGGTGAATTTCTATAACTGCTTCATCCCCAAAGCGCGTCCCTCATGAGGCCCCTGTATGAAGCACTCCGGGGCAGGAGCGGCAAGATGGCGGTCGAATGGACGGCAGACGCGTCCGCCGCCTTTGACTCCACCAAGACCGCGCTCGCCAACGCCACCCTGCTCGCGCACCCACGGCCCAATGCCAGGGTAGCGCTCACCACGGACGCCTCCGACCATGCGGTCGGCGCCATGTATGAGCAGTGGGTCGACGGCGCCTGGCAACCACTTGCCTTCTTCAGCCGCCAACTACGCCCCCCAGAGGTCAAGTACAGCACCTTCGACCGCGAGCTCCTCGCGCTGTTCCTGGCGGTCCGCCATTTCCGGTTTTTGCTTGAGGGCCACCCCTTCACTGCGTTTGTCGACCACAAGCCTCTGACATTCGCAATGGCAAAGACAACCGACCACTGGTCCGCCAGGCAGCAGCGCCAGCTCGCAGCAGTGTCCGAGTTCACCACGGACATCCAACACGTCTCCGGCCGAGACAATGTGGTAGCCGACTGCCTCTCCCGCCCCGCCATCCACGCCGCACACCAGGCAGTCGACTACGCTCAACTTGCAGCAGACCAGATCACCGACCCTGATCTGCTCTCCGCACCCACCAACCTACCAGGGCTACGGCTGGCCGACGTCGCCTGTGGCCCGACCGCAGTCACGGTCAAGTGCGACATATCCCTATGTCAACCTCGGCCCGTCGTCCCAGCATCCTGGCGCCGCTGGGTATTCGACATTCTCCACAACCTCTCCCACCCCGGCGCCCGCACATCCATCAAATTGGTAGCCAACCGCTTTGTCTGGCGCGGCCTTCGCAAGGATGTGCGTACTTGGGCCAACTACTGCCTAGCCTGCCAACGGGCCAAGGTACAGCAACACACGAAAGCACCCCTCAAGTAGTTTACTGTCCCCTCGCGGAGATTCGACCACATCCACGTGGACATCGTCGGGCCCCTGCCGCCGTCGCAAGTCCACAAGCACTTGCTGACCATCGTTGACCGCACCACACGCTGGCCCGAGGCAATTCCACTGACCTCTACCACCACCGCCGACATCGCCAGAGCCTTCATCAGCACCTGGGTCGCACGGTTCGGCGTCCCCTCCGACATGACGTCGGACAGAGGTCCGCAATTTACCTCTGAACTCTGGACCGCCGTCGCACGCAATCTCGGGGTGACCATTCACCGCACCACAGCGTACCACCCCCAAGCCAACGGACTGTGTGAGCGGTTCCACAGATCCTTGAAGGCATCTCTTCGAGCCAGCCTCCAGGACGGCGCCTGGACCGACCGACTACCGTGGGTCCTCCTCAGCCTGCGCACCGCGGTTAAAGAAGACCTCCACGCATCGGCAGCAGAGCTCGTGTACGGTCAGCCGCTGTGCGTACCCGGCGAGTTCCTGCCCACCGCCACGACACCCTGGTCAGCCGACCAGCAACGCCACGACTTCACCTCACAGTTCGCCCCGGTGCCCATTGCCCGACACGGCGAATCCACCTCACACGTCCCACTAAGCCTGCACCAGGCACGGTTTGTTTTCGTCCGGCACGACGCCCACCGCGGACCCCTTCAACCCCCATACGACGGGCCCTACAAGGTGCTACAGGCTGGGGACAATTTTTTCACCCTGCAAGTGGGCGACAGGACCGAAAAAGTGTCGGTTGACCGACTCAAGCCAGCACACTCGGAGCCCGGTGAGCAGGTCCCTGTAGCTCGTCCACCTCCACGCGGCCGACCTGCCCTCAAGCCGGTTCACCCGGCTGCTCCACGCCCGGCCGTTCCACGTCCACCGGCGTCCTACAAGAGCCTCTCCGGCTGGCCCATCAGACCGCCGCACCGTCTCGTCCACACCTCCTAAGCGGATTCTGGGGGGAGCTGTGTGGCGGATCGCCACCTAAACGGGCATTACCCACTTTTCCGACCATGGATAATATAGCGATGCACCTTCCCTTTAAGGCACCTTACCTTTAAGGCAGGAGTGGGCGGGGCCTCAGGATTTTTCCAGAGAATTCTGGGAGCAGTCTGTCAGCCATTTTTTGTGCCATGCTGTTGCATTAAAGAAGTCTCTCATTTTCCACACATGGATTCAGCCTTAATTCGTGTTTCGCGGCAGCCTCAACAATAACATGATTGAGTTCAATGTAGCGTTTGAAAGGGAGAAACACGAAACAGCGACTAAGATTTTAAAAATAAAAACAGAAAATGCTGGAAATACTCAGCAGGTCAGGCAGCATCAGAGGGTCATCGACCTGAAACGTTAACTCTGTTTCTCTCTTCACAGATGCTGCCTGACCTGCTGAGTATTTCCAGCATTTTCTGTTTTTATTTCAGATTTCCAGCATCTGCAGTATTTTCTTTTTGTACTAAGATTTTAGATTTGGGTAAGGCCGACTTCAATGGATGAGACAGAGACTGCCCACAGTAAACTGGCCAAATCTGTTAATGCGTAAAATGACAGAAGATCAGTGGGAGATGTTCAAACAGGAATTTAAGGTGATACAGAACCAGTTTTCACCCCTGAGGGACAAGAGCTCTACTTGCTAAAAAACCAGCCATACGCGACAAGAAATCAAACAATAGCACAGATCCTGGCGAATGGGAAAGATACAAAAAACAACAAATGGTGACAAAACAGATAGTAAGAGCTACAAAAAGAGAATGTGAAAAGAAACTTGCAAGGAATATCAAAATCAACAAACATTTTTTACAATTATATAAGAAAAAGAGGGTGGTCAGGAGCAATGTTGGTCCCTTAAAAACTGATAATGGTGATATTGTGGGTAGAAGTTATGCTGCAGCTATACAAAGCCCTGGTTAGACCACACCTGGAGTACTGTGAGCAGTTCTGGGCACCACACCTTAGGAAGGATATATTGGCCTTGGAGGGAGTGCAGCGTAGGTTTACCAGAATGATACCCGGACTCAAGGGTTAAATTACGAGGAGAGATTACACAAATTAGGGTTGTATTCCCTGGAATTTAGAAGGTTAAGGGGTGATCTGATCCAAGTTTTCAAGATATTAAGGGGAACAGATAGGGTAGATAGAGAGAAACTATTTCCACTGGCTGGGGGGGTCTAGGACTAGGGGACAAAGCCTAAAAAATAGAGCCAGACCTTTCAGGAGTGAAATTAGGAAACACTTCTACACACAAAGATGCTAGATCAATTGTTAATTTTAAATCTGAGATTGATAGATTTGATAACCAGAGGTATTAAGGGATATGGGGCAAAGGCAGGTATATGGAGTTAGGTCACATATTCAGCCATGATCTCATTGAATGGCAAAACAGGCGGGAGGGGCTAAATGGCCTCCTCCTGTTCCTATGTTCCATGCATGAGTTGGCTTTGCTGGGCGGTTTGGATTTTTCTTTTCCCCGACACGACCTCTCTTCATTATTTTTGATTTTGGCTGGCTTTGACACAGAGGTGAGGTCAAGGGTTCCTTTGGCTGTCTCAAACACTCTGCATGCTCGAAATGAGGAAGGGATTTCTTAAGGGGGGCAATGAACGCATGTTCAACAAATCACAAGGATTTCTGGCCAATACCCTGTGATCTATAGCTGAACATGTCAGAGCAGTATTTAAAGGCTCATGGTTTTGTATCTAAAGGTTCAGAATATAAATACTGGGGGATAAAGTTAAAATTGTACACAATGTAGCTAGGCTGCAGTTGGAGCATTGTGTACAGTTCTGATCACCTCATTATCGGATGAATATAAAAGCAATTGAAAACTAGAGTGTAGATTGACTGGGGTGCGACCACGGATGAGGGACTACAGTTACTGGGAGATATGTGAGAAGTTCGGGCTTTTCCCACAAGATTTGAGCAGGTTGAGAGGTGGTGTCATAGAGGCCTGCAAGATTCTGAAGAGTAATGTTTCGGCAGTGATAGATTGTTCCAACTCATTGAGGAGACAGCAATGAGAGGGAACAAATTTAAGATAAATGAGAAAAAATAAGACAGGGGCCCTTAGAAAGAATGTCCTCACAAAGAGGATGGGTAGAATGAGATTTTTTTTGCCACAAACCATCATTGACGTAGAGTCCATCAATTCTTTTATAGGGGAATTAGATAGTTTCTTGAAAAAGAGGAATATTAAAGGGTATGGGGAGCAGGCAGGAGAGTGAAATTAGACTGGGTGGGCTACTAAAGGGTATGGAGAGTGAGCAGGAGAGTGGAATTAGACTGGGTGGGATACTAAAGGGTATGGGGAGTGAGCAGGAGAGTGGAATTAGACTGGGTGGGATATTAAAGGGTATGGGGAGTGAGCAGGAGAGTGGAATTAGACTGGGTGGGCTATTAAAGGGTATGGGGAGTGAGCGGGAGAGTGGAATTAGACTGGGTGGGATACTAAAGGGTATGGGGAGTGAGCAGGAGAGTGGGATTCGACTTGGTGGGATATTAAAGGGTATGGGGAGTGAGCAGGAGAGTGAGATTAGATTGGGTGGGATATTAAATGGTATAGGGAGTGATCAGAAGAATGGGATTACACTGGAGGAGATTGCAGGGGCTCTGACACAAATTTTCAGAACCTCTATGGCCACAGGGGAGGTGCCAGAGGACTGGAGGACAGCTAACGTAGTACCATTGTTCAAGAAGGGTAGTAGGGATAAACCAGGGAATTACAGGCCAGTGAGCCTAACATCATTGGTAGGGAAATTATTGGAAAAAATTCTGAGGGACAGAATTAGTCTCCACTTGGAGAGGCAGGGATTTAGCAGGGATAGTCAGCATGGCTTTGTCAGGGGGAGATCATGTCTGACCAATTTGATTGAATTTTTCGAGGGGGTGACGAGGTGTGTGGATGAGGGTAGTGCAGTTGATGTAGTCTACATGGACTTCAGTAAGGCTTTTGACAAAGTCCCACATGGGAGACTGGTCAAGAAGGTAAGAGCCCATGGGATCCAGGGCAATTTGGCACATTGGATCCAAAATTGGCTTTGTGGCAGGAGGCAGAGGGTGATGGTTGAAGGTTATTTTTGTGATTGGAAGCCTGTGTCCAGTGGTGTACCGCAGGGATCGGTGCTGGGTTCCTTGCTGTTTGTAGTGTACATTAATGATTTAGATATGAATGTAGGAGGTATGATCAGTATATTCGCAGATGACACGAAAATTGGTGGAGTGGTAAATAGCGAGGAGGGAAGCCTCAGGCTACAGGACGATATAGACGGGATGTTTAGATGGGCAGAACTGTGGCAAATGGAATTTAACCCTGAAAAGTGTGAGGTGATGCATTTTGGGAGGACTAACAAGGCAAGGGAATACACAATCAATGGTAGGACCCTAGGAAGGACAGAGGATCAGAGGGACCTTGGTGTGCATGTACATAGATCCCTGAAGGCAGCAGGACAGGTAGATAAGGTGGTTAAAAAGGCATATGGGATACTTGCCTTCATTAGCTGAGGCATAGAATATAAGAGCAGGGAGGTTATGATGGAGCTGTACAAAACGCTAGTTAGGCCACAGTTGGAATACTGTGTGCAGTTCTGGTCACCACACTATAGGAGGGATGTGATTGCATTGGAGAGGGTGCAGAGGAGATACACCAGGTTGTTACCTGGGCTGGAGCGTTTCAGCTATGAAGAGAGACTGGACAGGCTGGGGTTGTTTTCCTTAGAGCAGAGAAGGCTGAGGGGGGACCTGATTAAGGTGTACAAAATTATGAGGGGCATAGATAGGGTAGATAGAAAGGAACTTTTCTCCTTAGTAGAGGGGTCAATAACCAGGGGGCATAGTTTCAAAGTAAGGGGCAGGAGGTTTAGAGGGGATTTGAGGAAAAACTTTTTCACCCAGAGGGTGGTTGGAATCTGGAACTCACTGCCTGAAAGGGTGGTAGAGGCAGGAACCCTCAACATTCAAGAAGCATTTAGATGAGCACTTGAAACGCCATAGCATACGAGGCTACGGACCAAGTGCTGGAAAATGGGATTAGAATAGACAGGGCTTGATGGCCGGCGCGGACACGATGGGCTGAAGGGCCTCTTTCTGTGCTGTATAATGACTCTATGACACTGAGTGAGATATTAAAGCATATGGGGTGAGTGCGACTAGACTGGGAGGTATAATAAAGGGTATAGGTCTGAGTGGGATAAGACTGGGTGGAATATTAAAGGGTATGGGGTGAGTGGGAGTATGGGATTAGACTGGGGAGCTGGTTCAATGAGGAGTGCAGAAGAGCATGCCAGGAGCAGCACCAGGCATACCTAAAAATGAGGTCCCAACCTGGGGAAGCTGCAACACAGGACTACATGTATGCTAAACAGCGGAAGCAGCATGCTATAGACAGAGCTAAGCGATCCCACAATCAACGGATCAGATCAAAGCTCTGCAGTCCTGCCACATCCAGTCATGAATGGTGGTGGACAATTAACTAACAGGAGGAGGAGGCTCTATGAATATCCCCATCCTCAATGATGGTGGAGCCCAGCACGTGAGTGCAAAAGAAAAGGCTGAAGCATTTGCAACCATCTTCAGCCAGAAGTGCCGAGTGGATGATCCACATCGGCCTCCTCCTGAGGTCCCACCACCACAGAAGCCAGTCTTCAGCCAATTCGATTCACTCCACGTGATATCAAGAAATGGCTGAGTGTACTGGATACAGCAAAGGCTATGAGCCACGAAAACATCCCAGCTGTCGTACTGCAGACTTGTGCTCCAGAACTAGCCGCGCCTCTAGCCAAGCTGTTCCAGTACAGCTACAACACTGTCATCTACCCGACGATGTGGAAAACTGCCCAGGTATGTCCAGTCCACAAAAAGCCAGACAAAACCAATCCAGCCAATTACTGCCCCATCAGTCTACTCTCAATCATCAGCAAAGTGTTGGAAGGCGTCATCGACAGTGCTATCAAGCGGCACTTACTCACCAATAACCTGCTCACCGATGATCAGTTTGGGTTCCATCAGGACCACTCGGCTCCAGACCTCATTACAGCCTTGGTCCAAACATGAACAAAAGAGCTGAATTCCAGAGGTGAGGTGAGAATGACTGCCCTTGATATCAAGGCAGCATTTGACCGAGTGTGGCATCAAGGAGCCCTAGTAAAACTAAAGTCAATGGGAATTGGGGGGAAAACTCTCCACTGGTTGGAGTCATATCTAGCACAAAAGAAGATGGTTGTAGTTGTTGGAGGTCAATCATCTCAGCCCCAGGTCATCGCTGCAGGAGTTCCTCAGGGCAGTGTCCTAGGCCCAACCATCTTCAGCTGCTTCATGAATGACCTTCCCTCCATCATAATTTCAGAAGTGGGGATGTTCACTGATGATTGCACAGTGTTCAGTTCCATTTGCAACTCCTCAGATAATGAAGCAGTCCATGCCCACATGCAACAAGACCTGGATGACGTTCAAACTTGGGCTGATAAGTGGCAGGTAACATTCACGCCACACAAGTGCCAGGCAATGACTATCTCCAATAAGCGAGAGTCTAACCACCGCCCTTGACATTCAACAGCATTACCATCGCCGAATCCCCCACCATCAACATCCTGGGGGGTCACCATTGACCAGAAACTTAACTGGACCAGCCACATAAATACTGTGGCTACAAGAGCAGGTCAGAGGCTGGGTATTCTGCGGCGAGTGTCTCATCTCCTGACTCCTTTCCACCATCTACAAGGTACAAGTCAGGAGTGTGATGGAATACTTTGAACTTGTCTGGATGAGTGTAGCTCCAATAACATTCAAGAAGCTCGATACCATCCAGGTCAAAGCAGCCTGCTTGATTGATACCCCATCCACCACCTTATGCATTCACTCCCTCCACCACCGGCATACCGTGGCTGCAGTGTGTACCATCCACAAGACTTGCCAAGGCTTCTTCGGCAGCACCTCCCAAACCCGCAACCTCTACCACCTAGAAGGACAAGGGCGCATGGGAACACCACCACCTCCAAGTTCCCCTCCAAGTCACACACCATCCTGACTTAAAAGTATATCGGCTGTTCCTTCATCGTCGCTGGGTCAAAATCCTGGAACTCCCTCCCTAACAGCACTGTGGGAGTACCTTCACCACACGGACTGCAGTGATTGAAGAAGGCGGCTCACCACCACCTTCTCAAGGGCAACTACGGATGGGCAATAAATGCTGGCTTTGCCAGCGACGTCCACATCCCAGTGTAAGATATCGTGAAGTGGAAGAAATAACTTGAGATAAAAATGTCTCTTCAGACTGGTGTTAGAATAACTGGATAGACGCTTGGAATTTGCTGATGTTCTTGGTTCCCTGCGGATGTTATAACATTCTGCACCATGGAGGTGACCTTGATTCCAGACTAGCTGTCTGCTGTGTGCGCTAGAAAGGTTGTTGACGGTATCTTTGATTTGGCCAACCGAGACCCAATGCCTATGTTTCTTCCATTATTGCTAATAACCATAATAATGTTAAGTTAGGATTTTGACTTTGTTTAACAAAGCTGCTTTAAAATGCATAGGTTAATTAAATATAACGACATAGAATAGAAGATATCTTTGGGAATTTAATGATTCATTCCATGGTACAATAATTGCATGAACAGCATGAACATAAATAACTGATAACAAGCAGTTACGAACATCTGATGGCCGAGAATGGCATGCCTGACTCCAAACTAGGGAAGATAGGGACAAGGGAACTAAGCGAAATTCCGATGGGCAGGCCTTCAAAACGTATAAACAATAAAACATATGTGATGATAGTGAAGACCCTCCTGGAGGGAGGATCTTCATCTCGAAGTTGAGACAAAGAACTCGATGTGCCATTGGGCACCTTGGTTTAGGAAGAACCCTTACAGGTGAGATAGCCCTGTCCATATCCTACTTTAGACCCACCCCTAAAAAGAGAATAAAAGAGATATCTAAAGAGCTTTTAGCATAGACGGTGAAGGGAAGGGAAGAGCTGTTCGCGCCGCCAGCCGTCTGTCCGATCGGGACCGTTACCAGCTGCTTGTCACGGTTGTATGTCTACTATGTCTATCTTGATTGCGTGTTGTACTTAACTTAAACTGCCGCTCCTTAATAAAGTGACCTATGATTCCTAAGACCCTTTGGGTAATCAGTGTGGGACCTGTGATCCAAATCTTACAGTCCCAGGAACAAATTTAAAAAAAAGCTGATGTGGAAATAACACTGGCCCAGACTGGAGGGACCTAATGGCCTGTTTCTGTGCTGGAGAATTGAATAAATGTACAGTTCAGTATGTGAGTGGACTGGTAGTAGAATTAAAACCTTACTCACCAGTAATCTCTGTTAATCTCTCGCCTTTAAATGAACGGAAAGTACCTGCCACGGACACTGTCCCAAGGGGCAATCTTGTCCACCCACGATCCTCACAATGTTATCGGAGTTGGGTTGGTTGTCTCCGGTGTCACTAAGTTGGACATTGGTGTCGTTTGCCGCAGTGCTGTTAGTTGACACAGGATTTCTGTCAGCTTCATTTGAACGGGTTCGCTGGCTATAAACGGTCCCACAAGGATGAGGCACTGTTAAAAGAAATAAATACAGTGTATATCTGTTTATTAAAATACTGTTGGGCCATTCTGAGACAAGCAATTTATGAATAGCTTGATGCATTGGCAGCTTGGCAAGGAGAGCTTTAGCCCAGAGACAATAGTTATTGCCCTTCTACCGGGTAATTGAACCACCTACATTCCCAAATTTACAGCCAATGATCTACTGACAGTAGAACGATGGTCCCAGACATAGAATCATAGAATCATACAGCAAAGAAAGAGTCCATTCGGCCCATCATGCCTGTGCCGGCTCTCTGAAAGAGCTGTCCAATTAGTCCCACTCCCCTGCTCTTGTCCCATAGCCCTGCAAATGATTCTGTATATATCCAAACCCCTTTTGAAAGTTACTATTGAATCTGCTTCCACCACCCATTCAGGCAGTGCATTCCAAATCACAACTCGCTGAATAAAAAAAATTCTCCTCATTTCCCCCCTCGATTTTTTGCCCATTACCTTAGATCTGTGTCCTTTAGTTACCGACTCTTCTGCCTGAAACAGTTTTTCCCTGTCTACTCAATGAAAACCCCTCATGATTTTGAACACCTCTATTAAATCTCCACTTAACCTTCTCTGCTCTAAGGAGAACAGTACCAGATTCTCTATTCTCTTCACATAACTGAATTCCCTTTTTAAAGGTGTACAGAAACAGACAGATCTGGGACTTCACATACACAAATCTTTGAAGATGTCAGTTTAAGCTGATAAAGCATTCAAGAAGTATACAGGATTCTTGGCTTTATAAATAGCGGCGAGGAAGTTATGGTAAACCTAAATAAATAACTGGTTAGGCCTCAGCTGGAGTATTGTGTTAAATTCTGGGCCCCACACTTTAGGAAGGATGTCAAGACCCTGGAGAGGGTACAGAGGAGATTTACTAGAATGGCACCAGCGGTGAGGGACTTAAGTTATGTGGAGAGACTGGAGAAGACGGCATTGCTCTCTTCGAGCAGAGAAGGTTCAAACAGAGATTTAATACAGACGTTCAAAATCATAAAGTAAATCAGGAGAAACTGTTTCCAATGGCAGACGGGACGATAACCAGAGGACACAGGTTTCAGGAAACTGGCAAAAGAAGCAGGGGCGAGATGAAGTACAAAATAAATACACCGTGAGTTGTGATCTGGAATGCCCAATCTGAAAGGAAGCAGAATCAATAATAACTTTGAAAAGGGAATTGGATACATGCAGAAAAAATTGCAGGGCTATGGGGAAAGAGCAGGGGAGTGGAAATAATTGGCTAGCACTTTCAAAGAGGCAGCACAGGCGTGATGGGCCAAATGGACTCCTTCTGACCACCATGATTCTCTGATTCTATATACCTATTGGATCAGTGATATTCCCATTGGATCAGTGATATTCCCATTGGATCAGTGATATTCCCATTGGATCAGCGATATTCCCATTGGATTAGTGATATTCCCATTGGATCAGTGATATTCCCATTGGATCAGTAATATTCCCATTGGATCAGTGATATTCCCATTGGATCAGTGATATTCCCATTGGATCAGTGATATTCCCATTGGATCAGTGATATACCTATTGGATCAGTGATATTCCCATTGGATCAGTGATATTCCCATTGGATTAGTGATGTACCCATTGGATCAGTGATATGCCAGTGCTGTTGGGGAGGGTTTAAACTAAAGTGGCAGGGGGTTGGGCACCTGAGCAGGGAGACAGAGGAAAGCGTGTCAGGAAGGGACAGAAGGTATGGAGTAAAAGGTAAAGTGTTAAAAAAGGAAAAAGCAGGAACTAAGTGTCACAAAACATAATTGAAAGTTCTTTATCTGAATGCACGTAGCATTCGTAACAAAATGGACGAGTTAAAGGCACAAATAACTACGTATGGGTATGATCTTGTGGCCATTACAGAAACATGGCTGCAGGGTGACAACGACTGGGAATTAAATATGCCAGGGTATTTAACAATCAGAAAGGACAGGTAGGAAGGAAGGGGAGGTGAGATGGCTATGTTAATAAAGGAAGGAATCACTGTAATACAGAGAAATGATATTGGGTCAAAGGATCAGGATAATGAAACAGTTTGGGTGGAGATAAGGAATAATAAGGGGAAAAAAACACTAGTGGGAGTAGTATATAGGCCTCCTAATAGTTGCAACACTGCTGGAAGAAGTATTAATCAGGAAATAGTTGGGGCATGTAATAAGGGAACAGCTATAATTATGGGGGATTTTAACTATCATATTAACTGGACAAATCAAATTGGGCAGGGCAGCCTTGAGGAAGAGTTTATTGAGTGTATTAGGGATGGATTTCTTGAGCAGTATGTAACTGATCCTACAAGGGGGCAAGCAACCTTGGACCTGGTCCTGTGTAATGAGTCAGGATTAATTAATAATGTCCTAGTTAAGGATCCCCTTGGAATGAGTGACCATAACATGGTTGAATTCCATATCCAATTAGAGGGTGAGAAGGTTGGTTCTCAAACAAGCGTACTGAGCTTGAATAAAGGAGACTATGATGGTATGAGAGCGGAATTGATTAAAGTGGACTGGGAAAATAGATTAAAGGGTAAGACGGTACATGAGCAGTGGTGTTCATTTAAGGAGTTATTTTACAACTTTCAAAAGAAATATATTCCACTGAGGAAAAAAGGGTGTAAAAGAAATGACAGCCATCCGTGGCTAAGTAAAGAAATTAAGGATAGTATCCGACTAAAAACAAGGACATATAAGGTAGCCAAACTTAGTGGGAGGATAGAAGATTGGGAAGTCTTCAAAAGACAGCAAAAAGTAACTAAAGGATTGATTAAGAAAGGGAAGATAGATTATGAAAATAAATTAGCAAAAAATATAAAAACAGATAGCAAGAGTTTCTATAGTTATATAAAAAGAAAAAGGGTGGCTAAGGCAAACGTAGGTCCCTTAGAGGATGAGACCGGGAAATTAATGATGGGAAACATGGAGATGGCAAAAATGCTGAACAAATATTTTGTTTCAGTCTTTACGGTAGAGGACACTAAGAATATCCCAACACTGGACAAACAGGGGGCTCTGGGGGGGAGGAGCTAAATACAATTAAAATCACTAAGGAATTGGTACTCAGTAAAATAATGGGACTCAAGGCGGATAAATCCCCTGGACCTGATGGCTTACATCCTAGGGTCTTGAGGGAAGTGGCAGTAGGGATTGTGGATGCTTTGGTAATAATTTTCCAAAATTCCCTGGACTCAGCAAAGGTCCCGGCAGATTGGAAAACTGCTAATGTAACACCCTTATTTAAAAAGGGTAGTAGGCAGCAGGTTGGAAATTATAGATCAGTTAGCCTAACATCTGTGGTGGGTAAAATTTTGGAGTCTATTATTAAGGAGACAGTAACGGAACATTTAGATAAACATAATTTAATAGGACAAAGTCAGCATGGCTTTATGAAGGGGAAGTCATGTCTGACAAATTTGCTTGAGTTCTTTGAGGACATAACGTACAGGGTGGATAAAGGGGAACCAGTGGATGTGGTGTATTTAGACTTACAGAAGGCATTCGACAAGGTGCCACATAAAAGATTATTGCTCAAGATAAAAAATCACTGGATTGGGGGTAATATTTTGGCATGGGTGGAGGATTGGTTATCTAACAGGAAGCAGAGAGTTGGGATAAATGGTTCATTCTCGGACTGGCAACCAGTAGCCAGTGGTGTTCCGCAGGGGTCGGTGCTGGGTCCCCAACTCTTTACAATCTATATTAACGATTTGGAGGAGGGGACCGAGTGTAACATATCAAAGTTTGCAGATGATACAAAGATGGGAGGGAAAGTAGAAAGTGAGGAAGACATAAAAAACCTACAAGGGGATATAGACAGGCTGGGTGAGTGGGCGGAGATTTGGCAGATGCAATACAATATTGGAAAATGTGAGGTTATGCACTTTGGCAGGAAAAATCAGAGAGCAAGTTATTATCTTAATGGCGAGAAACTGGAAAGTACTGCAGTACAAAGGGATCTGGGGGTCCTAGTGCAAGAAAATCAAAAAGTTAGTATGCAGGTGCAGCAGGTGATCAAGAAGGCCAATGGAATGTTGGCTTTTATTGCTAGGGGGATAGATTATAAAAACAGGGAGGTATTGCTGCAGTTATATAAGGTATTGGTGAGACCGCACCTGGAATACTGCATACAGTTTTGGTGTCCATACTTAAGAAAAGACATACTTGCTCTCGAGGCAGTACAAAGAAGGTTCACTCGGTTAATCCCGGGGATGAGGGGGTGGACATATGAGGAGAGGTTGAGTAGATTGGGACTCTACTCATTGGAGTTCAGAAGAATGAGAGGCGATCTTATTGAAACATATAAGATTGTGAAGGGGCTTGATCGGGTGGATGCGGTAAGGATGTTCCCAAGGATGGGTGAAACTAGAACTAGGGGGCATAATCTTAGAATAAGGGGCTGCTCTTTCAAAACTGAGATGAGGAGAAACTTCTTCACTCAGAGGGTAGTAGGTCTGTGGAATTTGCTGCCCCAGGAAGCTGTGGAAGCTACATCATTAAATAAATTTAAAACAGAAATAGACAGTTTCCTAGAAGTAAAAGGAATTAGGGGTTACGGGGAGCGGGCAGGAAATTGGACATGAGGCTGAGTTCGGATCGGTCAAGGCCCTGTGGGTGGCGGAGTGGGCCCAGCGGCTGAGTGGCCGGGTCCTGCTCCTACTTCTTGTGTTCTTTAGATTTGAGGTTAGGATCAGATCAGCCATGATCTTATTGAATGGCGGAGCAGGCTCGAGGGGCCGATTGGCCTACTCCTGCTCCTATTTCTTATGTTCTTATGTTCTTATTCCCATTGGATCAGTGATATTCCCATTGGATCAGCGATATACCCATTGGATCAGTGATATATCCATTGGATCAGTGATATTCCCATTGGATCAGTGATATACCCATTGGATCAGTGATATTCCCATTGGATCAGTGATATACCCATTGGATCAGTGATATACCCATTGGATCAGTGATATTCCCATTGGATCAGTGATATTCCCATTGGGTCAGTGATATTCCCATTGGATCAGCGATATACCCATTGGATCAGCGATATTCCCATTGGATCAGTGATATTCCCATTGGATCAGTGATATTCCCATTGGATCAGTGATATTCCCATTGAATCAGAGATATTCCCATTGGATCAGCGATATTCCCATTGGATCAGTGATATTCCCATTGGATCAGTGATATTCCCATTGGATCAGCGATATACCTATTGGATCAGTGATATTCCCATTGGATCAGTGATATACCCATTGGATCAGCGATATACCCATTGGATCAGTGATATTCTCATTGGATCAGTGATATTCCCATTGGATCAGTGATATTCCCATTGGATCAGTGATATACCCATTGGATCAGCGATATACCTATTGGATCAGTGATATTGCCATTGGATCAGTGATATACCCATTTGATCAGCGATATACCCATTGGATCAGCGATATTCCCATTGGATCAGTGATATGCCCATTGGATCAGCGATATACCCATTGGATCAGTGATATTCTCATTGGATCAATGATATACCCATTGGATCAGTGATATTCCCATTGGATCAGTGATATTCCCATTGGATCAGTGATATACCCATTGGATCAGCGATATTCCCATTGGATCAGTGATATTCCCATTGGATCAGCGATATTCCCATTGGATCAGTGATATTCCCATTGGATCAGTGATATACCCATTGGATCAGTGATATTCCCATTGGATCAGTGATATACCCATTGGATCAGCGATATACCCATTGGATCAGTGATATACCCATTGGATCAGTGATATACCCATTGGATCAGTGATATTCCCATTGGATCAGTGATATACCCATTGGATCAGTGATATACCCATTGGATCAGTGATATACCCATTGGATCAGTGATATACCCATTGGACTTGCCCAGGGTGTGACAGGACTCTGCCATTGTGCTCTCTCCACGTGAGAGATAGACATAGGTTGGGAGTAGCCTGATGAAAACAGAGCAAGAGGAAGAAAAAAAGGATTGGTTTTGTCAGTTCACTGGCGGGTTGTGAAGTGAGGCATAAAGCAGATCACCGTGAAGAACACAAGCTCATTCAAACAGTTTCGTGTAAATTAGTCCACCTCACATCATCGCCCTTTTATTGATGGCGGTAGGACATATGCAACCTATTTATCCCCCTCCCCCATCACTGATGAGGGATTGTGTAAGAATGCAAAGTTTAGGAAGGGATTGCAAAATAAAATATTACATTTCTACCTTGAGGAATACACAATTTATCCTCTGATCCAAGTGCGTAGCCTTCTACACAGGAACATCTTACACGATTTTGCTGGACTCGACAGTAGTGCTGGCAGCCTCCATTGTCCAGGTTGCACAGCTTTGGGATGTCTGAAAGACACCAAACGTCATTCACCAAACAGACATTGAGACACGAATTTTAACTCCAGGTGGGTGGTTAGTGAGGTGAATTGGAAACTCACCCACTGCTCCAAAAATCAGGCCCGGGCTATTTTAACTTCCCGGCCTCAATTTATGGTCACCTGCCGACTTGCCACTCGTTCCAGGTGGGAAGTGATGGAAAATTGCGCAGCTCGGAGGCCGCCCAGCGACACCAGGCTTCGGGGCCCGTCTCGCAGGAGTCTTGCTTGGGAGGGGGTGAGTCTGCGACAGGGGAGGCCCAAGTGCCATGTGTGGAGCATGTGCTCCTTGTGCGGCCCACCCGTTAAAACTGCAGTCGTGTCCTGATGGCGTCATATGTAAAGAAGGACCCCATCAGTATTGGACGGGCGTCCCTGCTGTCCGCACAGTCGAGCAGGTTAAAATTCCGAATGGTGAGTTCCTGGCAGCTTTCTGGACGATAGGTAACCTGGGTGATTTTAACGGCCCACTCGGCTGGTTTCCACCTGCTGCGTAGGGTTAAAATTGCCCCTGGCTCCAATTTTACCTCCTCCCCCGCAAACCCCCCCCAACCTGGACTGGCGGAAAACAGATGAGGGAGGGGGCAATTAAAATGGAGCGGGGAATCTACCCACTTCTTTCTCACCCTGATCTGACCGACTGCAATTTTAAATCGCAAGCAGCAAGGACGCCCATCTCGAGCCAGTGGGTCCTCTTTGAATCTGCAGCATGGGCTCCGATCTTTTAACCTGGGGCCTGAGCTGAGGAGCAGTGAGGCCTCCCACCCACCCCCCCCCCCCAGGCCAAACCTGCAGGGAGCTGGATCGAGGGCCAGAAGAGGCCTGGCAAGGTTAGTTTTAAACTATGTTTTATATTTTGTAGTGGGGGCCAGGAGGGGCAGGAGTGCAATGGGCCTCCTTTGCCCCGGGCTACCCCCAACCCCTCCCGCCACTCTGACCGCGATCGCACCCCTCCCCATTTACCTCACGCAAATGAATCACTTTCAGGTTATAGATTGTGAATTATTCTCTCTTGGATCTTACCAATCTCACAGTTGATGCCTTTATAATCTGTCATGCAGGTGCACTCATACCGATTGATGCCATCGCGGCATTTGCCATTATTCCTGCAAGGGCTGGATTCACACTGATCCCCATCTGCAAGGGAAGAGAGTGGCATTAATCTGAAATACGTTTGTGGAATTCACTTCTGGGCTTAGCAGAGATTACTTCAGGCAGGGAGTGTTTTCAGAATATCATTCTACAATAGAATAAAAGCAGAAGGAACTCCAAATATTAAAACAGTTGTAATGCTAGAAACAAATCTTTCTTTTCCGAACAATGAACCTACTTTAGGATTGGTGCCCGCAAAATTGCATTGTGACATCTATTTGCCTGACTACCCAATCCCTACGCAATGGGGATCTGATCAGTGCTAGAGTGAGACTTGTTGTCGGCCGTTGGTAACAATAGGGGACACTGTCATGCCACCCCGTGCCCCTGTATAATCTCACATCCAGCCAGTGGCCTACCTGAAAATGGCGGATGACCAATGCACAATTTGTTACTCATTGGAACTAATGGATCGAAAATCACAGGCAGCGCAGCCACGACTGGTCGGTCAGCCACCCGCTACGTGTGAGGTCTGCTGGCGGAGCAGGGTCTCAGAGAGCTTCCTGCCATCCACCTATCAGATCCGCGGTACCCAAGTCAAAACGGTGCGTTCAACTGCCATAGTGTGGGCTAAATGGCTCAATTAGCCATCAAATGACATGATCAAACTGCTACCCTTTGACCTGTACAGCACAGTCCAATATCCCATTTGAACTGTAATATGCAGTCTGATTTCCAATTGTTGCACGTTGACCTTAATGCGCTCTCTAATGTCCTATCAATTGCTGAGAGAGGGAACAGAGAGAGGGAGCGTGGAGAGAGTGGACGGAGAGAGGGAGCGGAGAGAGGGAGAGAGGGAGCGGAGAGAGGGAGCGGAGAGAGGGAGAGAGGGAGCGGAGAGAGGGAGCAGAGAGAGGGAGCGGAGAGAGGGAGCGTGGAGAGAGTGGACGGAGAGAGGGAGTGGAGAGAGGGAGTGGAGAGAGGGAATGGAGAGAGGGAGCGGAGAGAGGGAGAGGAGAGAGGGAGAGGAGAGAGGGAGCGTGGAGAGGGAGAGGAGAGAGGGAGAGAGGGAGCGGAGAGAGGGAGCAGAGAGAGGGAGCAGAGAGAGGGAGCGGAGAGAGGGAGCGTGGAGAGGGAGAGGAGAGAGGGAGAGAGGGAGCGCAGAGAGGGAGCAGAGAGAGGGAGCGGAGAGAGGGAGCGTGGAGAGGGAGAGGAGAGAGGGAGAGAGGGAGCGGAGAGAGGGAGCAGAGAGAGGGAGCAGAGAGAGGGAGAGGAGAGAGGGAGCGGAGAGAGGGAGAGGAGAGAGGGAGAGGAGAGAGGGAGCGTGGAGAGGGAGAGGAGAGAGGGAGAGAGGGAGCGGAGAGAGGGAGCGGAGAGAGGGAGCGTGGAGAGGGAGAGGAGAGAGGGAGAGAGGGAGCGCAGAGAGGGAGCAGAGAGAGGGAGCGGAGAGAGGGAGCGTGGAGAGGGAGAGGAGAGAGGGAGAGAGGGAGCGGAGAGAGGGAGCAGAGAGAGGGAGTGGAGAGAGGGAGTGGAGAGAGGGAGCGTGGAGAGGGAGCAGAGAGAGGGAGAGGAGAGAGGGAGAGGAGAGAGGGAGCGTGGAGAGGGAGCGGAGAGAGGGAGTGGAGAGAGGGAGAGGAGAGAGGGAGCGGAGAGAGGGAGTGGAGAGAGGGAGAGAGGGAGCGGAGAGAGGGAGCAGAGAGAGGGAGCGTGGAGAGGGAGAGGAGAGAGGGAGTGGAGAGAGGGAGAGGAGAGAGGGAGTGGAGAGAGGGAGTGGAGAGAGGGAGCAGAGAG